>JBBDHG010000047.1:4270000-4490000 GCA_037951165.1 Lophius americanus
TCATCTCTTATTGCACAAGAAAGTATCCTCTGACTAAAAACTAGTAAACAGAGGCAGGAAATGCTCCCGTTTCTTCTTCCTGTCTTTGTGCTTATTGAAATTTCCCGGCTGAAGGGATCAGTCACAATTTACGATCAACCGGACGTCCAGTTATCTTCCACTCCTTTCACACCTACTGTACAGATAACTACATTCAAACTCGGATCCAGAACAAGGTGTCTGGATCTTCAGGAAAGAAAATCACCTTCTTCCTTTTGGCAATGACTCACCTATAGAGACCTTGAATAGTGGATTTCCTTTCTCTAGACGTCCATCAGTGTCAGCCTCCCTGCTCTGTGCTCTGCTGCTGCGCTCCTGCAACAGCACCAGCAGGACTTCCGGTCTACGATCACAGCAGTAGGCTTGAGAGATTGTTCCGCTGGAGCCTGAGGTGATAAAACAGACTCATATCAATGATAAACCTGGCACTAAATGTGGCCTTCTTCAGGGGTCTCCTGGCTGGTGGGTGACGTCTTTTTACGAGCCCTCTGGGCCTATTTGGTGCTGCTGATGAATCCACTTCACATCCAACGAGAGAAATATGGAGACCAAGAGGCGAATTGGCTATTGATCGACTTTTTTCTCAGATCCCTCTGTGGTAAATTGTTGCTGGCAGTGATAAAACACATGAGATACCGCCCATCATGTGTTCAAGGACATTTGTCAAAGATTGCATTGAGTTGTTTGGTCTCACAAATCACACCGATTGAAGATTTCCTCAGTGGCTGGGGACGCCGGCGTGGACGGGAGGATTAATGAGGAATGTCGGTGAACTGCGGGATCTTTTCATCTGTTTCTAGTGGTGGAACCCTGCTTCTCTGTTGGAAATTAAACCTTCAATTTATCTTTGTTTCAATCTTAAAGGATCATCTTATAGATTCGCATAACATAGAGGTGAAATGCTGCTATACTGATGAAAAGGTTGACATTTTTATGCTCTCTAGCAGTCAATCTCAAATTTAAGGATGCGGTCGGTCAATTTTTAAATCTGAACAACTCAGTCAAACCCTAAATCACAATTCTGATGTTTTTTTACAGTGGATAAATTAGCACTTATGGATTAATCTTCCAATCTGAGAAAAAAGAGACAGCAAAGATCATTTGAAGTTTGAATCAGGCCAAAACCTAAATATATTTCATCCTCCTTTATTTATTTAAAATTATCACAGACCCCACCAGATTTATTGGTACCCTTTAAAAAATGTAGTAAAATGAGATGCAAAAATGTCATTGTTGTCTCTAAACATGATCTTTAATTGAAATTATTAACAAAAATCGAACTTTAACTCAAGTAACAAAACTTAAGAATGTATTTGTTGATATTATTTTTTTTAACATTTTACTTATTTATCATGGGTGCTGGTGATGGAAGGGGTTATATTATATTTTTACCTGTTTGAGTAGGAACTCTGAAGTGTTGAGTGATGACCTACTATTTTACAGCGGCATAAATATGAGGTGACAAAGGCCTAATTCACTTTGACATTCTTCACAATAGAGAAGACCAGAGAACACAGTAATGACGTCATCAGTTCCAACATTCAGATCAATAATTCAGACGTTTAAAGAGACTGGAGATGATTGCAGAAGATTACAAATCAAGAAAAGCTCTATTTCCTCTTAAAGGCCTGGATACACCAAAGAAACGTCTGAAGACTTTTATTTAGACAATCACCCCCTCTAATGGACTGCTCCACAAACTCAGTGCCCTCAAAAGGTCACCAGTGCCACTAGTGCAAAAATATAATAATGGCTTCCATCAGAGCTATGTGATTAGAGAAGAGCAGCATATTTATTCATCTCATTGTTTCCATGTTACCACAAGAACCTTTAAGGCTTAGGAAAAGAATCCACCAATGGTACGATGAAGAATCCACCAATGGTACGATGAAGATCCGGCAGCCACAGCCGTCTTTAGGTCATATTTAAATGTTTGTTCATGTTGGTATTACAGCTGAATGAATGATGGCTAAAAAAGATCAATATATTGGTATTCATCGAAGGTAATTTATGCATTTAAAAGGTTAATATTTGGTGAAAAAACTAGAAAAGATAAGTCATTAAACAGTATTATAATTAAGTTAAGTAACCAGCATTGAGGCAAAAGGCTCGCTCAATTCTCTTTTTCATAAATGACTGGATAATCTCCATCAGGATAAGGATTTTATCTCACAGGGGTTTTAGGTTTTAGTTAGCCAGCTACAAGTAAGAAAGCCTGACTCTGTTGAACTTACTTCCGAGAGAACCAGCCCTGTGAATTCCCATTAAATGCACAATGCACCAAAACTCAGCATGGTTTTAAAGAAACATTCATGTATTTATTTGTCTATCAAAATGTAACTGGGATTGAATATTTAGAGAAATAATATCATTTATCTGATTTGTTGATGATTTCTCTTAATGTACCCATTTGGGTTTAGCCAAACATGACCTAAATCCTAACATAATTAAGTATATGGTTTTATTTGATTAAGATCTGGTTTCTGTGGGGAATATAGTGTGTAGATGTAGTAGCAGTGGATGTAATTAGCCTCTGCGTTATGAAACATCCTGCTTGAAGTGACAAACTCAGAGTGAACGATGGACCAACTGTTAGCTGAGTGTCAGCGTCATTCATTTCCTGGTTCTGGTTTAATGGCCCACTTTACTCTCCTGGGTCTCTCCCAGCCTCCTCATCATTTTATTTCCCCACTTGCAGCCTTTTCTGATGGAAAAATGTCTGATAAAAATTGTTTGCTACCTACTTAGAAGAAGCGACAGACGGTGAAATTCGGCGACTGACTGGTGAACGTTTAGCAGATAAATCTTTAGATCAATCAGATAAATCTTGTCCATTAGCTCCAAGGGAGCTGACGCAGTAAACGCTCAAAAGACAGAATGGGTCATGTTTAAATGAGTTCTGATTCTCAGACACGTGGAACCGTTTGCTAACGCGACCAACTGGATGTGCTGATAATGTCTCAATAGTAAATGTTGGGTTTACGGCTTGTTGCACTGCACAAAGTAATCAAAGGAAATCAATATAAGATAATGTTACACTGGGAAAGTAGTTACCTCACGGTTCACAATTACCGGGGTTCCCACAACAAATTCATTATCCAGAAGTTTAGATATAAACGTTTACAAAAATCAAGTAATTTTAATTATAGAGACATACAGGACTGGACCCTGATTAAAAACAATCAAGCCAATACAAATGTACAGTCACTTATATTTCTAACAGAAGTTTCCTTCTACTGAGGAGATAAAACTCATGCCGATGCCACGCGGTGAACAACGTGACGGCTTCCAACCCGCGCCACAAACAAAAGGTCGTTTCACCCTGGCAGCTTCAAAAATATACCAATGTCTTAAGATATTGAGATTTTCCCATTTCGAGTTCCCCGTAGAAGCATTTTTAACAAGTTTATGGCATACATACCTACTAGCTTAAGCAACGGTTGCACCACTCCGTCCTTCATTCATCGTGGCCCGGTCCAAAAGAGTGAAAAAAGGTAGCACACAGTTGATTGGGCGGAATTTTGGCGGAACAACCACCGCTTTAACTAGTGCTGGTCAAAACTGGTTGCAGCAGCGAACATATAACCTTAAAGATAAATGCACAAAACCCTGAAAATAAACCTTTAACGTGAAACTTCATGCTGACATTTGATCAGAAACAATGTTATCAAATGAACAGAAAATATTTATTCACTTTTAAACCACAAATGAATTATTAAATTCCTTATTTTTGTATGTCACCCACCTGTCTCAAGGTTTCTCTTCAACTCTCTCTCAAACACAGGTGTACCAGAGAGGGTTAAACCTGTGAGACCACCTCTGTGCTGACTGCTACTGCGTTACCGGCTGACCTTGGTAGACGGCATGGGTTTGAACGGGATCCAGCAGTGACCCGCTTGCTTTTCCTAACAGGACTGTATGGACCGGCTTCTTCCGTCTCTCCATACACTCCATCTGTCCACCAGCTTCAAGTATATTGACATTTATCAAGTCAGTGTCTGCCTCCATACTGGTCACACCTTTGAGAATCATTTCAGGTCTTTTGGGTTCAGAATTGTCTTTTTGTGTTGAAAAAGCGACAACCCACTTTTCCTGACACTGTGTGTATCGGTGGTACACCCACATGCTGAGACAGATCCCAGAATACGCCTCTAACTCAAGGTGTTCTGCCAATTCTTCAGGGACAGGCTGGGTGTTAGTCTGCAACTTAGTTGTTGGAGCTGCTCAAGGTTGCATTTCTGACCTTTGAACCCTCTTTGAGAGACCTCCCTTAAAAGGCTCAACCGTGTGTGTGTGTGGTGCCATGAATGTCCAGTACTTTGTAAACAGTTGGACCTCACGCATCCTGGATCGTTTGCCTACCCGAAGGTCTGTGACGTAACCATACCAGCTGAACAATGTTTACAGGAGGACAGACCCCCAAACAATATAAACATAAATGTAAATGTGAAAAATGAAGTGTATTAGAGTGTATATTCAAGCTGAGTTAGCATTGGTGTGCATGAATTCTTTTAGATACAAATACTTATAAAAACGACTAAATCAAGGTTTGAGCAGAGACCCGACAACTCACATCTCTTGACTTTATCCTGCTCATATTGATTAATCCCATCAATACTTCCCTAGTCTGAGGACGCACTACTTTGAAGTGTTTAAGGTTTGAATATATCGTGCTTTTAGGGAAGACGACACAAAACAAAAAGGAAATCCAGGCAAAGGCTGTCCTCCCTGACAGCAAGGTTATATCCCCAAAAAGCCCCCAATCAATGCAAGCAATCCCCTGATTGAATATGACGTTACGTCCAAAAAACAATGTTTTTGTTAAAAAACTATAAACTTGTAAGTAAAACTATTAGAGTAAAATACAGTATATATATACACGAGATAGATCTACTCGAGTCAACTCATGTACACCAGATTTGGACTAAATGGGACTAACGGTTAGGAAGATACAGTTTTTTGTGGAATAAAACGCTCCCCTTGTGAGTCAAATGGGATGTATAAGAGTAAAACATGATATAGATACAAAATAAATCTCGAGTCGATTCTTATGCACAAAATTTGACTTTAATGGTTTGGAATTTAAGGCGTAAAAGATTTTGGAGATAAAACTCCCCCTAGTGTTGTAATTATACATTGGATACATTTTTTTTTCCATTTCCTAACACTAAGGTCTATGGTGGCCTAAAATTTTGAAATAAGCCATGAAATAGTTTTTGAGTTATCGCGCCGACACCAGGGATCTGCAGCGGCGAGACGCGCCGATGATGATGCCGTAATATCCCTGACCTTTAAGCTTGTAAATTGTGATATTAATGGAAATCGTATCAGCCAGCGTTAGGTCGTCTAACCGTAAAGAATCCTATTGGCAGCACGGCTCTGCTCCAGCTGGAGGAATCTAAGAAGTATAGCCTGGGTTTTTTTCTATTTTTTTCTTTGCAAGCTCATTCTCAAGGAGCCACTTTCCTCTGTTTGGTCATTCCACTCTACTTCACTGAAGCCCATCAGAAAACCTACAAACTCCACGGTCCACCCAAAAGTTGGCCTCTTGAACAAGACCTTTGAACACGGAAAAACCCCAGAAGCCGTACATGGAGGGAGCCTCAGGGCCTTCGGTGCCATCATACCTCCGATCACCAGCTCCAGAGAAAGGTCATGTAGATGGTTTTCCACACACTGACAACAATCAGGCCATTCAAAAAGCCAGTGTTTGTTTTTCTCCCAAAATGCAGCTTTCATCGTTTCTGCTTAGTTTTCTGCTACAGGCCAGTGGCAAGGTCAGAACACAGAAGCATATCTGATTTGTGTTGTTCTTGGCTCGCCGCAGGCTTATTAGCGTGCCGCGTGAGCCGCCTTGCAATTCCCCCCGTGGTGGAGATCAACTTAGAAGCCTGTGCTGCAAAAGCAATTGAGTTTGTGTTTGTTAGAAACTTTTTGCAGCTCTATTAGACATGCTGAAGACACACGTTCAACAACGGCCTCACGCTTTGCCGACACGGTGTGCACACAGCACCACAACAAGATTGGGCTTCAGTGATAGAGGCCGCCAGCAAACACCGACACGTGTTTATTCCAGAGAGCCTGCAGTTGAAAAGAGGAAGAGAACTATGGAATAAGGGCATGTGAAAAAAGCCTCATTTAAATCACATAGCATATTCCTTTGGTGCGTTTTGCTCATGACTCCATCGCGTGGAACCCGACTTCAACGTGCGAGAGATCATTTGCTACTTTGATGTAATGACGCATAAAAGCTCGATGAAGACTCAACATGCAGGGTCAGGCAATAACTGAACTTGAAAGCCTGGTGTTGTTACTGTCTAAGTGTTTTTGTGCGTGGGGGCGGGATGTTAGTCACTCTTTTCATGTAGTAAACACCTCATTAGTCCTCGCCAGGTGTCTCCTCTGCCTCTCTGCTGGTGTCTCCTCTGCCTCGCCGCTGTAAAACCTTTTATCTCACTAAATCATAGTCTGAATGTGTGTCAGAGCTTATAAGACCCTGTTCAGTGAGCATTTACCTGGGTTGTGCTTGCATGTGACAAAAAAAAGGTCTACATTTACAGAAATCGCTCAAAGGTCTGATTCTTATTACAGATTTTGAAATTGGATAATAGTGGATGACGTTTTCAGATAATTTACTTCAAAGTAGACCATCAGCCATAACATAATAACCACTGACGTGTATCACAATATGTGATAATGTTGTAATATTAATAGTCTTGTCAGGCAGCAGAGGAGTGTTTTGTCCTGGAAGTCCATGTCATGGAAGCATGAGTGGAACAAGCAGAAGTATCTGAGTGACTTGACATGGACCAAAATACAATGGCTAGTCGATGTATAACGGTAGAGGGCGTTCCACCACATGACATCAGCCTCCTCTCTGCTGGAATAAATCAATACACAGTCAGGGAAGTTTCACACCATCGGTCCCTCGACTCCGACTATGACAAATGCAAACAACTACACACAAATTCCTGCGGCGACTATGCTGATCATCCGTCCCTGGGTGACGGAGTCCTCGCCCCAGATGTTAAGCGTGCGACACCCTGACAGGGAACTCACGGCTTTATAATGGAGAATGGGGGCGGGAAACACGGCCATGTCCTTCCCCAGCATCAGTCATGCTGCAGCTGGAGTCATAGCTGGAGGTGTGACGGTTTGTCTGCTGGGGAAGGTAGTTCTGTTCATTACTCTGACATCTTTGCACCGTCATATATATTTATATATACATATTAATACACATATATTTAAATGTATATAGCCTGAACACAAGATCATTGTTTATAGCTTGTATATTTGTTTATTGCCTTGTCCATTTAATTTAAAATGATTTATATGACGTTAATACTGTGAGAGCTCTGTTAACAGGAGTCAAATTCCTTGTATGCATATACATGGCCAATAAAGCTGATTCTGATTCTGATCTTCAGTAAACAAACAGTAAATAACTTTAATGTTTTGGTCAGAACATGTGGCAAACACAGAATTTTTATGTGAAAATACAAACTTTTGATAGACATAACAGAAAAATACCATTATGTCACAAGCAAGTCATTACCGTAAAAGTGTTATTTTTTTTTTAAAACACCGTTTAGCAAGAGCACAGTGTTTTTTTTAAGTACCATGATTTGCGAACTTCCCTCACAGATCGTTGGTTGCAGTTCATGCAGTTAAAAACTGTATTCAAGAAATATTTAAAAACATGTCTCCTGCACTTAAATTGAATTGAATTCTTTTTTGTTATTGTTATCAAATTAAATGAGGAATTATACCGACATTTTTTTTTCTCAAAGTAATTTTGTAAAATCTAATTTACAGCCTGCAGTTCCCCATGTCGCCTCTAGGAGTACAGGTATCCACGTTTAAGAGACTGTGGGCTTTAACATGATGCTTCAGTGGGAGTGTGATGTTTAAAAGCGACCACTAGATGACAATGTGGGACACACACTGTCTGAAAGTTGTGCACCATTGTTGTTCTGCTGACACACAAACATGACATTGTATCCGCGGTTCTTTTGACAAAATTAGAATTTTTTTAAATGATCATTATTATTACTTTTTTCTTACAGACATGGATTTCAAGCATGTTCAACAGCTGGTTATCCTATGAACTCTGAAGAAGTAACAGGTATCTATTTGGCTATATTTGTTTTTATGAAGCCAGCATGACGAAATGGTCAAATTATACATATAATATATATAATGACCTCGTTAATTTCCATGTATTTTAATTAGAAAGTGTACGTTTTCCTTCATTAACACTAACACTTTGTATGCATAGCCTTTTTGAAATACTATTTATTATGATGCAGGTTACAAGAAGTCACTAAATCAATGGCTGGACATTCCTAGATCGAGGCTATCACTGATAAATTCCTTTGGATATTATGTTATTGTTGTATATTTTTAAATATTAACTCATAGCTTTTATTTTATTTTTATTTTTGAGCCGGTTATTGTGAATTATTTTCTATTTCTCTATAACCTACAGTCCAATTTTCTGTCCTTTTGTGATGCTATTGTTAATTGTGGGATGAAAGTTTATTTATGCAGCGACAGTGAAACTAAATTAGCTCATTTTATAAAAGCGCTTACTTGAAGTTAGATTTTTTTTTTCCTGGTTTGCTGGTCTAAAAATGCACCATGATTTTAAATGCTGTTTAAATAATACTTGTTTTGTGTTTGTCATTCCTTACCAGAGCATAGGGAAAATTAGTGACCAGTTTTTGGAAGCTAATTGTGGATCCAAATAAAGATCTTATTTAGATACATGGACCGTTTTCCCTGTAAAAGGGAAAGTTATTAGTTAGCTGTGGATCTGATCTGTGTCTTAACATATAGAACAAATAAACCCAGTTTTGTCGCTGGTCCAAATGCACATTTAATACATCTCTTTTCAAAATATACTCCATTGAGTGCAGCAATAAATAAGTGCTTCATCATTCACAGAGTCCAATTATCAGTAATTACCGGTTCAGTTCAAACTGCTACGATTGGATCAGTACTAAATTAGCAAACCCCTCACAAGAGGTTAGTGACTCAGCATACGATGACATCACTGCCTTCACATTCGTTTATTAGGCTGTGAAGTAGGGAGAATGTGCTTTGTCTTCTCGTGGCCAATCTTCTTCCTCTTTTGGCTCTTTCCTTTAGGGGTCGCCACAGCGGATCCTCTCGTTCCACATATTGATTTGGCATAGGTTTTTATGCCGAACACTAGAGGCACACTGGCTTGTGACCCCCATGTGGCTGGGTTTTAAGGTGGCCAATCCTTGGGTTGAAAAGTGATCAGGTTGAAAATGCAAACTGCACCTTGCTACTCGTAAAGTCCTGACCCTTTTCATTCACAGCCAGCAAATCATTCCATTTTCTTATGTCCCTAAATGAAACAGTTTACCTTCTGCCTCACTGACAACCCCAACAAAACTTTGTCACTTGCACCTTAACTGCCTCAGAGTATAAATAACAAAACTAATGCAATGAGTTTGAAAAACAGGTGTTTCATTTTACTGGGGAAACTTTTAAACATTTTTCAGAGGGAGTTTATAAAAAATGGCGATGAGAAGGTCCAGGTTGCATTTTATAGGATCTTCATCTTGAAGAGTGACCGAATGTCCTCACACAAAGATGAAATGAATGATTTAGCAGTGCAACAGGCAAAGTGGACGTTTCTACATGCATTTCTTATGACTGTATGACTATTTTATCGGCCCAGTCAGGAGAAGCTCCCAGAGAGGCTGTTTCTTCTTAAAAAGTGGATTAGTCATTCTTCAAACTTACTATTCTAAACATGCGGTACACAACAACGTTCCTTTTATCATCAGATGGGAGGAGGGATTTCGCTGTGAGACACAGACCTGATGAGAAGGAAAACATTTATATCTGTGCACCACATGCAACTCAAGCTGGGGGATTTTCTGTTTGCGCACACACTGCTGCACAAACCTCCACAGAAAAGCCGGGGGACCAGGAGCGACCCCAGTGGGACGGGCCAAAATCCTACGTCTCGACAGGCGACTGAAGTCATAAATATTCCACTCGTGGAGCCACATGTGGAACGTCTCGATCAGCTCACATGTCACGTTTATCGACATGGTGGCCGCTGAAGTTCTTTCACTGCCTCTGCATATTCCTTTGAATTATTTTTACCAATTTAAAAAAAAAAGAAAGTTGATCAGGGAGTACATAGAAAAAAAGTCCAAAGGGATACCTTGTTGAGAAATGTTTGAGAACCACTGCTCTAGACCCCTCAGTTGTTGTAAAGGTGTTAATAACTGTTAATTACTATAAATAACCTGATTACATGTAGTTGATGTAAGAATACTGGCCTAATTAGCTCCCTTAGACCTTGTTAAACAGAGAAGAGCTGTTAACACGGGGTATAGAATGAAAGACCACCGTCACATCTCAGTTTAGAATGCTGGTGTTCAGTACGTATCATCCAACACAGAGCAAAGGCTGATGGGAAATGTCACCATCAGAAAGAAACTCTGCAAGTACTAGTGGTTTATTTACTGGTCTGATCAACTAATACTCTCACACATAATGTGATGCTGGAGGTTTGAAGCTGTTTTGTTACAAACCTCGGTGTTGAACATCTTAAAGCGGCGCCTTGAACGCTCTAAGGAAAGGATATGAAGTCTTCTTCAGTAGCCGACAGCAGGACGTTCATCTTGCAGATTGTGGCTCCATTTAGAGTAAAATGACAGTGAAACTGGGTGGGCTTTAGGAAGGGACTACCTATTGGCCTAATATGGTCCCCTTTGGCTGTAAAACCTGGACCCCAATGGCCATAATGCCAGACTCAAGGGTTCAACGCTACAGTCCATTAACCTGGTGGGGGTGTCACAGTGTTTCTACTCAATACTAATAAACCACATCTCTTTCTGAGGGGAAGATGGAAAGCTCAACAAATGTCAGGCGGTCTCTTCACAATTCGTTAACTTCCTTCTATGATGACATTTTTTGCAGGTTATTTTCAACAGCAGATATATTGACAACCGTTCTGCAATTGGCTGAATGAAAAACTGCGTTTACATGTTATGTTTGTCTCGCAGGAGGTCCGCTGAGGACGTGGTCATGGAGGATGATGGGAGACAAAGAAGCTGAAGCAGAAGCTGCACTTTGAGTTCAGCCTGAAATCTGCGGTTATAGTTTTAAGGAACTAATCACGCCAGGAAAATATGGTGTTCTCTCTTTTAGGCAAAAAAGCAATGGCTTTACCTTTAGGGAAACATAAATGAATTATTTTTGCTCACTATATCTAAAGAAAATCTAAGGGGTAAGCAGTGTGGTTCCCTTATAAACATATTTGCTGTTACAAATATAATATATCCAAATGTATCCAAATGATCCAAATGTAAAGTGCATTATAAATTAAATGTATTATTATTATTTTTATTATTTATAAATGATTTCTAGGAGACAGGCCTATTATTTGTGATATGCTTCACTTTGAAAAAAACTAAACTATGTGTCAAAGTCCTTTAACATACATGTTTGGACACAGGTGGATTAGAGGGTGGGATAAGGGCAAAAAAAATAAAAATAAAAATAAATTAAAAGAAAGATAAAGGAAAAAAAAGGAAAATCTCTCCCTGGATGCCTGTGTGGAAGGTAAACTGATAAAGTACCCTCTGGGGGGGCCAAAATACAAAACAGCATTAAAGGGTGCTTCTGGAAAACCCCCGTCTGTGCCTGCTGCCACCACGACCCAAGAAAATGGATGAATGGATGGATTATGGGGTGCCCTGTAGGGATGCAGGTGTTCTTTAGAATGCCATTTCAGTCAAAAATAAAGAATGCACTGGACTTAATGTTATTTTAGTAGAGAAAATATGATGCACTGCCCTTTATAAAATTACACAGTGCCTTTTATTTTGCCCTTTAGAGTGTCCTTTCAGTGGAGAAAACACCAGAAAGTACCTTTTAGAGTGTCCTTTCAGTGAACAATACATAACGATGTGCCCTTTGTTATGTAATTTAAGTTGAAAAAACATGATGCAATGCCCTCCAAAGTATCAATTCAGGGGATAAAATGATGCAGTGGCCTTTATAGTCTCCTGTCAGTGGAGAAAATAGCATGCAGTAACCTTTATAGTGTCCTCCCAGTGAAGGAAACATGATACAGTGCCTTTTATGGAATGTTTTAGTGCCTGTTACTATTTCTTTTAGAGTCCTTTTATTGGAGGAATAACCATGAAGTACCTTTTAGAGTGTCCTTTAAATGAAAAATTTAAGATGCAGTGCCCTTCGTAACGTCATTTAAGTGGAGAAAACACCATGCAATTCCCTTCAAAGTGGCCTTTATAGTGTCCTACAATGGAGAAAACACCATGCAGTATCTTTTAGAATGTCCTTTGAGTTAGGAAAACATGACGTAGTACCTTTTATTGTGTCCTTTAAGAGGAGGAAATACCATGCAGTACCCTTTAGTGTATTTCCAGTGAAAAATAGTACCTGGTAGTCCAGTAGTAGTCATTTAAGTGGAGAAAACATGATGCAGTGCCCTCCATAGTTTCTTTTTGGTTGAGAAAATATGGAGTACCCTTTATTGTGTCCATCCATCTGAGAGAACTTGATGCATCTGCCCTTTAGAGTCCTCTCACTGGAGGAAATCTGATAAGATAATCCTTTATCTTCATTTGTCCCACAGCGGAGACATTTCAGACTGCTGCCATACATAGTGAAGAGGAGCTGGCCTCCGTTTGTCTTGAACACTTTTAAACCTAACCCGGGTTATAAATTCAAGCATTATGAAAGCAACATTTACCACATCCTCCAGAGTGTTTTTATTGTAAGCACAGTAAGAAAACCACACATTTTATATAAAATGCCCTTTGAGCTGTTACAACTCATTCCTTCGTCGCACTCTTCTCCCGCAGGTGCTTTCCACGCACAGCTGAGCAGGAGACAGATACAGTATTTCCACTATTACACGCCATGCCTGGAACATGACAGCAGTCTCAAACACGGCGGGCTTATTATATAGGACGGAGCCCTTTTTAAACGACACTTCAAAATTTAGAAACTTGTTCTCTCTCTTGAGGGAAGGCGTCTTCTAATCCTGAACCAACAGCCAAAAATAAACCCTGCTCACTTGTATTCTTTTGTTTTTCCTACCGCTGCCTTATTTACGTGCCTTCAACTCCTCTTGAAGAGCGAGCCCCGTCGAATTGGTGTTTCCATGGCAATGGGAGAGCAGAGGGTCTCCAAGGTCAGGGTGAGAGCACCCGGGGGCCAGGCCGGGCTGTGGTCCTGTTGTTATTGGACATTTCATTACCAACTCCTCTTCCTGCTTGTCGCTGACTCGATAAATTATCACCGGACTTTGGTCGTAAATCATTTCTGGAGTCACACAAGTAAGAAAACACTGAGCTCTGTTCCTAAATTTGATGAGAAGGAGCGGAATATTTTCTGATAAAGAGGGAGAGAGACATTTAAAGAGAGGGGTGGAAAGTGGATTACATCCATTATTTAGGAGCTGCTTCCCCTCAGTGTGAGGGCAGAGAAGTGTCTGCAGGATATAAACATCTCCACATCTCTCTGTAGACGGCAATGTTTCTTAAATAAGACCCCGCTCTTTGAAAAGTCATCAACAGTAACATAATTGTAATATAACCATAGAAAAACTACAATTACATTAATAATTTCTTCTGATTCCTAATTCTATTCTATTCTTGTTATCAATATTGTTAAAAATTGATCCATGTGTTTTGTACTGGTGCAGGAAAGCAGATCCATGAATGCAGAAGAGTAAGAACATTTTTAAATCATTGCTTCAAAAGCAGTAAAAGGCATTGAGGCCCGGCTGAATGGTAAAGAAACTGGGCCAGAAAAAGCTCTGATATGTTCCCGTTTGATGGCGATTCTTCATCTCTGCTTCCCATTTCCCCTCATGAGCTGCAGATTATTTCTACAGGGTAATCTTGAATGCTGCACACTTTTGAACATATGGTATTAAGTACCTTGGCATGTTGTGCAGAAAGTGAATAAACTAAACTTTGACGGCATGCATGCCTCAAAAGGCTGGGAAGGAATGTGAAGATGGTGCCAAGTCTTAAATAGTGCGGTCTTAAAAGTGAATCCCAGTAAACATGAAACAAGATAAAAGTTGAAAATAAAATAAAAGCACTTTCTCTTGTGTCTTGACTGAATTTCAAATTTCAAACGCCTCATCGGTGTGCATCAGCAGCGCCCACCACCGCCAGACAACATCATTCACTTTTCTGCAGTCATAAATCCCTGCGGACATTCACAGGCCACCGGGAGTGACCATTTCTCCTCCCTGCTCCTGGGAGGTGGGAACACAGCACAGCCCTCAGCAGCATCCTCGCGCTCTGTGTCCTAAGATGGCATTGCTGCGGTCTATCAAAGGAAAAATATCTTTACAAAGACCGTGGACAGGACTTGAGGAAAGGGACGGAGTGTTGAGGACAACAGGCTGAGGACACGGTACAAATCAAAGCCAGCGGAAGACATTTTTTTACACCATTCTATCCGGGCTTTGATGCGGTTGACGGATAGGAGCTCTTTACTTTTCTTCAAAGATTTATATACACGCACACACACTTGAAAGAGGCCTGAGATAATGACAGCTGCTTCCTCTTTTTTTTTTTGTCTAAGTGCTGGAACTCTCTAGATTCCCCATGAGAAAACCAGTGTCCGCCGTTTACGTACACATTTGTGCGTTTTTAAAATCTGTCAGGACCTCCAGCGACTCCTCATGGATGAGATCAAAGCATGTAACCAAACGCTTGCTCAGTTGTTGAATATATTATTTTATTTTGAACATCATCGTCTTCGTAGTTTTAACTTTTAGTTTTCCCTTCATTCATTTAAAATGATCACCTCTGAATGTACACATACTGCAAATTGTCAAAAATATACAAACAAATGCAAGCTTGTGCTATAGTCTGATCAAATGTCTAAAAAACAGTGGCACTGGGGAGAGAGAGAGAGAGAGAGAGAGGAGACATTGAAACCGGTACAGACATGCACAGCATCATTGTGAGCACCAGTGATCAAGGTGCGCCGTACTTCCATGGGATCCTCGTGGAAAAGTACATACATCTCATCATCTGACAGTGCGGCACAAAATGCCAGCCACGTGTCAAATCAAAAACAAAACACTGCTCGTTAATGAAACTGTTAGGCACATCATTGTTTTTTTATGGTTTTACATTTTCTGTAAAAGTCTGAGTCACTGTAAATGTAGAACGCTTAACCAAAACAGGAAGAAAAAAAAAAGGAAAAAGAAACACAAAAAAAGAAAACAGCTTTCAAAAGTCATTTTGGAATCACTGTTTTGTTAGTGACTCAACATTGATACATAATGTGTGTGTGCGTGCGTGTGTGAGTGTGCGTGTTCACAGTTAGGTGCGTTTCTGTAGTGGTGGTACTGGGGGTGAATACTTGAGGTGTTTGGTGGGTTATAAATGGCTGACGGCCATCACATTAGATGCTCAGGTCTTTGGGGTTCCCCTTGTAGGTCTTCTTGGGCTCGGGGAGCGTGGGTTTGGTTGGGCGACCGGTGTTCGTCTTCAGCGTACTGTAGTACTCTCTTACCTTAGCCGCTACAAATTTGTCATCGTCCTCTTCGTCCTCCGAGTCGTCCCTTCTGTAGCTTCTGATCGGGGAGGGGTCTCTCCCTAGACTCCGGGTTCGGTGTTGGGGCTCGGGGGAACTACCTCGGCTGGCGTAACGCTCATCCCTCTCGGTCCTCTCAGGCGAGCGCCCCCTCAGCAGGGAGCTGTACCTTCTGTAGGCTGAATCCGAGTCTGGTGTGCGCACTCTTGGCAAGGTGGCGTCCCGGTACATGTCTCTCTGATCACGGGATGCCAAGTCTCTCAACAGGCTGTTGCCCCCATAGGTTCTATCCATGGTGGAGGCTTTCATCAGCAGACTTTCCTCCAGAGGCGGTTGCTCCATCCTTCGCAGTGGTGGAAATGTTGCCTCGCTGTTCAGGCGGTCCAGGGCCGGGGCCTCACGGAGGAAGCTGTCCTCAAAAGGGAGGCTGGGTGAAGGAGACTTGGGGGGCTCCTTCAATAGAGCCTCGATCCCGTTGGGCTTCTCATTGTCACGGCTCTGCCTCACGGGGGAGGCATTGCGGCGGTAGGGGTCTGAGGAATGGGTGCGGCGTCTGGGTGAATGGGGCCTAGAGCGGTGGGGGGACCTGTGGCGGGGAGGTGAGCGGTAAGGAGAGCGGTGTGGTGAGCGATGGCGGTGGCGAGGGGGGGAGTGGTGACCATGGCGTCTATCAGGGGAGCGGCCGTGGCGATGTCCCCTGTGAGGGCCATCAAGAGCGTTTTCTGCACTGCGTGATCGTTGACCCCTGTCGGGGGAACGGTGGCGGGTACGGTGGGTCTTGCTGGAGTGGTGGTGCTGGCCGTCACCACCCTTGCTATCCTTCTTCTTGAACAGCTTTCCGAGTGACTTCCCCTGTTTGTGTTTCCCCGTGCTGGTTTTCTTGTTGGGGGAGCGGTGGCGGTGTTTGGAATGGTGGTGCTTGCCGGTGCCGTGGGACTGGCGGGCCGGGTCCTTCTTGCTCCGGGATGGTTGGTTGGCTTCTGGTGGGTAGCTAGACTCTGATGGTGCATTGGTTTGGAGCAGGTTGCTCACTTCCGCAGGGTTTTGTAACCCTGAGGCTGTGTTGGCTGCGCTGCTGTCGTTGGTGCTGCCGTCTGCAACAAAGTGTGATATACAGACGTGGGAGGGCGATCAACATTGTAAAGGCTCTAAACGTTCCTAATTGCTGAACATCAACCATGCTGCGTCAGTCAGACAAGAAGCTGAGAACATTTTCAATGGAGGCTATTCTGATGTTAATGCCAGAAGAGACGGCTAGTAGTTAGATGGTTCAGCAACAACCGATGATCAAACATTAGTGTAGCTTACACATGAGGATAAAAGGCAGTGACACAAAGGCAGCCATTGCTGGAGGAGACTTTAAGAGGCAACAAACCTGATCCCCGGGCTCGGCACTGGTCAGCGGCCGGACTGGAGGCTGGTTAGAGTCGGTGCCAACATGCTGCATGTTGGTAATATTGATTGGCCACATGCTCTTTCATGCGCGGACATGATGCGTCGGACAACTTGTGAACGTTTAAAGCAAATTAAATACTCGAGATGAGGCCTGAATCCTTTTGCTGAGCTGTTGCGATCGCATTTACAATTTGGATAGAAGGCATCGTTCTAAGGCAAAAGACTGAGTATAAAGTTTTCTTCTTTGTAGTCTTTTGTTTTAACTGTTTTAAGTTAAGGACCTTGACCCATCTCACTTAAACAACCATACCTGCATGTCTTCAGGACTACAAAGTGCACAAACTCAACTAAAGCAGAAAGCTGGAGGTTTCAGAGAGGACGTGTTTGATGGTCTCTTGTCGTGTGGATATCTCAACCAATAAATATGAACAGATATGCATTTCACCTCCGGGCTTGTCACCCAAAGGTCAAATGCAGCGGGTGCAGCATGAGCAACTATCCATGACAGCGGCTGTGGCAGCAATGATACTAGCAATGCATTTTGGGTGAATGGATTTGAATGCATGGAGTACATCATGGGCGTGGGTGACCTGGGGCCACACCACACAAAAATCAGAATGGATAGAGCGACTGGAAGAGGAAGACACGGAGTGGGCAGGAGAGCCGGACGACAGGGGCGGACAGTTTACAAACCGTGGTCTGATTTTGGAGGACAGAGGCCTCCCCCATCTTGTCATTTCTCATACATGCAGTGAGATGGGGAGCCACCATCCCTGAAGGAAGACAAGAGCCCAAGGCAAAACAGGAAGAAGGGAAGATACAAAAAAAAAAATAGAGAAAAAGAGAAGAGAAGATTTTAGATTGCTTTTGAAGGAAGAAAAGGAGAATTATAGTGTTGATTTTTCAATTTAAAAAATGTGTTTATTTGATCATTGAGTCATTCAGAAGACAGAAACAGTCCAGGAAGTTGCCCAAACCACACACACCTGACCACTTAGACACAGAACCAGCAGAAACCCAAAAAATTAAAGACAGTAATACTTTCACACCCACAGAAACAGTGCATTAAGCAGTTTTACATTGCTGACAGAAATCAAAAGAAAAAAACTGGCAGGACTGTCAAAGCTTGTGCCAACTAAAACATTCAATGAGCCAAAATATACAAGATCACATGATGTCGCAGCGGTGCGCAAAAATGAAATTACATCGATGACATCAAGAACAAGAATCTCATGACAAAATTCATCTCCGCTCGTAACTCAAGTAACAAATGAAAAAATAGAAAGCAAACATGACGACTCTCGAATAGCAATCAAAACTGGTCAATACGATTAAAAAAATAAAGAAACATTCCATAAATATTATGGAAAATAGACAATAGAAGATAAAAGATAAAATTAAATTTACACTTTTGACAAGTTCATGCATCAATATACTTTTATCCATTAATATGTGGCTTCCATTCATGGCTCTGTACATGGAACAAAAATACTCCTCTCTATTCTTTCATAGCTGTAAAAAACCTCTACATAATAGGAGCGACTCATCTCTGAATGGGAATGGGTGGAGTTCCTATCGTCACAGCTTTTCAATGACATTGAAAGTGGGTGCAAATAAAATCCATGGAATAGTGACTAATGCCAAGCACAGTATAGTGAGATTTGCTCTTTGAGTGGGGAAAAAAAGCATCAGTCTGCCTTTAACGTCTCAGTACAGTTCTCACATAGAATCCCTCAAGATTTCAGTAGCTTACATTCACCTTCAATAAATATCATAAATACCTTTGTTTCATGTCCTAACCAAAGCTGCGAGATTCCCACGTCATAATGGGAGGCAATGACTCAAATTGACTTTCCCTCTCCTGCTGAATTAATGTTTACTGAGGTTTTACAGGCCTCCATATTCCTTCTTGCCCAAAGGAAACTTTGATTTCCACTCCGCTGGTCTCTCGGACCACAGTGTCTGTTTTAATCGAAGCATTGAAAATAACCCACGCCTTCCTGTCAAGTCCCAGCAGTACTTCGCTCAGCGGCCAGAAGGTGAAAAGTGACGGCGGAATGACATGGAAACTGAGTGCAGGTAACAGCAGGAGGAGGCAACAGCACCGAGAGGAGCACCTCCACCCCCTCCCCATGTCCTCCACCAACATCCCAAAGCCCAGCAGTGACCGCCACCAGAAAGACACCCACAACCAAACCAAGCCCTCCCTGCTGGATTGTCCCAGGGATGGGTGAAGGGCCCTGGGAGGGTAATTTATAGTTCTTCCTCCTTCGACCCACCACCGTCCACTGGGCGTCCCCTTGCTCAAGGCGTGAAGATGGGGGAGAAGGGAATGTTTTCGTAGATTGACCCACCATATTCAGGCACTGAGCCATCACCCCTCTTGAGTACCAGATGGGCACGCCGGCCTCCATTCTTGATGAGCTCGATGGCTCGTGCGTGCTTCATGCCCTTGGTACTCTCGCCGTTGATCTCCAAAATCTCATCTCCAACCTGTGGAAAGGTGGGCAAAAGTTGGAAGGGGAAAAAAAAGGGTGACAGCGGGGAAGGGAACGTTGACAACGGGAAAGTGACACGATGAGGAAAGGGAAGGAAAGGGGAGAGAAGATTGAGGAGTTACATATTGGACAGTAAACTCCACAAGAGCAAAAACTGTTTTTATCAAAAGGATTGGTTTCCAGGGAGAAACTTGTGTCACAATGCAGGAACTGAAAGGCTGAGAGGGGAGGCTGAGAGAGTACAGGGAGAGAGAAGCAGGAGCCAGAAGAAACTTTGCCTGCCTGGTTTGAGTTATCCGTCGGTGCAGAAGGCACCGGGGGAATTCCTCTGTGGCAGAATACAGATCTCTGTCTGACACCTCTCTCTGCTTTACAGAGCTTCTATTTTTATCTCTCTGCTAATAAGGTGCACAAACACAAACCAATGTATTCATCTATGCATGTGGAAATGTTGCATTTCAAGCGTGCCTCCTAACTGTAGAACATTACATGGATCAAAAGCCCCTGTAACCCGCACACGTTATCTGCCCACAGGAATATAACTCACAGGCAAAAACATCAACAAAGCCTCCACTCAATATTCAAACTGGAATCTACAGCCCACAGAGGAAGTACTTCTGCTCTACACAGTTTTACAAGAACACCAGTTTCTTACAGGAGGCTTGAGACGATGCTGCAATTCCTAAAGTCAAATAAACCATTAGATAAAATGCATGGGAAATGAGATGTTTTCCTCAGCTTTTGCAAAGCTTTGAAATGCATGAAATGATACTCACACAGTTCTAAGCCAGACTGGTTGATATGTTCTGCTCTCTATCAGAGGATTATGAAAGGAAATGTTTGGTCATATGTGAGTTTGAAGCTCAAACGCAACCGGGCGATGCAGCAAAACAAGTTCTATTTTGTTTGGTTTGAAGACTGACAGTTTATTATGGGATGCATACAGAAATAGAGGAAACAGGGAGAGAGCCCAGTACTTTTTCACTGTGCTGCTTTCCTTACTGTTCCCACTCCTACTGTTTGTTAATGTCTTCAGTAAAGGTTTGTCTTGATCAAGAAATTACCCTATGAAAGCTCTTCAACCATGATGTCATAAAAACATGAAAACACCCCATAAATAAACTAAACCACTTTGAATGGTGAACTGTAGACTGTAGGTGGAAGCTTCTGGAGAACACAGCTTGACTTTCTTATGATTTCCTCCAACTGGAGTTATAATTAGAGAACTACTCGTGCAGTAGCATGAAATATTTAATAAATTAAACCTCACTGGGGTTAATTTCTTCTTTTTTTTTAGGGACACAAGCGTATGTAGAACAATGGTAAACTTTTTGGAATCAATACAGTATCAAAGAGGAGTTCTAGTGGACTCTCGTCCAAAAAGTTGTGAGACATGCAAGGGGACACAGAAAAAAATAAAATAAAATAAATGCAGCTGAGGCTGAGATATTCTAACATTCACTGCCGAATGGATCAAGCTCCAAAAATAGCTGAATTCTTAGATTCCTCATCACCAGACACGATACTTTCATTCATTATCTCTACAGAGGACATTAAAGGGCAAAGGTTGGGCATCTCATCCTCCCTTTTCTAAAGTTATTGCAATTCTGATTTAGCAACATACATTTTCTGATATGAAAGTTCCAGAGAAGATAATCTTGTCTTGGTTATTTTTGATATGCGTTTGGATCAGAACGTTTGTACAGTATTAGTGTGTGTAGATAACCTGCGTACCCTCATCTTTCCATTGCGGACAGCCGAGCCGTCCTCGGCTAGCCTCAACACATACAGGTCCATGTTGTATTCTCGGCCTCCCCGCAGGCTGAAGCCGAAACCTTTGCTGTCTCGATCCAGCTCCACCGAGTAGAACTCAGCATCCTGACAGAGACCCACCTCACACAAGAGAGAGAGAGGGGGAGGGAGGGAGGGAGGGAGGGAGAGAAGGGGAGAGGGAGAGAAAGAGAGAGACAAATTAGCATCAATGTTTGTGATTCAGATTTGATTTTAGGTGTCTGTCCTCTAGAAACAAACAGAGAGAAAGAGGTCGGACGCCACAAGGACAGGCAGACGGCCACAGCAGCTCCTGCAATGACACCCTCCTAATCTCGCCTGTGCTGAGGGATCAATGCTATCTGGGAGAGTCATCTCCCCGCCGCCAGATTAATTCAGCTGGGAAAATAGTGAACTGAGGGGTTACTCTGAAAGCAAACAGACTTCACTTAATGCATGGTCTCCGATAACGCCAGCAGTTAGAGGTGAAATAATAAATAAAGACGCACTTTCTTTGCCCTTGGGAAGGTGGGTGGGTGGATTGGCTGATGCGTGAGTGGACAGAGGATGAATGGGTGTTTGGAACAACTGGCCTGACAGCATGTGACAGCACAAATTTGCATGCGGGTAGAAAGATGAGCGGATAGAGCGTCGATGGCTGGGGTGTGTGATGGAGACATGAGACGGGTGGATTTATGAGAGAAGCAATGGGTCAGCGGATGACAGGAGAACAGTTCCTTACCTGAGGAGAGACTTGTGTTGGGGGTACGGGTGCAGGTCCTTGTGGGGCTTTAAATTCAAACGATTCCTGTTTTGGTTTGGTGTTGGTCCTGAGACATGAAACACAGTCACTTCAGTGAGAAACTGTATTTTATGTGAAAAGTTATACATTTAATCAGCATGTCTTCAAAGCGCCTCCTCTTTAAATGGACCATATTTGGACAACAGTCCCCAGGGTGTCCTTTACCTGGCCTCAGGTGCAGCCTGTTGCTGAGGTGTGTGAGTGGTGGTTATAGTTGCAATCTTCTCCGCATTGGTCAACAACGACGCATTTGATGACTCTGAGGAGAGAGATAAGAAAAGAGTTTAAAAAGTTGGGCTGATGTCATAATCACATAATCACATGTATTTTTTATTACATCGCACTGAAGAAGAGCGGAGACTGAGGAGAATGTCAGATTTACATGTTTTTGGTCATGAACCCAAAAAGGAAGCATTGAAGAAATTGAAACTTCTATTTGATGATGGTGTGAGAGGATAGCCAAAATTCTAGAAATTAATCCTGAGCAAGGCATGAATGTGTCTATGTGACAAGACCGATAGATAGGTTTCACTCAAACCCTCATATATCAACTTCATGGTGTCGCTAGAGGAAAAGTTACTGGACAGCCAAATTCTAGAGGGTTGATCCCGCGGTAATCATACACAGCTACACCAGATCTCATTACAATCCATAAGAAAGTAGTTACAAACTTTTTGGCTTAGACCAAGCAAGCAAACAACTGAACGTCCGATTTTCAGACAGTTTTCAAAAAACTGTCTGATGTGGGTGAACTTGAACCAAATGATCTGGACATCACCTGAGTTTAAAAAAAAAAAGTAAATTAAAAAAAACTATTATGAGTGGTGAAACTTTAAGATCATGTGAGTCACTTTCTGTAATTCTGAGGATAAGTCCACTTATATCCATTTAATACGTACAAACATACGGACTATAGTTAAACCTGGTATTAGTGGCCAACTTGTTGCTTTCAGATATATATATATATATTTTAAATATACAGTGATTAGCCATTATATTATAACCACTGACAAAGGAAGACAGAATCACATTGATTATCTCATTACACCCGTCAGTGGATGTGATGTATCGGAACATCTCCTCATTAAAGTTGCTGTGTTGGAAGTAGGAAAAAAAGGCCAGACGTAAGGATCTGAGAGATTTTGGCAAGATCCGAAACTGGAATGGCCAGATGAGACTGCAGGTTATGGGCGCCGACGGTTCGTTGATGCATGTGGATACTGAATGACAGCCTGTGTTGTCTGATCCTATGGAAGAGCTGCGGTACCACAGATTTAATAAGTAAATTGTGGTTCTGACAGAAAGAAGTCAGAGGGCACAGTAAGTCACAAAGCTGAAAAGGGGGGCCTACACAATATGAGACAGGTGGTTTTAATGTTTTAGGCTGATCGGTGTACAAAACCGTCTGCTTCGCAAACTTTTACTGACATTTGTCTTTGCTACAATAGAAGTGTCTCTGGTGAGCTGGAAGACTGTCTGATGTATTTAAAGCCTCACATCTGAGTCTGCACGACGGTGGAGATTGAGCAGCTGTCGGCTCCAAAGATGAACTTACCCACGGGGACCACCACCCGCTTCACAAGCCTTCAAGCTTTCTCCACCCTTTAGCCAAACCCGGGACACTAGACAGACCCAATGCCATCACTCCTTTTGTCTGGGTAGTTGTCAAATTGTGTTCCTTTTGCAAAAGTTGTGGGTCTCACTGTGGAATTCTCCTGCCTGACTGTGAATTGTTGAACAGGGAACAAATCCATATTTGGGTCGTCCATGGACATCAAAGCTGCTGCTCTTTCATTTTATCTCAATGCTGATTCAATCCTTTTTGTATCATCGGTGAGTCATGCTGTCATGCTCTCCAGCCAAAACCACACCATCACAATAACACTAAACTCTAGCTCCAAAAGGACACATTTAAGTTGACTTAATCAACAAACCTAATCTTTGTTGGTCACATTCAGGTATCGGATTTCATTTCAGCCTCCCTCTCTTCTGTTCTAGGGCCCTACTCATGATTCCTCTCACATACACCTCCCCTCTCATCTATTCATCCCTTCCACCTTCAGCAGCTTCCGTTGAGCCTTTAGGCTTAACTTCTTGATTGCCCGTTTCCCACGAGATACAAAGTCAACCAATCAAGCTGCGGCGTGGGTGGAGCGAGGACTACTACTGGGTGTAGATGATGAATGTTTTAGCGCAGTTCTCAGATCGAGGTTAATGCTGAAAACAGCCGCCCATAAGAAATCCTGGACTCAACCGTGAGCTGCGTTACAATTTAACCTATTTTCTTATTAATTTCTAAAACAGAAACCGCTCTAGCAATTCTGCAATTTCCTCCCTTCATCTGTCCTCAGAATGCTAGAAGGCACAGAGAAAAGGCTGAGAGCTGTTCCCAGAATTTCTCCCACCCTGGAAATACTCCCTCCCGCCCTTTTTATGGCTAAATAGGAAGATTTTAGGCAGCTCGAATAAAAAAATGTAGATTTTATGAGTAAGAAAGTGGAGAGGAGAGGAAAAGAAAAGAGATGCTTTCGCAGGGAGGGGTGTGATACACAATATACCTCATGTTTTGGAGAAAAAAACAACAGATTGTGCTTCATATCACCTCTAGAAGATCGCGCTTTCTTCTCATGCACAATTATAACCAATGCAACTCAAGACTAGACTGCACCGACAAGCTTTGATGACGCCTGTTTTCTTGGGTTTGCAGGAGTGTTGACTATAAAACAAAAGGACATGAACTTGACTTCACCTTGGAAGAACATCTCGGGCTGGTATTTATTCACGCCGGAAAGTTTAGACTCGACAGATCCGCACCAAAATAGAAATGCGCAGCCTTGTGTAAAGAGATATTCACTCCGAGACGTGAACCACAATCTTTTCCTGTCACTCTGCTTGCATCCGTGTCAGGCAGCATGTTCCTGTTTGACACACGCACGTAAACACGAACCAGAGCGTTGTGATAAAGCATATCCAGTTATTTCTCATGATGCTTTTTCTCTCCTGTTTTCCTGGCAGCGCAATTCTGGTTAACTGTTCTCAAACAAACAACAAAACAAACTCTTCATCAATTAGAAATGCGGTGGAAAGCAACGAACGGCAGACAAATAGCTCCAATTTCTACCAGTGTGCAGGTTGACAGCGAGTATCGCCTCCCTCTTACACACACACACACGCACACACACACACACACACACACACACACACACACACACACACACACACACACACACACACACACACACACACACACACACACACACACACACACACACACACACACACACACACACACACACACACACTTAATTTGGAGAGTATTTGGGAAGCGTGTCAGGTTGATCTGTCAGCACAAAGTAGTGAAAGCTGTGAGCACCGCTGCAAAAGTTACACTTTGACAAAAAGCACAACCACATGGTTCGGGGGAAGGTCTACATTTCTCTCCTTCACACACAAATATCTCCAAAGAATCTCCGTCAACAAGCTGGCTGCTCTACTCATTTCGATATCAAGTGAAGAAACGGCTTCATATTAAATCACAGGACTACGAAATGACCAATATTATTCTTCAGGTATTTGGATTCCCCTGAACAACCTTGCAGGAAAACCTTCACAAACATTCCTCTCCTACAAGCTCTTCCTCCGCGGGCCGAACCAGCGGCACGGCTGAAATCTGATTTTCGCCCTGATAAGTCCATGTCTTGACTATATGTCTTAATGTTGGAGTTACCGGTAATGTAAACTCTCTTCCTACCTGCCCTGAACTGCATCTATTCAAACAAACCCTGTGTGTCTGATCTTTCCACCATAACCCTCTCCTTCATCTTTATGTATTCTGTCCTTCTATTTTGATTCAGATCAGACAATCCACCATAAACTTAGTTTGGGATACTGCAGGGGGGTACGGGTCATTATTATACATCAATCAGGCATGATACCCAGAATAATTTTAGTGCAATACATATAAATACAAATCCCTGAACAGGATAAGCAGTAGATAATGAATGAATGAGTGAATGTAACTAGTTTAAAAAAAAACACAATTATACACATTTTTTCCAATTTTAACATCCAAGGAAGAGGATTAGAGCTAGATGAAATTCTTTATATGGTCATTTTAGTCAGTAACCTGAGATTAAAGTTAGACCTCTGACCTACTCAGCTTTATTACTTTTCAGAAACAGTCCTAAAAAGTGATTCTTAGAAAGTTATTTGAAAATGAAATTTTTTGTTTTTTTCCTGATGTCATTGACGTCAAGTTTTATTCCTATAATTCTGAAAATGTTTCCTACAAATTTTTTATTTTCTAATTTTTCTGCCTTGATCACAGGATGCTAATAATTACAAAGGGATACATCTTTTAAAAAACAAACCCTTCCCTAAGGGTTTTATGTTTCAACAAATACATTGTTTGAAACTATTTTATTTCAAAGTTATTTGTAAAAAAATATATATATGTTATGTATAATGCTTTGTACGTACCCAAATGAATATGTAAATGAATAAGGAAACAAATAATCTTTAATTCATTAGTTCTTTCGACATGTAATGGGCTTAAACAAGGTGAGATTTGCAATAGAAGTTATTTGCGTCTCTGCTCAAATGTTATTGAGTCAACAGGATACCAGACCCGGCCGGGGAAATGTATCTACATCTAACCTATTTTAGAGCATCTTGAATAACGAAATGGGCATCGATATTACATGGTAGCACTTTTTCAAAACAGCTCATCAATGGAACGAAAATCAAAAGAAGAGGAAAAAACTATGTATACAAAATTCGAAAGAATTGTATAAAATCCTTAGCAGGGGTTCTCAACTTACCATCTCCAGGAATGATGCGTAGTGTGACGGTGTTCCCGGCCTCCTTGATGAGGTTGACTATGTCCGAGTGGGACTTATTGGTGATGGAGTATCCGTTCACGGCCAAGATGCGGTCGCCAACTTTCAGCTTCCCACAACGGTCAGCTGGGCTCCCCTCAATGATGCGACCTATTTTGTGGGGCATGGCCACACACGCATTGCCAGCTATGGTCACCATTGATATGTTGTAATGTGTATGTGTGTGTGTGTGGATGTGTGCGTTGGTGTGTGTATTTGGGTGAGTGTTTTGGGGATGTTGAATTGTGTTTGGAAAGAGGAAGAAAAAGGTAGGAAAAAGACGGGGAGGTGGGGAAAGGAGAAAAGATGATCAGAAGGTTAAGGGTTAATCCACTGACAGCCAGCCGAGCCAAAGTTGCTGAGAAGAGCTAATCAGAAAAATAGCGAGAGGATAATGCGAGCCTTGGCAAAGAAGGAAAATTAAATGTGATCCGTAATGAAATAAAATAATGTGTCATACTGTGTTTCTAAACACTTTTTCTGTAAATTGCTTCCCAAATTAATCATAGGAAAAATAGGAATTAACTGCAGTCCTGCCCCCCCTCAGTCTTATCCACCTTCTGCTAATGAAACAATTCAGCCACAACATTATAACCTGACATTATGTCCAATATGCAATGCACATGTGTTCTGACACCTTTCTATAAAGACAAGCATCAACGTTTTTAGCTATTTGTGCTACATTATGGCTAACCTGGGAACGGACAACACAGGTTGGCCTTCACAACCCACGCACATCAACAAGCCCTCGGTGCCCCTGACCTCCTCACTCTTCGGCAGGTAATAACCACTTAATACCAATAACACCAAACAGACCTGCACTTCTGGACATTCTCAAACCCAGTAATCCAGCCAACATCATTATTGCCCTTGTCAGAGCTGCTCCGATACCTACAATTGCCCATTTGTCCCGTTAACAACACTATTACCTCGACCAAATGTCCACTGGCTGCCTAAACTATCCCATCCATCCGTTCACAAGATAATCAATGTTAGACTGACTTCACTTGTCAGTGGTTATAATTTTATAGCTGATCAGTGTAAATAAAGCAGCTCTATCAACCAAATCCTTATTACATTTTTCCTGAGTGACCTGCAGCTGCAGAACATTGGACAAGACACAAATGAATCAGAGCTGACATCTCACCAACTACCCTGGGGAACGTCCCTCCCTCTCCATCGCTACAGTCTGACTTCAGTCACTCCAGAGAAAGTGAGAATGCTATATTCATTATAATTCATGTCACTTCCACTCTTTTATTCCACTTCAAACCCGTCTATCTCTCACCCCTTCTTGTTTTCTTAAATGAATCTGGCTGCCAAATATCGAGAGCAAAGAAAGTGACAGAGAGTCTGGAGAAAAAGGAAGGCAAAGATGCTGTAAAATCTCTGAACCGAACAAAGTACTTCTCCAAACACTAACAGTATGGATGGACTGGAGTCTGATGGCACCAAAGCTCTGAAGCAGTGACATAATGTGAAGCGAGTTTGAAACTTTCATGTGGCGGATCGGCTTTCTTTCAAGCTTCTCTTGTCGGCTGGTCCGTTTCTAAAGTCTGGACTCTGAAAAGGATGTTTGCCATTTTGTGAGCCAATCTGGAAAGTTGAGCATTTTCAGGCCTATTCTGTCCACCCACACTGACGGAGGAAGGAGCACGGAGAAGAGAGGAAGGCCAGAGTGGTGTGGGCAGGAAGCCATGGCTGCGGGGCAAAGAGTGCACTCTTATGAAAAGTAACAATTAGTTTTTGAAAAGCAATTTAGATTCAATTTGAACTGCTTTTTTTCATCTTGCACCTGGAATGTGATAACTTTTGATGTTCCTATGATCCGAGTGCTGTAGAATAAATATAATGCACACCGATCACCTCCGCCTTTCTATTCTCCTCGCAGCACTCGTTCCCATTAAGCTGTCATTAGGCTTTTAGTGCCAGCCAGCTCGGCAGAAGTCATTCAAGTTCAGTTCAACAACAGAATTGCTTTATGCAAGACCCGTTTTACTTTTGATCAATTATGAAAGCCTTGTGTAAGCGAAGCAGCGGCTGCAGGCGAAGAAAAGTATTCAGTGTCTCCTGGTTTGACAGATTCAGACGAAAGAAGAATCAAGTCTTTGATGAGAGTTGGTTCTGGTAATGTTGGACTCCATGGTTTTATGGATGATACAAAGGAAGTCCATAAGGAAGAACAGGAAGATAAAAGACCCCAGTGACGAGGAAGAGCTGGAGTGTGTGTCTGGATTTTCGGACTGATTCTGCCATGTTTGCATGTGGGATCATCATCATCATCATCACGTCTTTGTGCCGTATCACTTACCGAAGGTGGTGCCGGCTTCAGGCCGGGACACCGAAGAGACGATGACGAATCCGAAGCCTTCGTTCTCGCCGCGGCGGATCTCCACATCATAGGGCTGCATGGCGGACGAGACGTTGGCGGTGGTGGTGGTGGTGTTGAGGGGCTGAGATGAGCTGGGAGCTACTGCGGATGCGACCACAGCATTGCCGCTGCCCCCCGCACCTCCGCCTCCACCCCCGCTGCCTATGCCCGAGGTTGAGCCGCTGCCAGAGCTGACGGTGTTGAGGGAGTTCTGGCTGCCCTGCGGGGTGCGTTTCCCAATCTCTTCTGTGAGGCTGGGCGCCTGGTTGCTGCTGTGGTGGGAGGACGCCGGCGACGGCGGCACGTCTCCCTCGACTTTAACTGGATGTGGCAGAAGAGGATGGAGTGAGAACAATGGAGGAGTCAGAATGTTCTCTTAAATTGCTGTTGAAGACTTATTTATAACATAAAGACTCCTGAGAGGCTTTTATGTTTTTAAATATATTCTTATTCTAAGCTGAGCTGGAATGGATTTTGTTTTTGATGCTGCACCTCTTCAGAGTCATGCTCTTCTCATTTTTGTAAGAGTCGTTTCTTCTTTTGTGATTCATCTGCAGTTTTATTCAGCTGTAGTTTTTGAGTTTATGCCTAATCTTATTCAAATTTACTGTATATTTTATCTGTGTTTGAGTTTGTTGTAACATTGGTTTTGAAAAAAGCTTTACAAATAACTGTTATCACATCATATTTATTGTTATTGTAAATGCTATTATTACTATATGATTATTCATTTAGTCTAGGAGCTGAGGGACAAAAAGTTTGAGTTGACACAAGGGCATCGAGAAGACAATGAACACAAACATATTACTAAGCCAGCCTCCGTTGGAGAAAACGTTCAGGAGATAATAGAATAAAAAAGTAAGAATGGGTGCTTAACAATGAAAGATAACATTAAAAAAAAAGTGTTGAGACAACACTTTTAAATTTGTTAAATTATCTCTACAATGAAGAAACAAAAAAAAAACCTGCAAACAAATAAAGATGTGATTCTCTCCTATGAGCGTTAATTTCAGGTGCACTGATAAAAAACAGCTTCGAGGAGAACAGCTTCGAGGAGAACAGCTTCGAGGAGAACAGCTTCGGGGAGAACAGCTTCGGGGAGAACAGATTCTCCTACAATCTCCTCTCGGATCTGTTTTCAACTAAAGATGGACTTAAGACGCGGCCAGCCAGTTGTATCTAGACATTTCATTCTACGTTTAATTTCCTGTACAGCTGCTCGAGGAAGGCGCCTCATATTCTCATCGCTCCGAGGCAGACGGGGAGAAGCAATACACTAACTTCTGGCTGCTGCCATCGGGCCAAAGGTTGACCACCCTCTATATCATATTTATGGGGCTTCTTTTTTTTTTTTACGGCTGTCTGAGGAGCAGGGTGGATGTGAGCAGAGCTGGTGAGAAGCTTGGGATGACTGCTGAACTCTATCATTACATAGGAAGGGACAACCAATGCACAAAGTAAGCAGGTCCCCGAGTCCCCCATGTGGAACTGCAATGAAAATAAATGAGGCCCCCTGCAAAGTAAAGTAGGGAGGGTGATTCTGAAACAGACCCCTGTTTTGCTGTAGCTGCAGAGGATATTGAATTAACCACTGGAGATACATTTGTAGGACGTTTAAGTGATCACCCCTAGAGTTTCATTAAATCAAGCACCAAGTTTGATATTATGCTTGGTTGGCATTTTTACTGCAATGGCCATTTCATATGTTCGGATTCAGTAATTACAATTCTAATGGCGCAGTAGGCCATTCCAGCCCCGAAGTGTAGATGTAGATTATTTTATCACTGTGATATCAGCCTCAATGTTTATGTTTTTCTCTTGCTACACTGTACCAAAGCCAAATTAAGCTGCTGCTCAAGCAAATTGAATTGAATATCTCCTTCACATTATAAGCATTCATCTGGTAAAACTTGGGTTACATTCACACTGCCGTTTCGGATTTGTTCCCAAATCTGATCTTTTTCTCATGATGGTTCAGGTTCTTCTTTGTGTGTCACCAGTATCTGCTGCCAGAGAGAACAGATCTGTATCGTGATCCTACCTTTACCACAAACATGCTGTAGAACAACAACAAATGTCTTTGGTATGTCAGTTTTTAAATAAAATACTAGTTAAGGTATTTCTTGCTTTGTTTGTTGTGGTGACAGCATTTCAGGCTGAATAAGGCAAAAAAAGGGCTTCAGTGTTTTGTTTTTTTCTTCTTTTAAAAGTATTGACTTTGTCCACCGTTGCTGAAAGAACATTGGTACGACCGTGCTCAGTGGGAGAAAAGCCACATGAAACCGTCATCAGGAATCAGATACGAATCTGAACTGATAAGATCAGATACGAATCTGAACTGATAAGATCAGATACGAATCTGAACTGATAAGATCAGATACAAATATGAACTGATAAGATCAGATTCTTTTTGAGTATGTGCAGTTTACACTGTTCTGACAAAATTCACTATGAGCCAGAAATATCTGGATTTGAGCCAGTTTGCCTACAGCATGAACGTACTAACAGGGAGCTTTTTATTTTGCAATGTATTTGTAATATCAATGAGCTCTAATTATGATCAATAGTTAATATTGCACCTAAAAATAAATTTTTACAATGGATACATTTTAAATATTGCATAAAGCAATCAAGTAAGAAGAATCTTTGCCATAAAACTCCAACTGAAACAAGTGTAAAATAAAGAACTGTATTTAAGCCCTATGGGAGAGGCTGGACATTGACCTTTCTTGACCTTCAGCATTTCTCCAGCAGTCTAGGAATTGGACTAACTTGACCCTTCATCGCTTCTTACCAGCATAGCCGGTTTTGCGTCGTACAGTCAGGTTGACGTGGCCCTGCTTGGCAGCCTGCTGCATGAGTTGCACCACTAGTTGGTGCGACTTCCCCACCACTGTTGTGCCGTCCACACATATCAGTTCATCGCCAGACCGCAGGCGCCCGTCCTCGTCTGCCGCCCCATATTTCACTATGTGGCCGATATATATCTGAAACACAAAGTAGGTGGAGGTGACTTGTCAGATCTGCATGTAAACATAATGAATAGATAGGCTAAGGGTTTTCAAAATATGCACATGGAAAATTCCCAATCCCACAAACAATCCTTTGTCAATGTAGGTGACATATTAGAAAAGACTTTTACAACAGGCAGAAAGTTGGCATGCACTGCAGTTCTGCAACAATTTACTCGTCTTTACAGCCTGCTATCATAGTCACCCAAGCCATGCTGTGAAGTAAATCGTTAACTTTTTTTTACTTCAAAAAAATCTCGGCCAGTTAAAAAGAACAAAGTGTTGTCTGTCGAAAATGAAAGGGAAAAAAAAGGGAAGAAAAAAGTAGCGTGTGTTGGCCAGATAAATGAGAAAATGTTTTGTAAACTGATGTGACTTCAACAAAGATCTACACACAGGAACGAGATAAAAAGTAAAACATAGGAGGCAAAAAACCCTGTAGATGATGCTCAGAGGGGGGGCTGGGAATACAGCCTCAATTTCATTATTCAGTCAGTTGTGTTCTGTACACCTTACCCAAATATACATTGAGAAATGTGGGATTTGTAAAGGCAAGGTGTCGACTATTAGAGAAACAGTGTGACACTCACCGGCTCTCCGGGCTCATTGCCTCCGAGGATCCTGAAGCCGAACCCGGTGTCCTTCCTCCACAGGAAAATGTCCTGCTCCTGGAAGTCTGGAACTGTACAACAATAATAATCCTGCATCAACACCAACAGCCAGCAGAGAAGAGTTAGTGTGTTTGCATCAGTACAAGGAGCATGCTGATTAGCAAATTTAGGATAACACCCTCGATATGAACCCAGTTATCATGAAATTAGGAACCATGACCCCAATGGATGCACCCATACTTCTGCACGTTTTTTTCACCAAGATAGCACTTCGCACAAACAATCTGTCTGCAGGCTTTAAGAGAAGAAGAAGTAACTGATCCACCGAAACATTAAAATGATCTATTTTGGATAAAGAGCATAGTTTTATCATAAATAAAGTATCAAAAGTTAGATATGCAGTCAAAAAACATCTGAGCACACTCATTAATTGTCCTATAATTAGAAACCATCAGACTGAATTTCCCTCTGATGTCTGAATTAGCACCTTTTCTCTGAGCTTTTCAGATCAGACTCGGTGATGTTGTCACAGAGAGGACATTACTATTAAAATAGAAAACTCGTTTTTCTTTTATGAAGTGATAGTGCCAGAGGAGTCCTCCATACCTTTGAGAGCACTTCCCACCTGGCAGAGGTTTTCATACATGTTGGAGTAGGGTATATATTATTGAGCAGCAGGGTCTAGTTCCCATACCTCTCCTCTCCACAAGAGAAAGAATAAAATCATAAGGGGCAGCGAATGACGGCTCATGCTTCATGTAGCAGTGGAGACGAGAGAGTCCCAGGGGGCCAAATGGAGAAACACAGGACTGAGTGTGCATGACTTTGGCCTCATTCTGATTGACACTTGAGATTCTTTTGCTTAGAGTAGTGTAAATGTATTCACATGTGCACGTATGTGCATGCATTCAGACTTGCAGCTGTGTTGCACCTCTGAGCAAACTCCCAGGGAGATTTCCTCTTGCTCCAACACGGTACACTCCTGCCAAGGACACTAATACCACTAAGAGGTGGCAGTGTGGAAGAAGACACAAACATCCTGCTCCCAATCTGTTCTCTTCGTCAACAGTTAAAATCCCTGCAGAACATAAGTGCTCTCCTCCAGTCTTTCACAATGTAGCTGGAGGAAGAGGGAGAGGACGAGTCAAAGGCCAACAGTCACAGTCTGCACCTGAACTCAGGAAGGTCGACTGCAGTTACACCCCGCTGCTCTCCATTCATTTATCTATAAGAGATCTCCTCAGTGAGGCAACTCAGTTGAGATTTCACCAAGATGGATGGGCAAAGGAAGAGCTCTATGAGGGACCTGCAAATAACAAGTGCTGACAACAAATAACAACATAGCTCTTCTTCTCTGGCCTCATCTTTATAAGGAGTTTTTCTGGGGGGATATTTCAAATTGAAATCATCCACCAAATGATGTCTTTGAAGACCGTTGATTTCTGATATTATATAATAATAATAATAATACATTTAATTTACTTCAGAATCTACATGGTCACAATTTCTGATTGCTTGATATTTTTATTCAAGCAATCAGAAAGATTTTCTGTCACGTCTCATTCACACAGTATGTTTCTGTTGCTTTCCTTGTCATCATCCACCGGGCTGTCATTGCATATCCTCCCACTTTTCCTGAGCAAACAAGACCCCTTTTGAGACTTTATCTTAGGACAGCTATGTAGACGTCATCTTACCCCCTTAGGCTTAAGTTTATTCCATTCACCATCTTTATTTCCTCTTTATATCGAACACTATTGTCTTCTCAAACCTTTCATCATTTCACAGGCATCTGCACGACTAACGCACATTCAGCCCATCTCTTATTGGCATTCTTCACGGGCATCTAAATAATGAAAACCCTTGACAAGTGGTACCTGGGAAAGTTATTAGATGTTAAGTTCTGTCAGCCCTTACAGACTCCTGTTTTTTTTTTTTTTAACTTGACCGTGGATCTCGGGGTTATTCTTTTTAATTGGGAGTTATCTCTTTTCTTCAGCTGGAGGAGGAAGAAACAACTCCACTGACATCCTCTCTACTATTGCTGCTCCTTTTAATGCCCATGTTTCTCTTTAGGGAAGCCAGCCTGAAGTTGAGTCTTTGGTGCCAGTTTGACAAGTGGATCAAATAGGCATCCAACAGCTATTAAATGATTGGATCATGAACATACAGGAGACCACTGCTTCCAATGCTGGACAGAGATGAAAAGAACATTTTGAAGTTGCTCAACAAACATCCATTCATTTTTTTGCAGATAATTACATGAGAGGATTGAAACAACATTAATGACTAAATAGAAGTAAAAAACAATGTAAGGGAAAACAGTTCTGTCAATCCAACCGGTCATGATAAAAAGGTCAACCATCCCGTCGCCCAGCCTGGTCTGGGAACTACTCGTGGTTTCAGCCTGTTAAAGGAATTTTTTTCCTCACCACTGGGGCCAACTGCTGGCCCAAGTGGGAATCATTGGGCCTCTGTCTGATGAAGAGTACAGTCTAGACCGGCTCTTTTTTGAATAAGCCTTGAGATCACATTTGTTGTGAATTAAATAAAACTGTTCCGCCATATGTCAGCTGGGAACGGCTCCAGCCCACGTGCCGCTGAACAGCGTGAGTGGTTACGGCTTGTGAATGAATAAATGAATGACTTGACTTTTACCTTATCCAATCATAAACACAAATATGAAAAACACAGAGAAAAGAGACTAGTTATTTCCCCCTGCTTCCTGTTGGCTAAGCTGACCACTGTGTTCTCTGTGGTTTATTTGATGCACCTGCACATGTTATAATATTTGTTTGTGTCTTGCGGAAATTGTATTGTTGAGGTCTTGTATGCTATTATTGAATAGTCTTATTTGTAACAGTGTTGAACAAGCATTAAACTGTCAGCCCGTTCTATTACTATGTCCATCTCCGACTAAAGACCAGGAACGGCTTTTAGTTTAATGCACAACCGTTTAAAAGGAACGCAAACTGCATTCACCAAAAACACTTCCTCACTAGAAAAGTTTCAAAAAAGCATTTTTTACTTTCATTACACTGCGTTTGAAATATACTATATAGTTTTAGCAAGATACGTCTGATAAACCTGCTGATTTGTGTATATTAGAATATAGGTCAATGTGTAGGATCCCAGGCACCAGTGAACCCACATCCCTCTCCAGAAATCAAACAATAGCACAAATAATGTTGGGCTTTCATTTCTTTAGGTGAAGAATATAAACCACTTACATGCACGAGACTCATCCCTTATCCCAAAGGTTTCTCTAAAATGTGAAGTGTCATTAGTACCAGTACCGTTTCTGCTACCAACCCCATGCTGCCCTCAATAAACCGCCACCAAAAAATAATATACTTACGCCTACTTTCATACATGCTCCTGGACTGGGCCCAGATCTTAAAGGGGTCCGGTTTTCTCTGGATGGTTCCGTCTGCTGGGGAGTCCTGGGGCGGCAGACTTGGCAGGGGCTGAGAGGGGGCTGGGGGAGCACTGCTCTCGTTCAGAGGGGGTGCCAGGGATGGATGCACAGGCGAGTCTGTGTGGATGCTCCGGTGGCTGGAAACGCTATGCTGGGAGCTGTTCTGACTGTCCTTTCTTGACAAATGCTGTTGGAGAGGCATGTTGTTACCATTTGACAATTGAACGCCAGCGGAGAAAATGGAATCTGAACTTAGCAAAAGTGACCAGTCTAATAATGTCAAGTCTTGTGTTGCTACTTCAATCTTAACAATAATCAAACTCTTATGAGAGAGAGCTGAAACAGTTCTCTTTTTTTGAGAACTGTTTCTGCATACAAACACGTCAATTGTTTGTTATGATTAAGTAATTTGGGTTCGAAAAAAACAAGCAAACTGTGGCTCAATTAAGATTTATATTTACTATTCCCTTTGTCTAAAAGAGTGGAATGCATTAACAAAGAACCACATTTGAGGGTTTGAAACGATGGTTCCACTGGTAAAGTCCAAAAGATTAAACTGCTCATAAAGTACCCCTCAAACCCTAAATTACATGGTTACTTAAGCATCAGCTCAAAGTTTTGAGGGGAACAGTGCTGGAGCAGACTAGAGCAAACACAATCCCAACTTCAAGTACAAGTACGCTACGAGTAAAATTCTTTCTTTGACCCTTGTTACACTATTTTTTCTTCAAAGCTATATCTCCATCATTATTCTGCCGATTTCAAAAGGAAACCTGCAACAGGGGAGGGTTACAGTTAAAGCGTGGGCACAAACAGAAGATATTTTAGTGCAGTAAGATAAAATGACAGCACTTCAGTCTTTTCACACCATGTGACCTCCCAGTACTTTTGATGTGGTGAACAAAAATGAAGCAGGCAGGGCGGAGGAAAGCAGCTTGTCTGTTCTCAAATATCAAAGTGTTTGGCCTTCAAAGTGCTGCTATGTCTTCAATACATTTACTCCCTGGATTAGCCTTCTACACCTCTGCAAATCATGTTTATATTCATCAACCTTGTTAGACATAAAGAAGCTTGACACTAAGCAAGCAAACAGTAAGCCAGAGCTGTGGATCGAGACGGAATGATTAGTCTACCGGCAAACCTCACCAGGTCGAGTATGTCAGAAAAAAATCAATGCATTTACATAATTCGTATATATATCTAACTGTGGGTCGTGTTTGTGGTTAAACAATTCATCAAATTTTTATATTGATCGTGATTTTTGCAATGAAATTACACTCCACTGCAAAGAAAATCAAGCACTCCTTAAATCACTGTCTGACCAATCGCAGTTGTGCCTTGCACCCAGTAAATGGCTAACTTCTCCTAAATGCATACCAGTAACCTTACTTTTAAAGGAGCGTCACTGACATAAAACACATAGCAGCAGGTCGTAACAAAAATGTAATGTCTTGAGGAGCAGAGGGCAAACGCCCTGTTGGTCAAAGCAGCTCATCATCCATTATTTGGAAGTGATTCTGATATATGGTTAAGGATGCTAACCAAGAATACCTCGTATGCAAAAAGGGCTTTCGAGCTGTGGTTGAGGAGCAACCAAAATAGTTCAGCAACTTGGAAACACACCAAAATCTGCTACATGATAAATGGTTTCTTTAGGTGAATTGTTCATCATCAGCTCATACCTCCATAGCAGTGATGTCACCCTGGACTCACCAGTACAATAACATTCCATTGGGCCAAAGACATGGTACCAATAAACGCCGTGATGAGCTAAGGCCTCAGGACAATGGTCAACAGACTGGACAAAAGCATGTAATTATTGTTCCAAAGCCGCATTACCTGACCTGTACGCAAAACATCGTGGGGAAATAGAGAAGTCTATCACAGCTATCCTGTCGAGTACTTTGCTACGACCACTGAGTAATGGTCAGGCAGAAATGGAGTCATTCATGAACCTGATTAAGAAGATTAAGTATGTATGGGGCAATAGAAAAATATCTTTGCCACGGCGCTTTGATTCATCACAGCGTCGACAGTCATCTCTAGTGTTTTGTTGCACATAAATAATAACCCTAACCCTATAATATGATACCCAGCACCAACACCACCACAACTCATTTTCACAGAACTTTCACCCAATCTAAATGGCGTCACATACCCTCCTAGTGTAATCTCTGTATGGAGGAGCCAGCTCAAAAGCATCCTGCAAAACAAAATCAACAAACATGTTCAGTCAGAGACAGCCAACAGTGTCCCTCCATTTTTGCAGCATACATGGCAGGATGGGGCCATTTCTCAGCTGTGATCAGACATTCAACCCTCACTCCGCAAGCTCAGCACCCAGCGCGACATGATCATCAGTGTGTTTGCAACCCAGTTCACGCTGTGCAGCAAAAGCCTCCATCCCAGCCCCCGCCCGGCAGGAGGAGGGGGCAATGATGTAAAGCTTCAGGGAGCCACCCCCACACAATGCTGTACCCCATGCCTACAAACATCAACACACGTTACACCTTCCAGAGGTTAGTTGAAACTGAGGCTAGAGAGGAGAGGCATGAAAAGTGAGCCCAACAGCCCTCTGACAGGTACACCATGTGGATGGAAGACAGAACCTGGTATGAAAGGAGAAGAGAGAAAAATACAAGAAAACTACTACTTACCAGTTTGGGGCTCTTCTTTGCAGGGGCCACCCCTGTGAAGCAAGATAGAAATGGGGAAAAGAAAAGCAAAGGTTAACGGAGCGCTTTTACTGTATGGTCCAGCTTCTGAATATAAACAGGTAATGCAGGCGCTGGAAGAATGCAACAAAAGTGCTCAACTAGCTCTTATCTCTTTCTCCCTATTTCCCTCTATATCCTTGCTTGGTTCCTTTGCTCTCCCATCCACGGCTGGAGTTTGAGGAGGGAAGGAGGGAGGGAGGGTAGGCAGCGCGATCTATCTGCATCACTGCCGCGGCCAGCGCTTGGCTTGACTGGTGCAGCGGAAGCGTGAGGCCAGACCCCAAGGGCTAACCCAGCGCCTGCTAGTCCCTGGCTACCCGAGAGCATCACACGCATGTGAGTGTGTGTGTGTGGTTTGAGAGTTGAAAAGAAAAGGACAGAAGAATAACGAGCAGACAAGACCAGCTAATACAGAGAAAGAAGTAGAGAGGAGAGAAGCAAGCAGTGGATCTCTGTGCTCTGGAGTTCCTGGCCGTAGCATTACCCATGGAAAAGGAGTCCAAGATACTGAACACTAAATTATAGGCAACCGTCAGTTCCCCTCTTACTGAGACCATCTTCCTGTGTCGCTGAGCGCAGCGCTCCGCTGCTGAAGGCTCCAGCATCTATAGGCAGTTGCAATGTCCTCCCAGGTCTCTCCCTTTCCTGATGCCTTTTTCCTTTTTTTTTTTTACTCTCTCTCTCTCTCTCTCTCTCTCTCTCTCTCTCTCATCTCTCTCTCTTCTCTCTCTCTCTCTCTCTCTCTCTCTCTCTCTCTCTCTCTCTCTCTCTCTCTCTCTCCTCTCTCTCTCTCTCTCTCGTCTCTCTCTCTCTCTCTCTCTCTCTCTCTCTTCTCTCTCTCTCTCTCTCTCTCTCTCTCTCTCTCTCTCTCTCACCTCACTGCACACTAGCCTCCCTCCCTTTTCTTCGCATCAGCATCATCACCCTCCCTCTCTCCTCTTCATCTCGGTGTCCCCACCCCCATGTGCTGGTAAACATCTATAATGCTGCACAGTCTTTCTCTCACACACACACACGCACACACACGCACACACACACGCACCAAACCCAAATACAGAGGCGTCAAGCAGTTTTGCACGAGGCTCCCAACACAAATCAAAGTGTGTTTAAGGTGTGACAGACAGGTTTGTGTGCGTGGGTAAGCAGTGACCAGAAATATCATCTTCATCACACAATGGTACACAAAGAAAGACTGATGGATGGCAAAAATACAAAGACAGCCTTGATCTATCCAAAGAAAATTGCTTCTTGAGCACATTGCTGCCCCTCTCCCTCTCCTTCCCTGCCTTCTTCCCTCGTCTGTGCATGGAATAAACACTTAGATGAACTTATGGAAATTATAATGGGAGAACGATGGCATGAAAGAAATAATTGTTGCGTGTAATATTAACCTGTATAATATTGAAAATTCAACACAGAGCCAAGTGCTAACTACACAAAACTCTGACATAAGATATGATGCCGGCGTCTTAGAGATGTAAAGCCTGAGTGAGACTAGTCGGTGTCTGATCTAAGAAAATGGGCCACTTTTGTGTGTCAATCCTTTAGGCAAGCAGATAGGATAAGATCTTAGACACACACATGCGCATCTCCATTATTTTTTCAGACATCTGGGTTCATTCACAGCTGACAGCTCCAGCTGAGTTGCGTCTACAGACTTTTTCTCCTACTTCCCCCTTTCCCTCGTCTTTCTCCCGTCTCCTTTTCAGTCAATAGGAATTAATCCTTTCAAGAGCGCATAACAATCCCCTAAATCAGACTTGCAGACGGATGCCGTCAATCCTGAGTTATTCTGGCGGGGATAGGCATGCTGGCAGTCATATTGACAGACAAATGTTTGATAATGTTTGCAAATCAAAGTTTCAAAGCAGGCATTTTCTCCTTTAGCCCTAATCAGCCATACTGATAGACAAAACTGTCCAACTGTCCAATTGTGCCAGCAGTAAACCCTTCAGACACAGGGTTGATTCTGCTTTATGTAAATAACTTTTAAATCGCACACTGAAAACAGTCACCTTTTTACTGCTAAAGCAATATTAATAAATGAGGTATTATTAATAATACCTATTATTATCATTATTATTATTATACGCTGTGTCTAAAGCCCCTAGAACGTATTATGCTTGGGCCCACCGCCAGTCTTAATTTCAGAAGAGAGGGAGGAAAGAGTTGTTCTGGACATGTGAGCAAGAGGACACCCACTAAAATCCCAGTGGCCTCAGCTCCCAAATAATGGACCAGGTATGCTGAATGGACCCCCAGCTGAATTTACTCTGCTTATCAAATCTTAAAAGGTGAATAATGAAAGACTGATAAACCCACGGGCACTCAATTTGTATAATGGGTTTTCTATGCTTAATGGTACATCAATTATTGATCATTATGAATACTAGCGATGCCAAAATAATAGTGATGGTATCCAGAATAGTCAAGAATTGCAGTAAAAATATTCCACTTAGCTTGGCGGAATAACATCCATTTTGTCTCGCCGCCTAAGGCAGCGCATGGCTCTTATGAGACAGCCCCACAGCTGATTAAAATCCAGCAGATTGTGTGAATCAAGATAATGTATGGTGCATAAGGAATGGAAATAGGCTGTGTTGGAATAAAGGCAGCCATACTTATGATGGAACCTTAATACCAAGTTAACATCCGTGCACGATAAATTTGGATTCGGCAAAAATTGTTGTTGAAGGATCGTGGGTTTAGATGAATAGTATTCAAATGAGGCACGCACAGGCTGACAGGAAGTAGTGTTCCCTTGGCTGATGCACAGCTCCCATCAACAAACAGGCACTGTTCCAACAACCCAGCAGTCACCAAACGGGAGCCATTATTAAAAGCAGATTATATTTTATGTCCACAGTGGACACGCGTGCAAAGGTGCGTGTGCATCTTGGCTTGCACTGATGGCTACCAACAAGAAGGTCCATCTGTCACTTCGGCGTGATGACGGTGGGGAACATCAGCGGACTATATCAGAAGCCAGGACTATGTACTCTGCACAGCTTTATTTGGTTTCCGCCATGTATGTAATCAGCAAATTTGACACGACGGTGGGGCAAAGATGATAGCAAAGATGTCCAGGCCCACCATATTTGATTGAAAAAAAAGGAAGAACGGAACAATTTCTCTTCCAAGGAGATCTATCCTGCTTTAGTGTTTTCTCCTGCACTCAACCTCCTCTCTTGTGGCAGGGGTGAAATCATTCATCCACCCAATGCATGCAAAGAGGATGGTGCAACGGTGGGGTTTACAATTTGGCGTGTGAAGTCCTGAGAGATGGTAGCAGGATCTGGAGAGAGAAAGGCTCACCTTGCCTCTTGAGCAACTAGTAGCACAATTCGCCAGCTATTCAAAAATGATCGCAAGTAAATTTTTATGTATGTAACGAGCGGGCGGCTCCCCTCGTATTGCTTCTCAGGACTGCACTGCTGTTCGATATGGTGCCATTGGAACGTAGTCAGCGGAATTTTTAATGTGAACCCGGAAAAAATTCAACGCTTCCTGTCCAGGAAGGGAATTGATTTCCTGCTTTCCTCTGTGCAGAGACCCATCATCAACGTTTATCTCCCTCTAATGGGTGTGTACAAGACTGTCCACAGTTCACGGGCCTTATAAATGTGCATGCCGGTAACTGGAAGTTTGTTTATGAGGTTATGTGAGTTCAGGTAATTGTATTTGGGCCTCTCAGTGGATGTCCTCATAAAGCCCTGATCTGGGGAGTGCTTTTTGACAGGGGGCATTTACAAGCAGCCAATTCACTTGTCTAACATTATTTCAGTAAGAGCTGTCTCGTGAGGCAATGATCCACTTCTTCTTTTTACCTATTTTAAGTCATATAAGGAGGAAAAAAATCAGGAAATCTCACAATTCAACCCCCTGTCTGTCTCCAAGTGTGCTATAAATCTCTTTCAAACTGCAATTTAATGGCAATGAGGGGAGACGCAATAAAAGGTAAACACCCTCTTGTGCTTTACCATTATAGATTGCTCTTATTATTGCATTGCTCTTAAGAGTTTTTCAAGAAGTCATGCAGGTGATCTAAGGTCACAGACATGTCTTTACTCAACTTTGTCGGTTTAAGTGCCCCGACCTGATGTTTGTGTGTCTGTCAGTTGCATGGAAGGAACCAAAATGTCCATTTCTCTTTTTGAGAGGAGAGTGAGTCCTGAATGCCCAGCAGCGACTAATGTGTCACCATTGATTGATGTGTCATGAAGTGGAGGGAAAGGGTGGCGGACAGGGAAGGAGAACTGAGTAGAATATGGGTGGGGGGGTTCTGCACCACCCCTTTCTCATCTCTCTTATCCCCCTAACCCTGACATCATTCACTCATCCAACTGCAGCTCTCTGTCCTTTTACTTCCTACACATGGCTAAAGGCTATTGCAGCTGCCAAACACAAATTACCTTGTGTTGACCACAGCACCTGCCAAGTCTAACAAACAGGTTGCAAAAAAGAAAAAGGAAAATGGAGGAGATCACAACTATACATCCACACTGAGGCAAATAGGCTTAATTGTTCTCCCACTTACTAGTGACCCAGGCTAGTGGGCTATTAAGAGTCTGTATTTATCAAATTCTATAGCCAAGAGTAGTGGCTAAAGCTGGGCTTACACTGTACGACTTTAGAGTCGTGGCTGTTTGATTTCAAGTCAACACTGTATTAATCAAACAATTGTTGATACATTTCTGTTTGAAAGCTCCGAGGCAGAAAGAAGTTTATTTAGTAGTAACATGCTAAAATACACAAGTATATTGCATTAATCTGTAAAAAATTGAGAGAGGAAGTAATCATGTTGCACTTGTTTAGTTTAATCCAGATGTATTTTGGTCTTGGCTTAAGACATTGGGAGATACTCACGTCTCTAAGTTATAAGTAAGTGGTCTCGTTATTAGTTTGTCAACTTTGCTCAGGCCCCTTAGGACTTTGCTGCTGTTTAAAGGAAAGCCCAGGACTCTGATTTTCTGAATTAATAAGAGAATAAGTCGTTGATTCTGGACTTGTCGGTGTCTACAACGCTTTGGACAGTATTGCTGGTCTATTCTGCTGGGAGACTCGGAGGAGCTACGTTTGTCTGTTTAGAGTGTTAACTCGATAGCAGGCACTGCCCCGACAGCTGTGAAACTTTTTATTAGTATATGCTGTTCAGCTGCTGCCAGCCCCAAACTTCACTTTATGACTACTTATTGCTTATTATGCACACAACCCGTCATGTTGCCATAGCAACTCAGTTGCTCCGTAGCCACTTTTCACGTGCGGAGTGATAAAAGATGGCTGACGTCAGCCGATCGAGTAGAGACCTTGCTTTAATTATGCAAACGCTTGAGTCCGCAGACCAAAATTTTTGAATAATCGGAAAACCTTTCTATTGTCCGACGTCCATCCGTGAGCTGGTGATCAGAGCTCATGACCCCCGTAGACTGCACAAGAAACAACCCTTAGCAACACTGACAGACGGCCTGGCAGTCCTGAGGCTCATTTGCAAGGGTGAATCGGGCTCAAATCACACGGTGTGGGCCCGGCTTAACCAAAGGCAATGCAGCAGGTGTTCTCATGAAACCGGCTACATTTACACCTTTGCAAAGGGAAGAGAGGAGAGGAAATTAATGTCTGTGCTACAGCAAAACAACAGGGGCTAAAATGAGCACATTATAGCAGTGTAATTAGACAAATGAGGGAGTGATGTGTCACAAAGCACAGACTTAATTGAAGTAATGTATCATGATCATGTGGCTATAGGCAGTTTCATAACAGGGTCCAAAATGTGGGTAAAAATCTGCCTCTTGTGTGTTAAACCTATGACACACTCACAGTTGTACCTGGGTGGTTCTTCTACTAATTGGACCGAAAAGATTTTTCAAACCTGATGTTGCAAACCCCTCAAACACCGCGGATTAAACTGCGTGCGGCGGGAAAAAACAAACACATTTTCACTCGAAATGATCCGTGTATATGCTAACACACTGCAAGCATGTGCGTAGAAGTGTGTATCTTTGCGCTCCGGACCTAAGGTATTGGCTTCCATATTCGTGTGGGCCAGTCGGTGTGAATCTACAAACAGTCAGTGGGGGAACAGAAAGTATTAAGGGGTAAGGAGTGGGGGACAGCTCCACCAATTAAGACCATTGTGGAGTCTTCCGGCCACAAATCACTAATTGGATAAACGCCTCTTCAAAAAAGAAGCTGCCAATAACTTTGTATTCTTGTTTGTTTGTTTGTGTGTATGTGCATTATATGATGATAATTATACCGATAATCTTTATTTATAGAGCATATTAAACAACCTTGTGGTATTTGCTTTTTGCTCAGGGAAGAAGAGATTCGTAAGGGATAGAAGGAGAGTACAAAAGCAAGAAAAGATGTACATGAATGATAAGCAAAGCTGACATCAGGATCCCAATTAGAGGCCAGCGAGCCTTGATGCTGCTAGTGGAGAGAGAAAGCAGTGAATAAAGTAAAAGCCGGAGAGCAACTAAGGCAACATGGCCAGAACCTTGGATTATGTTCTCATGAGCGTGATTTTGTGAGTTTGTGTGTGTGTGTTTGTGTGTGTGTGTGCTGGCAGCATATATTACACATAAATGAAAGTGTGGGTGGTGCACAGAAAATAAACAAGATGTAAACAGATTTATCACTCAGTATCAAACTTATGGTTGAAAAAAAAAGAAAAGAGAGATTGGATGGAGGAAAATGTTTGTATTCACAGCCAGGTTTTAGGATTTGATAGTGAGCAGACTTTTGTTCTGTTATTAATCTGCATGAAGCACCAGAAAGATAAATTCTACTGTAATACAATTTAAATTAAACTGCCTTTCATATTTGTTTTCTGTGTTTGCTTTTCTTGGCAGAACGGCATCCTTTGTCCCCACAACCACAAGTAGGATAGAAACCAATTAGAAAGGTATTAAGTAATATTGGTTCCATTAAAATGATGCATCATCATTACCCATAACTCTGTCTTCTAGCTTCTAAGTGAAGCCCCTTCTACCACAGTCGTATATCTGTCTGTGGCTATCGAAGCCAATCAGTGCATCTCCACAAGTCTGAGGGAAACGGAGTTCTTATAGCCCACTGAGTCCCTCCTGATGATGAGGCTGAACCGCTTTATGGACTTCAGTACACTGAAAAAATCGGCACTAATTAGCAAAAGCCAATAAGTGGGAGTGGAGCAGTTTAGTTTGTGTGCATAAGGAGTCTGGGTGTGCATCAAGAACATTGTGACAACACGGAGAATCAAATGAATATACACACCAAGACTGAGTCACAAACGGATAAAAAAAAGACAGGAAGATGTGAGATTATAATGTGACTCCATCAGGCCCATTTCCCTTGACAACCCTGAACACTTAACCCCGTAGAGGAGCTTAATTCTGCATGTGCACGCACACAAAAGCACACGAAACCTTATAGATACTTGAATTATTAAGCCCGGCAGCAAACTATGTACATTCTGACAGAGGAAACCAAGATCAGTCCAATTACTTGTAACACACAGAGTTTGTAGAGCTCACAGAGAGCACACAGTTCTGCTAGTAGGAAGGAGATTGTGGGGGAAACACAAAAATTCAATCTTTCCAGTTCTATTCTCTATTCACCGGTGTTTTGCTTCCAATAAACCAACCTGGACAGAGAAAGAAGCTGATTATAAGCTTTACATAAAGCAGAGGCAAAACATTCAAACCAGAGATTTCTCACCCAGGTTTAACCTTCTTCTCCAAGCCCCTCCATCTGACTTCTTAACATTTCCTTCTCTCTGCCTCATTTCCATTTCAAGATAGCTGTAATGTTTTAGCTGTCAAAGCTGTTCATTGTGAATACCCCACTTTATCCTCCCATTTCAATTACAGCCATTTCATCAAATGTGTCTTTAACTTCCTCCGCATCCCCTTTTCCTTCCATACCATAATTATCCACTAATTTTTGATCTTCTCTGCAATCTTCATATTGCCTCCAACATGTGATTACATGAACACATAAATATGTCTCAGCTGAAGAGCTCCCTGTAAGCTGCCAGTGTGGCAGATGCCTACTTCTATGCATATCCATGAGTAATGTTTGTTTTTGCTTTGCAGTACTTGAACATATGGGCAGATGAATCAGTAATTATCCACCATCAAATCACCATCTACAAAAGTAATGACTCATTTACATAGGTGAGGAGAGATCGTTTTCCACCCACCTCTCTGCACCAGCATGGTGACCTCGCTGCCTTTGGGACACTTGCTGAGCAGGTCAACCACCTGGTTGTGAGACATGTTCTGCACGTTTCTTTTGTTCACCTCCACGATGATGTCACCCTCCTTGAGGCCACGGCAGCGTGGGTAATCCACTATCTGTTTCACCCTCTGGCCTCCACCTCCAGGACTGTCTGCGATCGTGAAGCCGAAGCCCTTGTCTCCTTTCTCCATGTGTACAGTGATGAGCTCTGGTTGTGTTGCAATGGATGAGGCCAGGGTGACTACATCGTTTGGGTAACCATGCTGGGAAGAGGTGTCGGAGGCCTCCGTTAAGGGGCTGTGGGGCCGGGGGAAACCATTCATAGGTCCCCCACCATTGGTTGAGCCATTGTTATTGTTCTGACTGCCGTGGCTAGACGGCGACTCGTAGCTGTTGGACGTCTCCTGGCCGTTGACAATGATGGGCTCTTTGTTGTCGATGATGGCCACTGAGGTAACCAGACTGGTGTTGGGGTCATCCGGGTCAAAGGGCAGTGGGTAGCCGCGGCATAGCTCTAAGTTTACCATGGAGCCAATTGGAATGGACTGGAAGATCTTCACAACTTGGGCATGGGTGTAACCAAGCACACATGTATCGTTGACGCTCACTATCACGTCACCTTAGAGGAGGAGAGAAGAGCAAAAGAGAGATTTAAGGGGATTCTGATTTGCAATCATAATTCAGAAAATCAGCAAACTTAATAAATGCAGTATGCCAACCTGTCTCCATTTTGCCATCGAGGGCAGCTGGTCCATCAAGGACCAGGCTCTTGATCTGGAGGAACTCATCCGGTTCGTCACCTCCCACAACGGTGAAACCAAACCCTCGACGACTCTTTTTCAGCTTAGTGTTGATGAAAGTCCCGTTCAACTCGGACCGGTTCCGAGTAAAGAAAGGCTTCCCTCCTGAGCACACAGAAAATTTATTTGTAACACCGCAAAACTGTCCAGTTCTGAGGCCTTTACACTGCCTTCCTGTCTCTCAGAGACTTGATTTCAAAATACTCCTGCTGGTTTACGAAGCACTAAACTGTTTTGGACCAAAATACATTTCTGGTCTTCTGTTATGACCAACACAGACCTCTCAGGTCATCTGGATCAGGTCTGCTCCTTGCCCCCAGAGGCAGAACTAAATCTGGAGAAGCAGCTTTCAATTTTCATGAACCAAATATTTGGACTGTTTAGGAGAACACAGAGTTTTTGTCTGAAGCTTATACAGTTGATTTTCTTCTATTATAGCTTTTTTTTTTTTTTTTTTACTATTTTATATTTTTTAGCTTCAAAAAATGTTCTAATCTTTTAGAACTGTTTGAATTATGTCTTCATGTCTTTTTGTATGAAATGTGCTCTATAAATAAAGTTGCCTTGTCTTAGGCAGCTTTGGGTTATGGTAAATGGTAAATGGTCTTTCTGGCTCTTTTCTGGTCCACAAACTACATCCACCAACACAACCACACATTCTTACATTGATCACAGAGAATACCATGCAAGGTGCCAACCTCCTCATCAGGGGGAACATGGCACTTTCTGTGCGAAGCCTCCCATGATATCTTTATGCTCGTCCACTCACACAGCAATTGAACAGCCTTCAGGAGCATCAGGCATCCCACTGAAGTTCAGTGGGATGCACAAGGATGTGCAGGAGGAGATGGAGATCAGCACCTTGCAGTTAGTGGTAGGTAACCCTGAATAATGCATATCATTAGTCTCAGCGTATGACTAACTCTTTACTCAATGAGATTTGTGCAACCATGTAAAAGTTTTATGTCGTCAAAGGCGATGAATCCAAATAGGCCTATTGGACTATACTAGACTAATTAGGTTAATTATGTTTAAATAGAAACATAAGGAAAAACGAGGTTACATGTTTTAGAAAATAAGTCTAATACTCAGTGTAGAATGCCAATCAATCCAAACCACCTGGTGTTCCATCCTCCAGGCGTCAGCCACTGCTATCCTCAAAAGAGTGCTTTGATTCTGGGAGTGAGTCTGTCTATGGGCTGAATCCAGCCCCCATGATTAAAGCTCCACATGCCGGGTCTGACACCGATAGTGGTGAATAAAGCTGTATTGATTACTGGTACTTAAAGGTGCTCAGTCAAAGGCATTACTCAAAAAACACAACCCGAACAGCGACAGTTAAACCAAAAAGGGCACAAATGAATTTTTAGGACTATCTGTAAACCAAATACAAGATAGTCCTAAACGGGGGGGGGGGGGGGGGGGAATAATGGTAATTAGATTGATTTGAATTGTTTTATATTAATATTAATAGAATAATATTTTCTTTATATATTTAATTTCAATTTTTTTCAACTTTTTTCATTGAACAGGGCAAATATAATAAAGGCAATTAAAGTATTAGAAGCATATATATATATATATATATATATAAATACCATAATCAATGAAACAGGTGTGGTAAAGTATAAAGCTGTCCATATAATATTTTTAATTAATTCTAAAAAGGATTAGCAAACCATCAAGTTCTGTTTACCTCTGCCAGCCACAGTTGAAAAATATCGTAATTGTTTGTTTGTGTGTGTGTGTGTTTGTAAGCAGGATACCTGAAAAAGTTTTGACTTGATCCATCGATTTATTTGTGATTTTGTGCAAATATGAGCCCCAGGGAGGGAAATAGATCACTAGATCAGATCATCAGACTTATCCAGAAGATTGTATGGATGCAGGAATATTTGACAAATGTAACAACGGTGGGTCAATGACCTGGCCTATTCATTCATTTCATAATGCTCCTATAGCTAAATACTCAGTTATAAGTTTTCTTCTTGATTTTCTAGACCTCGCTATGCTGACTTAGAAAAGAAATAAAAAGGACATTCACTGCAATATACCCAAATCAAAACAGGTAAATACCCATCTCCCATTTTCCCGGTAGAAATGGGAGTACCTTGGTTGAATACACTGTATATTAATTGACACAACGCAAGCCAAACCCCGCAGAAATCACTTCACAAAATGCATAAGACCTTCAGCAGAGGTTAAGGTAGGCATGAAACCAAGCACACATAAGGAGATGGATGGAGGGTAAAAGGACGATTATATTTCATTATATGATTATATTATACACACGTTCAATGACAAACACATCAACCTCGGAGTAAGTTGGTGTCCTTTTGTTTGTGCTGATTTTCTGTGTGTGTGTGGGTGATTTTGTGATGCATTATGATAGCTTTTTTTTTCCTTCCATAAAAAGAGAGAGGAAATAAAGCTATGAACATAGATAGCAGATTTTACCACGAGGTGTCAAGAGATGTAGGAACATAGCGGGAAGCGAGAAAGACATGAAAGAAGGTGGTTAGATAAAGAGATTTCAAATGATTCCGTTCTCTGGAGGAATGTCAAGGCCTAGGACAGAGTGAATAGCAAAGTCAGAAAGGATGAGAGGGCGGGGAGAGCGAGGGAGGGAGAAGGACAGAATGATGGACAGAGGTAACAATCGAACCAAAGTGCGTGGTAGATGGAGACAAAACAGGAGCGAGAAAGATTGTGTATGTGGGTCATAAAATAGAGAGATCGATGAGAGAAACAGGAAAGACGGCTGACGGAGCAGGAAGGAAGAGCTCGAAGGAAAAGCAGGCTGAGGCAGTAAAATCTCTGCCCTGGCTGTGTTCATTAGAGAAGCAGTTAGTGGAGGAGGTTGTAAAAAAAAAATAAGGTGCCGGCGAGAGGCAAACAGACGACATCGGCGAGACAGTGTGTCTGTAGATGTGGTGAGACTAAATGAAGCCATATTTGAGTCACAATATTCAAGAACATAAATAAAGTTCAACCATTACATTATAACTACCGGCCTAGTATTATGGAGGTCTTTCTTTCTTTAAACTTGAAAATAACAATAACATAATAATAATAATCAGTGTAATTCTGATTTACCCGTCAGAGGCTATAATGCTCTGGCTGATTTGTGTATGTGGAGTATAAAAAAATGGTATGCTGTTAAGCTAATACAAGCTAATAGCCTAATAGCCTAGGCAGCTGCTCACTTGAAAAAAAATTTATAATAATGAAGAGTTGAATTTTAGTCGACTTAAAATAAGTATGTGAATTTATAACCAGCCCTACATTGTGAAGATGAACAGACATCAAACGACTACCAGCTCAGGAAAATAGATTAGACTAAATTTGGTTTGAGTCATAAAAAATGCTGCTAGAAACAGGAAAGTTATGAGTAATCTTTGTTAAATGAAGCTTCAGACTCAAATTCTGGAGATGTGGGAACTTACGTTTTTGTCCCATTGCATTGGCAACTGGAGGTCCTGTCTGAGGGTCTCTGTAGGTCTCCTGCTGGTTGGCAGCAAAGCCGGTGAGTGGGGCCCCTGCCAACGCAGAGTCCTCGATCCATTCTGTAAGAGCAAGAGGAACATATTCTCTAGATGGAGTCTTAGCAGGTGCACAGCCACCTGATTAGAGATTTAACTGGGTCAAGGGGCTCTCGAACAACACGGCCTACAGCGCTGTGTGTTTGGGACAAAAGGCCAATTGGTTTCCTAAGAAAGCTTGAAGAACTTCCAATGACAATTCTATCTGAAATCAAACGTTTCTTGGTGCGGCGACGGCCTGATATTCAGTTACAAAATCTCTCCGCGAAGAAAAAGAGAATGGAATCAGTTCCACAGTGAAGATATCACTGGAGACATGTATTAATATTTCAAATGTCCCCTGTAAGATAAGATACCACAATATTTCCCCTTCTCCCATTGAATACAAGGGGAGATGTATAAGACTACAATGACCTGTTTCTTCATAATGACTCCCTCACCTTGTTACGGTATCACAGCAACCATCAGGCCATAACCTTACATTAACATTCTAAATAATGAGAGAGAGTCAATGAAGAGGATAAAATGTGTAACAACCCCACGTGAAGCTATTTTCTGAACAGAGATTGAGCTTTAAGACGCCACAGAAGTCAGCATGTAATCAAGCGGATGCGAATAATTCCTGCTGAATTAAGTTTTTGCCTGAAAGGAGAGCTTCCTCACATTTGTATATAATCTCTCAGTGGGGCAACATGTGAATGCATGAGGTTTGAGACAAGAAGCAGGAGTTAACTACGGTTACTAATCGGTAGCCTTAGCAGTGCGAGCTAAATCATGACTGTTATCACTGGTGGCGCTTAGTGCGTTATTAAATAGTTGAAAACAGGAAAAAATAATCTCCATTTAATGGGCAGTTTAGATACAATTGAAGCCAAACTTACCTGTCTTCAGCGTAAGGAAAAAAGAGCTTTGCTGATATCAAGACAGAAAAGTATCCAGATGTGCCACAGAAAACAGAAATTAGCTCCAAAAAGGCTGTATGGTACAACCGTAAATAATAGTTATGCCTTTATGGAAGAGCAAGGAGCAAATCATAAGGCAGTAGCAGGCAACATCAAGTACTGTAGCAACTATTGCTAAAAAAAACAAACACAGTCTCTCACATGGATACACAGCGATTTATGCCATCGAGTCAATCACACATGAATAGAAAGAAAGGAAATGACGCCCTTGGTGGGGGCTTGTGAACAAACCTTGGATGTAGCGCTCACCTTCAGGTGGCTGCTGGCTTTGGGGCTGAGGCAGCTGAGGTTGCTGAGGCTGCTGAGGTTGCTGAGGCTGCTGCTGCTCCAGCTGCCTGCGCCTCTTTACCTCCAACACTGGATTTTCATATTGGGTCTTCCTGTTGATATGACTTTGGGATGGTGGAAGGTGTGAGTTTGTGGATGGAGGTGGAGGAAATGAAGAATAGGAGGGATGCAAATATGAATAGTAGATGAGAGCAGAAAGCAGGATGTGGGGCAAGAAGTAAATATCAACAGGAAAGTGGAACACAGCAGGGAGAGACAGAGCAGGCAAACAGGAGAGAGAGAGTCAAAAGAGGGAGGGGGGGACACGGCAATAAACTTTAATTAATACCCGGTGGTGCAATAGATATGCACGTGTCTCTCTGACACGTTAAATGACAGATTCACACCTACATGTCACCTACAGCTGCCACGAAATAAACTCCCATTTTGATTATGGCTTGATAGAAACTACAGACACCTTTGGACATAACACATAGATCCTTGGAGGTTTCCCACTAACAAAGAAATGAGACCTGAAAGGTCCACATCGTGCAGTAAATGAAAGAAAACGATGTCAGTCAGACAGCAAAAGATATTGCAGAGACAAGGATGGAAAGAAATAGAACTGCCAAAGCCTTGAGGTGCTGCTTTAAACAACATCAAAAACACATTAAACATATTCGTATTAAGGCTGATGCCAGGGGCAGCACACTAGATGAGATGCACACATACGCACTCCTGCATACACACACACACACACACACACAATACTCAGTCAGACACACACACACACAAACAAACACAGACACACACACACACACACACAATGTTTTCCCAAATGATAATGATCAAAACAAAGGCCTACATTTCCCAGAATACAAAACTCCAAAATAGCTGTAACTAAACCCGTCTGCGACACCTCACACCATTTCTGTACGTACATTAGAGCCCCTCCTCTATACGGTAAAACAAAAAGTAGATTTTTTAAGAATGCTAAGTGTGAATGCAGTTCTATTCATGAACAATAAGAAAACGCACCGTCAGCATATGCATTAGCATATCCCTGCCCTTGTCTTTACATACGGCACACTTACTCAACAAAGTAGACCCCGTACACTGGATCGTCAATTTTTTCCCATCCTGGTGGAAGTTCTACAAAGAAGGAGAAAAGAGAAAATTGTGAGGCAGTAGAAAAGTTGAAAACTGGAGGCGGTGAAGTTGCCCAGGAACGTGTTTAGCCACGAGAGACGAGCCAAGTAGAGACCTCCTGCCCTCTGCATCAGTCAGTCTCCATGGCCAGAGCAACTCAATATCTTCACTCCCATCGCCCCGCCGCCCCCAACACACTGCTGACATTTCCACACATCAGATAAGCACAGAACAAGACCCCTTTGGGCAGATTTGGGTAGAAGAACGGAGGAATGGAGATGAAAAGAAGTGAGCGAAAGAAGTCGTGAAGAGGTCAGAGAAAGGGAAGGCAGAAAGAAGCATTAAGGGGAGGAAATGTCTTACAATACCCAGGGCAGGTAAGAATGACAAATTCCTTTTTCTTTCTCTCAAACTAGTGACAAATCACAGAGGTGAGGCAAATTTATAATCTTTCTTTCCTTGGTACTTGGGGTTTGGTTACTGTCTGCTGGTGTTCTTGTGCCTCTTCTTTTTTTTTTTCAAGTTATATGTGAATTTACTGCAGAGGTGACTTCACCCAATGCAACTCTTGCTTTGTGGACGAAGACTGCACCCTTACCCTCACCTGACCAGGCATTTAATTTGACATTTGACAACAACTATGCAGACACTTCTGCAGACTCGTGGAAGTATATCAACAATGATGAAGAAACTGTATTTTGATTGCTGGACTCCTCTGAGCCCAGTGTAACTGCCAAATGCTGCTCTATCTTTTACAGTCATGTCATTATCTCAGACGAAGCCAGCTGATTCGGTCCTGTGGTCTGACTACAGCAACATTGATCATTGCCTTCTATTGCCTAAGCTTCTATTGTGCTGAAAACACAGACTGTCCAATAGTCTACTCCAGTGATGCCCCCGTTTTACATACTATTACACTAAGCCGATTAAGCCTCACCCTGTGTGCAAGTAGATGATAATTACACAATCATCCAATTTGGTAAGCCTCTCTCTTCTTTGTAACGAGGGGGGCCGTTTGTTTGAGTGGACTCACATATTTAAAAAAAATGATTGGAGTGTTTACATAGTCTGTATAAACTGTAGCTGTGACTTATTATAAAAACAGACAAATTAAGAACCAGAGTTGTCGATCCGATGGTTTTAAGCAATGCAATTTACACTCAAAGAAGCTAATACAGAAGAAAAAGGCTGAAATCGAATCCAAGGTTACGGTACAGGGTGAACCCACACAGCCGGCGCGGTTAATCGTTATTCAGATGTTTTCAACTGAAACGTTAAATGGAAGGCCGTCCCACCTCACCTTGCGCAAAATCATAATCACCCACTTGATTTCACACTTCACGAGCTTTGCTCCTGGAGGAGCACCTGTGTGAGTGTGAGTGAGTGAGTGAGTGAGTGAGTGAGTGAGTGAGTGAGTGAGTGAGTGAGTGAGTGAGTGAGAGAGAGAGAGAGAGAGAGGACGCCTTCTACAACCATCTTAACAATATACAGTAGTATACGTGTCAGTGCACGGAAAGGCAAATGAGAAAGACGAAGAAAGAAATCTTTCACTCGTGTAGCGGGGGTTTCTCTTCGCACTGTACCCCTCCTCCAACATCAACCTTCCAGAACATATTGTGGATTCAAAGGAGAGTCAAGCGTGATGAATTACCCGTTCAACCGTTTGCATCTCATTCTCTTGATACAGTGTTGAGATTGATTTCTCCTGGGTAAGCATGTTCCACGGAGAGGCGTGTGTGTGTGTGTGTGTGTGTGTGTGTGTGTGTGTGTGCACCAGTATTCTAGAAAAGCTTGACGCTGCTTTTCCCCAGAGGTTTGAAGTTAATTACATTTCTCTGCCCACCAGTATTGGATTGTGCTGATCGATAACCATTGAAGGCCATCTTATGAATAAAGGACAGTCTGATCTGATGATTAGACGACGACAGTTCTTTCACATGTTTAAACATGAGTATTTAATGAAACCCTAAAGACAGTCGCTTCACCTTCACACGGCTTTGTCTACCTAATCTTCTGCCTTGGTCCTGTTTTTATGAGAGTTTCCTGACAATGGCCAAAAATAAATATACTCCTCTGTGACACCTCTTTCTCATTACATATAGTCATTTAACTGACTCAATATTAATGAAAAAATATTGATCTATGCAGCTTTGATGAAAGAACAAAGTACATTCCAATACAGCATAATCCCTGACCACAGAGCCGAACGAAAACCTTCCAAATCCCACGTTGCAAAAACGACTAACAAGCTTTTTCAGGGAGCAAAACAGAATATGTCAAATATCTGTATTTATCAGCGATCTGGTCCAGAATTTTAATACACTTTGGGGTCATATCATTAATGATACTCATAAACGATGAGAAAAACCAATCAATTACTTGGATATCACCCTAATGGAATGATATCATTGGTTACCGATGCAAAAAAGTGAAGGACACAGTATCTTGTTTTGGTTTGGCTCAGACAGACACCCATTAGGAAAATCATAGAACAATCATCCTCAAGTCAGCCCTCCTGTTTCAGGCATAAAATGATGGTCTGCTTGTGTATCGTCTGTGGGTTTGTCCGTTCGGCCGCTGGCATATGGGTTCGTCGGTGTTGTGTGTTTGATGGAGGTTCTTTCATCGCATGTGGTTTGTGCTTGTTAATTTTTCATAGCTGGATTCTAAAATAAGATTTCCGTCAGCATTGGGTAATGTGTCAGTGACAGAAGATAAGAGTCAAAAAGATCTCTCAGCAGCTGTTGTTGAACTCTGCATGAGACACTAGTACTGTGCATGTGATCGCATCTTGAACTCCAACAACGACTCCCACGTTTGTAAACCACGTCAACACTGGTGATGTGATGGTGGAAGTAGAGTTTGACAACAATCAGCCACAACATTAAAGACAAGTCGACTTTAATTGTATATTATCACATCACATTAAAAAAGTAATCTCAAAGAAATTTCCAAATATAGCAGGTATGGAATCTAGTCTTTGTTTTTAAGACGCCCTGCAACACCGAAATTCACACACATAATTGGCTGCCTCTGTCCTGACCAGTTACTGGTTGTAATGTTGTGGCTAACTGATATACAGTTTCTAAACAATAGTTTTGTTTTCAGTCAGAGCGTTGCAACCGGTAAGTGGTTTAATGTTGTGGCTGAGCTGTGTGTGCGTGTGTGTGTAGAAAGAGTGTGACGTAAAAGATAAGCGTCTCCTACCTAAATCATTGTCCAGCTCCTCCGTATGGACCCCTTCTATTTGGTGAGACCCAGCGCACAGCAGAACAGGATCGATGATAAAAGTGAGGAAAAAGGTGGAAGAAGAGAAGAGAAGATGCACATCTGTAAGTAAGAGTTCTACATCTGGCCACCAGGTGGCAGGAGTTAATCAAATAGTCTCAGGCTCAGGTGATAATACATGTCGAATCACATGACACCCTCTCCCCCAATGAATTGGGCTCTGGGTGAAATCAGACAGCAGAACTGAGTTTCATCCAACCTCTGGTTGCTGAATCAGATGGAATTATCATAAAAACTCTCACTCCGTCTTCAGTTATGCTCCTTGATGAAAGGAAATCAAAGAATGCAGGATGCCGTCATGAGAAAAATAAGTATGTAAAACTTTCATTTTTCCAGAGAGAATATATAAACACTTATTGAGTAATACATAGTTCTCTATTTACCAATAGGGAACATTTAAGGGCGCAAGGTCTGAAAATCACGAGTTATCTAATCTTTGATGGCGGCAAAACGATAAGGTCCAAATGCTATCCCTTCCTGGGTGTAGTTATGTTGACATATTTGTGACAGAGAATGAGAAGGTGGGACATCTGTAGTGAGTGTGTAGTGTAGTGAGAGAGCAGCAGAGAGCCACCAGGTGACTGCTCACCATTATCTCTGACTAACACTCACACCTAAGTGAAGGCAGGGGAACCACTACTCTTGATAGAAGGAAGTCCAGAAGAAGTAGAAATGGGCCTTGGTTTAATCTTAGCTACTTCTGTAGGAATTGATTGTTTTCTGGAAAAAATGCTTGTCATCAAGTGTTAACACAGGAACATGTTGAACATCACTTCAACATTCAAACATTGATTGAAACGTCGATGTTTCGATCAACAGGTTAATGTTTTAAAGGAGAAATTATCTCCTAACAAGGACATACCGTCATCTTCAGATTCTTCCAGGGGTTTCTGCGGCTTGTCCAGGCACCGAGGGTCTATCCAGGAGGTGGTTTTTGTGTTGTGGCTACAAAGAAAATACAAACAATGCCGTCATGACGTGATAAGAGTTAAAGATTACAGAGGGCACTTCCAGAGGAGATCTGCCGGATTATAACCAAATGAGGGGCATAAACGTTCAGTAGCTGAAGTATTTTTTATTATTCGCATTCAGAGGTCGTTTGAATTTCTTTATATTATTTATAGAAGTCAACAGGACTGAGCATCAGTGCCTCCATGTTCATAAAAACAAAAAGAAGACAAATATGCTGAGAGGACAAGCTTTTCCTATACTCCAATGGGCAAAAAGCCCCATCTATGATATGTGCCCCTACCTCCATCTCTAGGAATGAGCATCAACAATGTTTTTTTTTTAAACCAGATCAGTTCATTGGTGCAGAAATAAATTATAGATGTCTCTGTTCTCTAGATGAAGTACTTAAATTGTCTGCATTGACGTTTCTTTGATGTCAATTTGGAATCTACCTCTGTATGCCGCCCTAGTCATCTTGAAAAGTCAATAATGGTTTCTCACTTAGCAGGTATGTCAACAAGATATTGACGTTCCCAAAGTTTTAACGTTGCAAATTGAAGCTGCGAGTCAGGTAAATTGAAGTTCTTACACCTAACTAGGGATTTTTGTTCATCTCTTTCCTGCATGTTTGAAATGTCTCCCTGTTAAAACACAGCTCATGAAGATGATCAGCTCATTATAAAGCTCTGAAAATCATCTTATAGACTAAGTTCACGTTACAAGCCTCCGTTATGGGATCAGATTTGGTCACCTTGAAGGTTCACATCATAATAACAAGTGATCTTCATTTGAACATGTCTTCTCAGCAAAATAACAGATATGGAAGAAGATCTGCATCATTAACGACAAAAAAAATGTTTTTGTTTTTTTGTGTGAAAACTTATGGTATTCAAAAAATAAAAAAATACTAGCGGCAAATTTGAGCGTATTTTTCTCTAGAGGACAGCAAACATGTAATAGATTGTCTTAATTGTTTCTCTTCTCTGGTCATTTCATATCAAAGCTGGAGTGAGAGCGGTTCTCAGTGCATGTGTGTATCCAAACAGCCCCCAGAATTCAAACCTGACTGTTCATGAACAATCTAAGAGCCATATTTTAGTGACTCAAACCTTATTTGAAAATATCACAACCCACGTCGATCAGTGGATTTGAATTACGTGAGTTGGAGCAGAATCACATCTAGAATAAGGAAAGGCAGGTGATACCTGGATCATTGTCTGCATGAGAAACGATTCGTTGCATATGCATGATTTCAAAGAAATGTTTCATTGACTAACGTTTAAAACAATAAGCGCTAACAAGCCAGTGTGTATTTGTCACTATGTTGTGTGAAGCCAGCTCAAACCAGTCAATTAGAAAAAACACTTTGTGGATAGGCCATCATAGTCACAAAGTGCCACTGACGGCGGTGACTGTAAATTCAAGACCCTAGTGATGCAGAACAAATATCTTATATCAACTAAGGCACTTAGGCCTTAAAGTAGGAGCTGCATGTGAGAAACAGGCTGCACAAATGGACTGAGATTTATGCTCCATTATATTAATGCATGTGAAAGAAACACTGATCGGAGGTTATGTAATATTTACATCAGTGATTCGGCGAAAGTCCGAGAAATTTTCCTTGTTTCTGTTTTCAGACAAGAACTATGACAACCCTTGAGTTAAACATATAACAGTATAGATGTACTTTCATGAGCACATACAAAATTGTTTGACATATCACCTTGGGGGGATTTCAGGACATTAAAGTGAAGCCTACACGATGACTTTGTCCAGCCGAAGCAGAGCCCACCAGAAGCGTACACACCGCCTTATATTCATAATGTGTGACAGGAAAATATGTCAGTAAGTCACTCACTCTATAAAGTAGACCTCTCCGTTTTCGGTGTAGGCCATCTCCCAGTTGTCAGGCAGAGGTCCCACTGGGTCCTCCGGGGGAGGATGGCTCAGATGAGAGTGTGTCTGCTGTGTGCTTTCCGTGGTGGCCGTTGGTGAGGGGGTTGTCCCAATGTAGGGCGGGTCACTCCGGTGGGGGGCGTAGGGGCGCACCGAGTGAGGAATCTCGTCTAATTCACTAGAGTCTCCTAGAGGATTGAAGGAGAGCATGGCTTGGAGTTTAACAGAGTTTGATCAGGATGGCTGATGACAACTTTATACAACACAAATAATTAAACACGGCATTAAACATCATTTCATTCATGGCTAGCTTCTGCTATAACACGGTGTTTCAGATGGAATTCTTAATAATTCATCACATCGGGTGACACTGCTTACTTGATATTGTGACTAGTATTTAAAAGACAGTATACCCTGCCAGAGCTGACATTACTCAACTGCATTTTTCTATGTGTTTTAAAACGAAACTATAAATTTCTTGCTAGACCTGGAGGATTTTAAATGATATCTTCTGCTTATATGAGGTTGTTAGAAATGTGTTGACATTTAGAAAAAGACTGCGGTGACTGAGGGAAATATTTTGAGTAAGATGAATGAAAATGATAATTTACTTTTTCACCATCTCCATAGAACGCATGATAATGTTAAAAAGAATGTCTGCAGATATCATTTATTTTCATCAACTACATGACCAGTGGTCGATTATATGGATATGCAAGATAGTTGACTGATCAAATCGGAATACTAAGTCATCAGTTTATCAGTAGAATGAAAAACATTTACATAAAAGGATGCTGAGGACCCTTTCAGAAACAAGCGGCAGATGGGAAAAAATTGGGTGCTAGACGAGGCGCTTGCAAAAATACGTCTTTTGCAGACGCGATTGCTCCAGCTAAAATTCCTCCCTGGCAGGGCTACACACAGCACAGGTTCCAGACAGTTTGGATTATGTACTGATGATTGAAAAGAACGTATGAAGAATAACTTAAATGAGGAATAAGAAATAATCCTCATCAGTAAAGCAGTTCTTTTGGCTGTACTTTCTAAAATAGTGTCAAGAAAGTTCCATTTTGACCGAAGAACTTTCAAAAGCTTTTCCCAGTAGCTTTCTACTGAAAACGTATGAATCCCTCCATTTAATCTGAACTAGAATGCTCCGTGAGCAGTTCACACCTAGAACTCTGGCCTCACAAGTGCTATCACCTGGCTTCCTGTGAACCCTTTTTCACACTCACACATGACTGCCACCCTCACTGTTCACACAACCACAGACGGCAAAGAAACGCCTTTTGGTTCCACCTTCTGAAAACACATTGCAGCATTAGCTTCCTTACAAAGTCTGCTGACCTACTAACACCCAAGAGCAGACATTAATTGAAAAATCATTGCAAACAGAGATGTTAAATAGAGCACAAATGTAAAAATCCTGCAGATAAACATAAAAAGAATATATTGAATAATTCTCAGTATAATGCTGAAAGAGAAATGAGCAACCAAGAACTAATTTCATTAAAAAACCTTTCAAAAATGGAGGTTGCTCAGTCATCCATCTGCTGCTTCTTGCAGCCAGATGGCAGCATTTTACACATCTTGCATGGATCCAGGCAACTGTAGAGAATGTCAGAGACCACTTACTCACGCTTAAAAGAAGTTCTTGTGTTCCGCACACTCCTGCCACACCAAAGTACTCATCTCCACTTTCCCTCAAAATATTTATGCTCTTTATATTCTTTGCGCATCCTCCTCCAAAAGCCCGGTACAAGCCAGATACTCTTCAATGTCTGTTCAGTCCCTGTCGCTCTTTAACCCTTCCCAGCCTCTTCTGGTTCCATGTATCCACTTGCATCGCCACCCACTGAATCCTCTAAAGATAAGATTCCCTCCTACGTTTCTAGCGTTCCAGACGGAGCTGGAGAGACAAGGATCACATTAAACTCCTAGTCAAGGTAAGCGGCATGTCCTCCGGCTGCAGAAGAAAGACGGCTCTGCAAGCAGCTGCCGGTGTGCTCACCTACTCCACTGTTTGTTTTAAAAAGGTGTCCACCCCAGCTCACGGAACACATGAGCCATGCTCAAAGTTCTTCAAAACAACTTGATAACTTCTAAAGCAAGCAGGAGAAAAGTCACCTGACATATATTGACAGCTAGAGACGAAACAGGCTAAAAATGGGAGAAGGTGGAAAACTGGGAACACTGTTTCCAGTGTCACATCTAATTTAGCTAGGGGTGGAATACCAGCCTTGTGGCTGCTCTGGCTCGGTAATTAGTATCCAAATAGATGAAAAATATGTCTATTTCCATTGGAGATATGGTAACTGTTTACAACTGGCTTCAAACGGTGTTTGAGATGTGTGCTGATGGATTGGTTGACGACATAATTCAATTCCATGTTCACAGACTGGAACGGCATTGAAAAAAATTCCAAACAACTAAAGGAAAGCTTGCTTCATATTCCAGTTGGAGTGCAGGCTCCAAAGCCTTGTCCAAGATCAATCATGAGAAAATCAACTGCATTTTAGAGTTTTGGTATTTTTTTTGCGTTTTTAACCTCCAGATAACCTCCAGATAGACAGGAAAAACTCAGTTGTCATGTGAATAGACAAGGACCTCTTAGACCTTATCATAGGTGAAGGTGGGTAAACCGACATAAGATCAAATAATCAAATGTACTATAACATGTATTTGTAACTTTAGTTAATAAACCAATTGAGAGGGAGTTCTCCTTGGTGGTGTTTGAGGAGGTGTGGCTAGACATTCGTTGAAATATGTCTAAAAATGTCAAAGCAAATTGATAAATATCATATATCACCATCATATCATAGGAGGAGCACTCAAAATGTATTTTTTTGAGTGAGTTTGTGATCTCCATTAATCCCTCCATATGGAAAAAAACCCATAAATAGACCCCAGGAGAAGTCACACTAAATAAAGGCTACAGACGTAGAAATTTGACAGGTTCACCACTAATGATTATTTTCTTATTTCATACATTTTCATGCTATTGATGGTAAAATCAGCCAAAACCAATGTGTTCAAACGCCTGCTAAATACTGGAATGTGAAGATGCAACAAACTGACATTGCATGTTCCCTGAAGGAAAGAAACAACTTAAAGCATTGGATTTTCTTATGAGCAATTACTGGTCAAATATTTGGAATTATATTAATAAATAATTGACAGATGTTTTTTTTTTAAGTTGTCCACTTTTGATCAGATCACTCAAGACCTATAGCTGGAATTAATTAAAAATAAATATTTTTTGTTACCAAGTCACACAAATGCAGTTGAAATAACTCAGAACAGATTTTACAAAGACAACACAAATGCTCATTCTACTGAGGACCGATCACCCCCTTAATGTCAAGCGTCTCTAGTATTTTGCACATGCTGCAAAGGCTTCCTAAAACGACAACAGGGATTTTCTGCGGTTTTCCAGTCATGCGACTGTGGCTTCCACTCCAGAATGATCCAAAACTTTGAGGTATAGTTGGGATCATGCCCTTTTTGGAATTTCCACTGGTATCCCAAACTTCCTTACAGAGACGTTTCAAGCTCTAAACACTGTAGGAGGAGCTAAAGCAGCTCCAGAGCATTGCCAGACCGCCGCTATGCTTAACCGTTGGTAGATTGTTCTTTCCAGCGGATGCTTCATTCTTACTAAACGTACCACAGATATATATCGACTTCAAAGCTCCAGTTTTTGTTTCAGTGCTCAACAGAACAGCATACCAAAAAGTCTGTGGTTTGTCAAGTTGAGACCGAACATACTGAGCCGACTCTAGTGTTTTTGGGTCAACTATGATCTACGTCTATGAAATCAGGCACGGGGCCTTTATGTAAAATCAGACCTTAAAAGAAAAGAAAAAACTTTGGGATTGGAAGCTATGAAGGTTGCAGCAGTGTTTAACAACATATGACATATCATGTGGAATATTATACTTATACTTTAGGATGTTTAGTGATACTGACGCAGTGGATGACATTAAAAGTAGCATTCTGTGTTGAATGTGGAAAACTTATAATCTGTTGCGTAGAGCCATTTTAAAAGTTTTGAGTGATTCACTTATATTATTTCAAACAGCTGTTAGAGTGTATGTTTGTCCAACAAACCAAATATCAAATGGGGTTTCATTTGAAATAGAAAACATCACAATCGTCATTTTAGCCAAGGTTGAAGATGGATTTCTGCTTTCTGCTATTATGACTTCAACACATACCTGGACAATCTATGCCATGTTCACTTTAAAGGCTTTGGTCATGCTTTTCCACACAGCTATTGCAAAAGCTAACAATGTCTAGATTGTACTCCTGAAGAAGACATGAAACTACAATCTGAGAAAACATGCTTCCATTCATTCATTATCCATCAACATCTTCTTTCGTCTCTGTCCTTCCCTTCTTGCCCGTCTTCCTGTTGCTTATTCATACCTGTGAAGCTACTGTTCATGTCAGGGAGATCCTCGTCTTCCTCCTGTTGCTCTCCAGGCCCTATTCCAGCATTGTGCATATCATTGTAAGACTTGCTGCGTCGGGGAGTAGAGTGCTGCGAGCCCGGCAGGCTACCGCTGAGCTCGTCTGGCAGTGGGGCATCACCACCGCGACCGCTTCTGCTAATCACTTTCACACCGGGGGGCTGCACCGGTGGTTTGGGCGTCCCATAATAGTTACCTAGGAAACGAAGTAAAGGAGGAGGGATTAAGACAGAGAGAGAAAAGAAGGGCATTTTAGTAGGAGGGTTGGAGAGGAGGGGTCAAATGTGTTTTTGTGCATTTGAGAGTGTGCGTGGTTGTGCGTGGTTGTGTGTGTCTGTGTGAGGCGGTTTAGTTATAGTCTTTGTATGCAAATAAAGAGGCAGGCTTTGTCTGTAGGACAAAAACTAAAATTCTTTCTTGTTTGACCCAAATATACTTTACTAAAAAGACAATTTTGGTTAACTTACCACAAACTAATGAAAGTTTTATTCTTTAAATAACATTGTATCACACATTTGTCTGAAGACATTTACTCAGACAGCTTGCAGCCAAATTTTTCTTCAGTGCCAATTTTTAACCCTAACTGACTTCTTCAGTGGAGAGAAAAGCTCTTTTTGTTCCACCGACTCAGTCATTCTTATTCCAAGTCATACTAGTAAGATCTGAGGGACTGTACCATCTGAGGAACAGGATATACAGCCAACGTCTTCATCAGACAGAACAACATCAGCCTCCAAAATACAGAGTTGGTGAAAATAATGTTCTTGTCCTAGTCCAGGCTGTGATAGACTAAAAAAGGAATAAACTGGCAACCTGCACTTTTAGTTAAGAAAAAGACTTTCCCCAAACATCTTTTTTTCGCATCATTAGAGCAGCAGAATCACCGCAGTGATTGACAGTGTTGAGTTTGATCCAAATGCTTCCTGTGCCTGGGACAACTGATAGAACTAAGATCTCGTGAGCAAAATTTGTGCCATGTCTCTTCACCTGGTCTCACACTTGTAGTGAAGTCAAGATACTTTCTCACTGGAACACAGATTGCTGTGTCATTTTCATATCCGACACAAAGGTGTGTTAGAAGCATTGGCCTACTAAGTGTTTGTGAGGCACAAAGAGTCCAGAAAAGGGCTTACCGGCTTTCCAAGAAGTATTTGTCCTAAGATAGAATATGGTAGAATATTTTTGCTTCGTTTTGTTATCTGGATTTTTTGCCATCCATTGTGTTGCTGTCAATAGTAAAGTAGTGAGGTAATTTGTAAAATTCCCTTCATTCTCAAGATGAATAAATATGCGATTATCCCAAAACTTTAGTTTGACACCCCGAGGAAGGTGTCAGACACAGCTGCACTGGGACGAAGGAGAAAAGCGTTTAGTATGACATTTTACATACATTCGGCGCAATGCTTCTTAGAGCATGGCATAACATGGCAACAAAAAACATGTACTGTTTAAGGTATAAATAGCGTCTAGACCGCCTTACAATATTTTTTATGATGTTTTGTAGGAGAGGGACAGTTAGTGTGTTTAATTGTTGTTGTTTTTTAAAGCTCCATTCTACCTCTTATTCAGACAGGATTATTAAAGATAATATGTCTGAGAGCAACTTCGACAAACTTAAAAAAAAAGAAACAATAAAAAGGATAATATGTAGCTGAGGGCTACCTGACGGACTGAAAATAAGGGTATTTTCCACATTTGAGAAAAGTCGCTGAGAAACAGAATCTTTACTACCACCTGACTGGCTACATTTTCCCATGTTTGTTACTATGTAAGTTGGTTAAGTTTGTTTATCAAAGAATTTATTTTAAGCTACTGCATTTTACTCCTTTAGAACCTGTACAAACTTAATATAGTAAAATGAACTTAAGCTGGGGTGCACTCATTTACCGTCATATGTTCCAGTTTCTAATAGGGTTCCACTCTTCTCCAACTCCCGAAACTCCTCCACTGAGAGGAAGTTGTAGTCCACGCCAGGAACTTCTCCCTCTCGTGGGGTACGGGTTGTACCTGGATAACCAATCAGAGACATAGTCAGTGTTAACAACTGCAATTAACAACAAGGAATACATTTTATGTTAAATACAGAAACAGCTGCCATTTATTAATTTGCTGTAAATATTTCTTACATTATAGTATTCAATACATTTCCCATACTAATTCAGATATTTGGAGCTGTCCAAAAAACTTGTTTAGCACACATTTATGCTCACTTAAACTTTTACAGTTTCCTGGAAAGATTAAGGCATTTTTTTCAAACTCGGAGCTCTGTCACTAAGCCGCATACCTCTGCCAAGGCCCAGTAGTCCCTTTTGGTTAAATTAAACTCTAGTTCATTCAATTCTAGCAAGAAATATGCACCCTCAGGGTTCTCATTAAACAACAAAATCATGGATTCACCATTATTTTCAATCTACTTCAAACTTTAAAGCTTCCTTTTTGGAACATGCCACAATCTTACAACCAAGTTTCCCAAAAACTCTTCACATATTTTATGTGTAATTAACATAAATGCCAGAAAACCCTGTATTGCAATGTAATACAATGGCAGAAGTAATAACATGATAGCAGCCTCCAAAATGGAGACCATCCACAGTTTGTTTTGATCTTCTATCACACTAGGATAGAGTGTGAGGGATTGTAATAGCACCTTCGTGGGACCCCAACATATGTTGTTGGGGGGGTGGGGGGTCGGAGCATGCGTGTGAACATTTGTGTTATTTTACATGCAACCTGTGACATTCTGACACCTGTCTTCTATGACTGCTAACAGTTGGCCAGTGTCAAGTCAATGGTAAACAGATTTACAGCAGAGACAATAGTGAGATGACAACAAATCAACAAGCAGCAATTCCACAAGTATCGCTACAAATTTTACCAACAATAACAGTAGGACCAAATCTCTTTTCTTCATTTTCAAGTCATCCTGTTAGAATAAGCTCTGCCTTACTGGTGCAAATTCCTCCACTTTCTTTTTGGCTATTGCTTTCTCGCTCTACCAAGGCAGAAATATTTCTCAGTGTCCGTGTATTTTCTGTATCGCATTACAAAAACAAAATCATTCTCTGCAAATGCATAAATTGACAGTGCTCATGGAAAAAATAATCCAAACTTGCCAGTTCTAACAGACATCTGTTTGCAAAAAGAAATGTCTCTCTTTTCCAACTTCCCTCTCATCAATCTGTCTTTTCTCCCAATCACAGTCTCCTTTGGGTTGATAAAAATAGATGTGTGGGGATATGTGAGAGCCTCCACTGCCACCACATTCAGTGACACTGGTGATAAATCACAAATGTGTAAACCCTAGTTCAAAGCAAGAACGCATCACGCTCAAGTAATCATGGAGAAAGGCAGGCATGTTTTAGTACTTGTATACACTGAATCTCTTGCACAAAATATTCTTACAGTCGCACATTCTAGCACCCAGCTTTTGTTCCTATGCTCATTCTTTCATGCTACCTCCATTATGGGCTGTTGTAAGGGGGGGAGGTCTACCTGTTCAACAAGACACAAACTTACAATCCAGTATTCCTGATCAGACATTCTTGCAGCAAGAGGGAAGGGACATTTAGGGAAACCAATCACCAAACTGAACACCAGTTCAATCATCCTGATGAACTTGTGATGGTAATGCTTCATTCATTTAATGACTAATTGCTGTTAAAAAATGTAAACATTTCAACAAGTTGCAAATGTATTAGCTCAACATTATGTACTTTAAGAGAACTCACTGTAGTTCGGAAACTGGTGGTACTAATTAAACTAAGATCAGTTTAAATAATGTAGTCCAGCACAGGAGCTTTTTAAAACAGGGCAATGTTCAATGTAAATGTTGACACACTGTCCTAAAATGCAACTTCAGCACAACAACATTGATTTATCACCTAAAAAAGTTGCAGTTCAGATCAAAAGAGGAGCTCAGTATTACAAACAAATATTTATGTTGGCGCTAACTACATGAAGCGGTGGTGCAGGGAAGAGCAGTAACTCAGAGACTTTGCTTCATGGTTGTAAGGACATGATATCCCAAAGCCGTGGAACCACATCACTGAATGTCTAACTAATAACATACTAATGTGGTGCTGGAATTGGATTTAAAAAGTTAAAGTTAATTATTGGTGTCTAAATGATTAGTCATTGTTTATCCACCTATAAATAATGTAAAAATTTAAGAAATTTGAATAATGTTAACTTTTGAGTAAAGTTTAATTACAATACAGGTTTTAAACAATTAAAAGAACTTGACTGATTTATATTGAGTTTTAAAATGTGCTTCATCCATTAATTGTTCTGCTGCAAAGCAAATAAAGCGCTCCCTTATCCAGTGCCTCATCAATCATAGAGGTTTCTTACACTGGGCTGACTGCAAGCATTTCCTGATCCGGGCCTGACGAGTGATGTTAAGTTAAAAAAAGTAAGCAATAATACACAACAAATAATAATAATAATAATAATACATTTAATTTATAAATAGCAGGTGGTTGGTAGGAAAAATTAAATGTCTTGTGGAGCAGTAGTTGAAGACTGTCAAACGACTGATTGTCTCTTGAAGCAGATATTTATCCATTGTTTAGAAGTCTTTTATATTAAGGGCAAGTGATGTTAACCACAAGCAAAAAAATTATTATGCTTTGATCCTGATTTAGAGTTCTCTCTGTGCTGCAAAGCCACATACCTAGGTTGCTGGACCATTAGAAAACTCATGAAATACTTCTGGAAGATGAATACATGAAGACCATGGAAAACATAGTCAACTGTCACCATCAACTCAGACATTCGTAACAACGACACTGTGAAGACTGTCACTGCCTCCATCCGGCTCACAAAGATACGCTGGAATCATTGATGCAATCGGATCTTATTTTGCCAAAGATACGTGTCCAATAAACAAACTGAGTAATGAAAGCTTAAGTAGAATGGGCCACACAAAACAAAATGTTTGCTATCTTCTCGCACAATTACTACTTTAATGGCAACACCGCGCTGTAGGCAAAACATCAAGCAGAAATAGAGAAGTATCTCACAGCTCGATATTTTTCTACTCCCACTGACAAGATTGTCAAGTAGAACAATGGAACCGTACAAGAGCTTGACAGTTCAATAAATCAATGAATAATCAGGATCTGAGTATCAATGATAATGATCAGATGTATAATTTTTTTCCATAATTGTACAGCCCTACCTTGGAGATTCCTCAGCTGATCATTCGGCAGATTGGTAGTTCACTCCCAACACAAAAGTGCCCATTGATTCAACTTCATTTACACATCACTGCTCTAAGACAAGCGGTAGGGAAATTGTGACCAGTATTTTAAGAGTGATAGAAAAGCAGAGCCTTGGCTTAAAACCAAGTTTGGGACACTGTCATTACTACGGGCCTCCTCAATTCAATACCCCTCCACAAAGACGCCATTGACCAGGCTGTGAATTGAGTGAGAAGGGAAGACAAGTTGAGTCTTAAACGTTGTGTGAAACGACTCCAGGGGTTGGATGAGCCAAACCACTACTATTCCAAATGCTGACGTCTAATATACAGAGGAGTGAGAGTACCGAAGCTAAGGGCCAGTTAAATCCAGTGTCTGGCATTTTGAATGAAGCCTAGAAGATTTGCTGTGAGAGTGTTCATCTACTGCCAGCTGGTCTAACTGCTATAACAACTTCAGAAGCTGAGATGTTGTTTTTTTTCCAATGCCCACCCACCCACCTAACTCATTAGCATTTCAAGATGATCAAGGAAACAAGTACTGAGATATTGGCAGTCGTACTGCGTCCAGTGGTAGTGCATCAAAACACATACATACATGGATGCCAAAATCAACCATTAATGTACAGTAGCCTGTAACTACAAACACTTAATAATAAATGATCCAGATCAGTAAGATTAAAAAAGAAAATTAAGAAAATAAAGTATTTTCAGTCTTCAGGTATCATGCCTCTGGATCTGTGTTGTTGCTAGGGACAACCCAGGAAGGATAGAAAGAGGGATGATGGGATGTTTGTCATCCAGTGATGACGCACTCGTCCACATTGTCTCATCTGGATTCGTAACATTTTCAGTAGCATATCAGAAATATTAAGTATCTCGTAGGTATGACTAGTTGGTCCATGAGCGACGACATAAACCACAAACGAATGGCATACTACTTTTATTCAATCAATCAGTCTATGCCTACGCCAAGGTAATCATCTCTAACCAGAAGTATTGAAGCAGATATTCATTTATGAAATCTCAAAATATAAGGGATAATGGCCCTGTATACAAAAATAAATATTTATAGTTTCATGTTAAAACATAAGAAGTACCATATACCCTTTGGTTCGGGTCAGAATCTCACTGTCTGTCCCTTGTCACAAGCATTTTTTACACATACCTCTTTTAGTAGCACTGCAACAAAGAGCCTTCCCTAAACCACCCTCACTAACACTGAACAAGCATCCGGCCGCGTTAAGCCTCTCCAATGTGTGATTTTAGATACCAGCAGAATCTGGTGTGACATTTTACGTATGTGTTGAGCAATACTTGCAAAATAATATGGCAAACACAACACTATACTCTTGCTGTTACCTGGCGGCAGATCTCCTCTGCTCAGAGGGTCAGGAGCCACCCAGCAACAATATATGTACTCACATAAAAACATACACCTTCATTGTTCGGAGCCGTATGTCATACGTCTCCTGGAACTGACACGCACACACAAACATATTTTCCTTATTGTAACAAAACTGTTTGGAGAGCGGATCTGTTTATAGTATGGTGATAAAAGTGATGTGGCCAAGTTGAGAGTTCAGCATCTGTGCACAGAGTAAATTCTCCACATAATATGAGTTATGCCATTTTGATTTTGTCAGCTATTGCTGCTTCTTTTTACTATATATACTCCCCGTTGTTTGGTTTGACATTTGGGTATTCGAGCATTTATTCAGCCCAAACCATTGGCCAGTAGGAAGCAGCTTTAAAAAAGGTCCCCAGTGACACAATGACACTTGGCAATTTCAGACTGACCTCAGCGCTTTGACCAAACAATGTGCTACTATGGGTGTGTTGCTGCAGGGTACACGTAGAAAAGATTAAACATAAACCAGGAAGTTCACATATTAATCATAAACCCATGGCCAGCAGGTTTATACTTCTTTCAGATTGCTCAGCTTAGAAAAGTTATAATGTCAATCCAATCCAAACAATCCTTTTCTCTTCGTCTCAAAGCTTTCAGGTCAAATTTCCCACCATGCTACATATTTTTATTTCTCCTTTACGTTTGCCAAATTTTCCTACATGATTAGATTATCAACAATTACTGCCTGTACCGGCAGTAATGAAGACCTTCCTGTAGCAGGAGTCATGTAAAATTTTGCCTGATCATGTCATTAAAGGCCTCCAACGGTCTCCCCTACCAGCCCATGAACGATGTTCTTTGTCTCATACACCATCCTGACACACCCGAACCAGAGGACATCAGGTTGGTGTCCAATGACTTGACTCAGGAATCTCCAAAACATCTCAAATACTTCACTACAACCTTTTGTCTGAGGGTATGGATGCACCAACTATTTCACCATAACCTATAAAACAGCTCATCTCATCAAATGTTTGACTGTATAGATGTAACGACAACCCACTTAAATTTGATATAAATATATTTTCCCTTAAATCTCATGGTCACCTTCTGAGGATTTGAGGAGGGTTCTCTGGTTTATAAGGGACGAAAGACCAAAAGTTCTGTGAAACTAAATGAAGGCTGAGAAAAGAATTAGGTCAAAAAAACATGAAACTGAGGGCTTAGAGATAGATTCAGAGCAATAAATATATACTATATTATAATAGTATATATTATTTATTGTGTTGCATTGCACTATATCAGTTTAATTTGTGCAAGGCAGGCATTGTCCTGGACCAAGAGGAATTCAGGATTCACTGAACCAGCGTAAGATCTGACAACAGGTATGTTGATTTTATCCTGGTACCTAACACCAGTCAGTGTACCGTGTCGCACGTGTACGTTTGTGAGACCCTCCAAGAGTACGCCTCCCGAAACCGTCACTAACCAACCACCAAACCGGTCATGTTGGATAATCTTGCAACAACATAATGTTCACCACAGCATCTCCAGACTCTTTCATTTCCGTCACATGAGCTCAGTGTGAACCTGCTCTCAGTTTTCTCTGAAGACAATATGACATCAATGGTGAACAAGCCAATTCTGAAATTTTATCGAGATGCATGGTTCTGGGCTGTGAGCACAAGTTCCACTAGAGGATGTTTGGCCCTCATAACACCTTCACCAAGTCGGATTCTGACAGTTTGGTCAGAAACATGCACACCAGTAGCCTGCTGGAGATCATTTAATAGCAAGACCCTTAATCCCTAGCTTCCCGGGCGCTTCAGAGGAGCTACACACTGCTCCCTCAGGGATGGGTCAAACGCAGAGAAATAATTTCACTATGTTGTGCTGTGTATGGCTGTATGTGATCAATAAAGAGATTTCTTACTCTTCTAAAGCAGGTGTAATGGCTTCACAACCACTTGTGCTTCCTAGCTGGACAGATCCATATCCCAGAAGATTATCCGACTTGGTATTAAACCGTGGTTAAGTGTTCCCATAAGTGTTACCGTTATTCATCATTTGATTGCTATTTTTTTGATTATATATTTTTAGGTCAAAGCATTGCCATACGTTATATATGTCCACTCTTACAGAATGCTCAAAATTACATGAATTAAACCTTTCTGAATTGCAATGTCGGTCGCATGTTTACATGACTCGTGATCTTTTCCGACCCGGTGTTTACATAGGTCGACTCATTTAATTGGAAAGGCTTCAGACATGCACAGACGATCCACACTCGCGTTCATAAGGTGGCGAGAATGCTTCGGTGAGTTGGGCGCCAACCGCCGACATGTACCCAGAAGAAGAATATGAGAAAGAAGGCATGCGAGGAAGTGACTTTGCGCCCATCTAACTAATCCAAAGGTAAAAAATTTCAAAGTTGCAATGAACAAATCACTCTCCGATCCAGATCGGTACTGTTTTAAAGTCGCCACATTTAAAATGCTTTGCGGCGCTGGAAAAACTCCAGGTAGCATTATGTCACGACGCTGGGCATGGGCAGATACAACTCAAACAGAAAGCTTTCTGATACAGTCTTTACATGCAGCGACTGGCTATCGGAAAGGCTTTCAGAAAGGATTTAGATTACCTCCTTGCAAAGGAATGAAATCTAATTCAGAAAAGTTCCTTCCATTCAGAAAGGGTTGTTTACATTCAGCATTTTCTTTCTGAATAGACGTCTTTTCCGAATCTAATCGGAATTTCGCTGCCCTTGTAAACTCACCTAGTGTCAGTATGAGCTTCTTATGGCTGGCATTGTTTTAGGTTTGCATAAGTCGAAAGCTCCACTTAGTGAGATCATCAATTTCAACATTCAATCCAATAACTTCCTGTGATGTGAAGAGTATTCCTATATAATGACACAACCAAAGACCGCTTTCCGCCTCAGTCTTTTGTTTACTCAGTCATTATTTAGACAGTCATTATTACAGTCATTATTACATCCCGGAAGCAGAAGAGAGAGGCCCAATTACACCTACAGAATGGCAAGAACAGGCTACTAAGGTATGCTCTTGAGGGTCTTTGACTTCTGGTTGTATAAATAGGTAACTGTATGTTAATGCTTAAACCCACAAGTGCCAATTGAGTTTTTCTCAGTGGTAAAGCATTGATCCATACACCTTTAAGTACACAGCTAGAATTATGGGTACATGAGATTTAAGTAGTGTAGCTAGATTAATAATTTAAAAACAAAATTGAATTTTAAGGTTCAATCGTTCTCCTTTATAGTTTCAAAAGTCAATAGCAACCACTGGGTATTACCTTAGTTCTGTCAATCAAAATATTACCCTTTTAAACAGAATGTCAGGATTGGGCTCATGAACTACAGAGAGCATCCAGTTCCACCATGTCTTTCAAACATCAATCAATACTTGACAGCTCCTGGTCACCACCCTCACTGTGACCTTGCCCTTGCCCTTCCCTGTGTGTTTGCACCTTCGCTCGGATTACAAGGGATCAATAGCTAATTGTCTCCTTTCTGTCATCTTCCCATCATCTCTATGGAATTGACTCAACTGTGCTGTAAAAAGTTCATATCTTGAGTAAAGGTTGCCGATAGTGTGTTGGTTTGTATTTTGATTATTGGATAGCTTGGGGCAAAATAATTAGAGTATAGGTAGTTATTCCAGTCAGTTACCGATAAAGATTAATAACAAATCAGTAAAATAAAACAAACAATCTATAATATTTACTATAAGTATCTTTGCTGGGGGCTGTTGTTTAAAAAATTACAAAACCCCGGTCTTGATTTAATTCTTTGACTTGGTATTGTATTCAAGGGTCACCTCAAGCGAGTGTTGAGGAATCGTGAGCGTCCTTTCTTGATTAGAATAAATTAATCAGAATTAAGAGATGGAAATTTGGAAGTCTCGATGAACAAACCACTCACACACAAATACAATTGAGCCTTGCAATGACTTAAACTGCCTTCACATGAACATGAATAAATATGTAAAACTGATGTTTAAAAGAATGTTCCCTCCAGACAATGCAAAGCGAATTACAGGCTACCTAAATCATTGTCCAATCACTAATGTTCCCAGTCCTGCCATGCAATGCATGCATGCCACTGCAAAGTAACACGATTTGTTCAGCAACTTGAAAACTGACCACAATGTACTGTATAATGAATGCATGAAGACCAGGAAAAATGTTGCCAGGATGAATTGCATCACCAACTCAGACTACAACTACACTGTACTGCGCGTTACCCTGTCCATCCAGCTCACACATCCATGCTGAAATCCCCGATGCAATCAGATTCCATCTGGCCAAAAATAGGAGCCCAATAAACAACCCGAGTTTGAAGGCTTCAGGAAAATGGTCAACACACTGGATTAAAGGTGTGTTAGTGGGCATTGGAAATAGAGCCCTATATGAGACTGATAGTTTAATAAATCAATGAATACTTGTGTAAATAATCATTATCCCAGTATTGATCAGAATAATCAGGGCCATTATTTTGATCAGAATGGTGCAGTCCTGAAATACCTCAGGATTTAATACTGAAACGAAATGGATTGCTCTCTTCCCTCTCCAAGCACAAATAACTCTCAGTGACAGACAAATCCCAGCACTTCATCTATATTTAATTAATGGCAAACTATTTCAAGGAAGCACCTCCCCTCCTACTGGCAGGATAGGATCTGACTAACATTGCTGATATTTGTGAAGGCAGAGGATGACACTCAGAATAGATTTGTAAGTAAAATGACTTAGAAAGAAGAACAAAATTACTTCTCTTATTCAATTACACATCACTGAAACAACTTCCATTTGACTGGAAGACAGGACAGAAATGCTGACAGGGGAGAGGAAATGTGTCAGATTGGCAACAAATGAGTATAATGACAGAGACAAACACATGAGATCAACATGAGCCATCAATTTTTAACTCGTTGACATGAAATCACGTGAAAAACGTAAACGGAGGCTGTTGAGGCCTGCACAGAGCCAAAATCCAACCTCTAAATATAACCATGTGTGAAAAATCTGTTCCTACGCTTGCATCCCCCCAGAGCCATAGAGCCCCGTAGGCCCCCATATCCCCCAGGCCTGTCCTTGCATTTTAGCATTGACCTACATTTGATTTTCTCCACAAGGACATTGTCGGGCTTGACTTTTTGGAAGAGTATTGAGATATTGCTGCAAGCTGGGATGTCGTCTTGCTTGACATCTTCACTTGATCCAGTTTCTTGGTGCGAAGTGTCGTTTTCCTTAAGTATGTCTTCATCCAGTATAAGCTGCACTGTTTTCTTGATATTAAAAGGTTCTAGTGCCCCTGATTGAAATACCTCTTTCATATTGGTGCCAAGTTTCTTCCTCTTTTGGTTGAATCCGAAATGCTGAAAAAGTTTTAAAGAATAAAGGCTTAACATGATTACAAGCTGGTCCTATCACATAACAGATAGGAGGGAGATCCAGGTGAGAGTGTCAAAATATCCTCAAGCGTCACTCTATAAACAATCAAAAATTGACGGCAGAATACTACAAAGTATCCATAATTGTATTAGTTTCCACTTGAAAATAAGTAAGAATAAGAATTGCTAATTTCCTTGACGGAATGGATTCCCTGTGGCAAAAGCTTGATAAAACCAGAATGACGACCTGAGTCTGACTTTAAAGAGTCAGAAGGCTTAATCACTGAGGTTGCTCCTCCCAAATCTAGGTTTTTTCAACATTCACATGCAAATATACTGCAAATAGATGAAGTGTTGAGCTAAGACAGCTAGGAAGAGGCCCTTCAGGGTGTTACGGAATCGCTATTCAAGTGATCGATATTAACAGAAACAAGTATCTAAAGTCTTAAAACAATGAAATAATCTCTTTAGAACCTTTGATTAATTTTGGAGACTTCCTTGGTTTAAATTGACCAATGTTCATCTGCATTTTCATTCCTGCACTTACAATTAACTAAATATTAACTTTATTTCTCATCATGAAACACTAAAAGTGTTCTGTTCTAAAAATGTAATAATTATTATACTTCTATGAGGAAGCGCATTTATTTTTGCATAATAGTAAGAATCACTTCTATTCATCTATACTAATACACAAAAATAAGTTACCATCTCTTTATTAATGATTTATAAATGGTTGATGGTTAATGTTTATAAAACACTTCTAACATAGCTCTCAATTTATCAATGCGGGCCGCTATTTGCCAATACGAAGTTAGCACTACAGAAAAGTGTGCTCACTATTTCGCAAGCATTTGGTCTCTGATACCTTTTATACCTAGTGAGTTATAGCATCTTATTTATGGTTTGTAGAGTGTTTACAAATTAATTAGTAAACTAAGTACAAGCCATTAATAAATAATTTATAAAGGGGAGTCTTATTGTAAAGTGGTACTCTAAATAATAGTAAAAAATTTAGTTTAGACCAATGAGCACCTTTAAAGACACTAAATAGGTGGGGTTATAATTAGATTTGGAAAAAACACCCAATCGGACGGAAAATGCTGCATGTAACCCCTTTCCACCCCTTTCCAAATGGAAAGAACCTTTCCAAATGAGAATTCATTCCCTTGCAAGGAGGTAGTCTGATTTCTTTCGGTAAGCTTTTCCGATAGCCAGTCGCTGCATGTAAACACTGTTTCGGAAAGCTTTCTGTTTGAGTTGGATCTGTGCACACCCAGCGTGGTGACACTGGGTGTCCACAGAAGGAGCGGGAGAGACAAATCATTTGGAGAAGTAAATGTGTCCCATTTGCAACAAAATGGTAGGGGTCGAAATGATACCACGAATCTGGGGCAACCTCTAGTATAGAGAGCACATTCCTCTGCTACAAATCCACTTCGGACTCTAACTGGCTTGGCATAACGGGTCATGGAGTCACCATAACGGGATTTACAAAAAAATTATCCGGGATTCCATAACATCTTCCCGATGAGCCTCAAATCTAATTATCTGCACCATCTCCCCCCCCCCCCCGGGGCAAATCTTTCCACAGCATCACATTAAAATCTATTCTAAACCTTTAGAGTTATTCTGCATATGAAAATCCATGCACACATCCACTCCCACAAACAAACTGCCATCCGACAAATTAGAAAATGAATAAGAATGTTTCAGTTTCAGTCAATAAGGTGTATTCACAATTTTAAAGTGCGAGGAGTACGAGAAGACATATACTGTAAAGGTGGATAAAGAAGAAAATGGTGTCATCTGTCGCAGTTATTTGTATGATATGATAATGATAATATTGTATAAACATGAAATCCCTATTCTGTTCATCGTGTTATTACGCAGAGAAAGACACATGACGTAACCAAACAAGTCATTCCGGCTCTTGAGAAAACACAACTGAGAAAGCCCTCACACACACACAGCTAAAACATGTTTGTGTATTTTAGATTATCAGAATCTGAACTCAGAGACTCAAAACATTTCACTCTGGACCGAAATCTTTTCAGTGTCTCTAAAGCCAGATCATGGATAGGAGTTAAGCCAACAGGATCCATCCTTACATTTGATGTAAGCCATTGGAGTGCGTCCACACTACAATGGATACACAGATGCACGGACACCAGTGGGACCTAGATACGAATTGTCTTTGTAAAAGTCAGATGGTTCAGTCAGAAAAGTCAGATGGTTCAGATAAACAACATGCACAGTTAAAGTGGAAAACACTGACAATTACCTATTACAATTATAGTATTGTGGGTTTGTTGTTGGTGTAAATCAAAATACAGAAATTTGAATAAAAGAAACAAGGAGAAAGATGACATGAAACTAATCAGTGTCATCAAGGAATGAAAAGTATACCATCATAAATATGTTTGGCAATGATTCATTACCATAATGATTCTATTAATAGTCCTATCTATTCTTATTGGGTTTGGTTGTTGGCATGCAGGTCGCCTAGTTTAGGAGTTATCCAAAAGAGTGCATTCAAAGTAGTCTGTGACTGATACAGAAACAATGGCAGCACTCATGAATTTAAAGTATTTTGGGGATGTTGTTTGTTTTTCTACAATGGATGAAACACATAAATCATTGACAAACACGCAGCTGAATGTACATATTAGATTAGAGAAGAAGCTGTTATCTGCAAAGTATGATTCAAATTTTCATGAGCATGACCCAGTGGATAGCACCGTTCCTCTCTGCCTCCGTCAGTCCTCCATCTCCTTCTTTCCCTCCTGTCCATTGTTTGTCCCATCGACCCACCTTTGTTTGTTCTAGTTCTTCAAAACTGAAACACGAGCATCCCTCCTTCGATTTTCATCACTCTTCATACACTCTTTCTTTCAAGAACATTAAGGACGTTAATACCAAAGACAGCCGCTAATCGGTTCATTTGTCTTTTCTCTGTCTCCAGAACATTTGGCAGATGTGGAAAATGCCTCTGTGGCCAAAAGAAAAATAAACTAGATTTTACCTGAGGACAATTGTGGTCATCCTCAACCCGTCGACTGTATCCTACCAAAAGCCTCAGCTTAATGGTGTTCATCTGATGTTAAATGATGTCATGTAATCCAGGGGTATTCCAAATAACTGCTGTTTTATTACTGTTGGCTGGCACCCATTTAAAGGCCAGTCCCCAAAAGAAATCCACAGAGAATGAGGACAAAAAAAGATAAAATGTTTTATGGGTGGGTATATAAGACAAAAGGGAATAACCATGCGTTTGCTGACGTCATGACCCATCCTCTCTCTTTGGTGGATGATACAAGCTAACAAGGGCCAATTATAACAATGCCAATTGGCGGAGCAAAACAACAACAAATTAACTGGCGTTAATGCATGACTAAATCTGCTACTAAAGCCTTGAATTGGTTTGTTGCCAAAGACAGGCACATTTTATACTTGGTGGCATACCTTGCTCTCTTTTTAGAGGGTAAGGAGCGTCCAAATGTCAGGTTTGTCTCCTCAATTTAAAAACATTTTCTTCATTTGAGTAAGCCGCTAACTCCTCCTTGCCACTTTTAAGACTTCAGTTGTAAGCTGCACATATAATACGTTGTTTAAATGTCACACTCCCTTGTGCCTGTCGGTCTTGTGCTTGTACAGATGTCCGGTATGTTTGGTCTGGTGAGAAATCTCATTCGAACCGTAGCGCGGAACCAAACAGGCCGACCCCTGTGCTTGAAAACGGGGGTCTTGGTTCCCTTCCACGTAAACCCTGGTGCGATCGTTTGTGGTGTGAAAGAAAAGCAAACCCAGGGAAAAACCAAAAGTCAGAAGTGGAGCAAAGCAAATACATCATGGGATTTAAAACATTCAAATCCATGTCAATACCTCGCTTGGCCTCATGAGAACAAGTCGTATGCCCTATTTGCGCGGGATTGGCATTACCTAAGGACATCAAGTGGTAAAGAAAATCAGACCCCCTTCTCTGTGTTTCATATGATGCATTCGCGTCGGATAAATGAGTGTATTTCACATGAATATAATTACATCCCCACAGATATGAAGTAAAGACTCAGCAGACTGCAGCAAGTGTGCCACACTTGGGTCTGTCCCAGAAGTACAGTGGTCTTGATTGACTGGGCAGGGGTTCTGGAGGTTGGAGATCATCGTTGCCGCGGATGTTCCCTAACGGGTGCGATCCCACCTGGTTGAGCGCAGCGCACAGTATGAGACGGGCCTTTAACTAGGGTCCGACGAGCAACCCGGGTACCCAAACCTCATGTGATCCAGTACCTTCCCCAGTGGTGGATTCGGTGTCATACCGACTCCACCGCTTTCAGACGATCCACATTCCCGCTCACAAGGTGGCGATAATGCTTCTGCGGTGCCATATTTAAAATGCGTTGCGGTGCTGAAAAAAAACTTAGAGCATGACGTCACGACGCTGGGTATGCGCAGATCCAACTCAAACAGAAAGTTTTCGAATACAGCTTTTACATGCAGCGAGTGGCTATCAGAGAGGCCCTCCGATAGGATTTTGACTACCTCCTTGCAATGGATTGAAATCTAATTTGGAAAGGTTCTTTCCATTCGAAAGGGGTGTTTACATGCAGCTTTTTTTTTTCCCGTTTAGACGTCTTTTCCAAATCTAATCGGAATTAGGCTGTCCATGTAAACCCACCTACTGTAATTCCTGAGCTTTTAGCCAGTAGCAAAATTGCGGACAAAGCTTCAGAGGAACTGTAATTTTCAGACCAACGGCAACTAAAAAGACCACCAATTGAGGCAAATCTGATTTCACACAGATTCGTCTGGAGCTAAATAAATCTTTGTGTAAAACTTTTTCACAAATGCACTTCCACTCCTCCAAGAACTGCAAACATTGGTGTGTTAAATAAGTGGGGTTCCCCTGTAACTTAATAATGGACTTAAACAGGAACATATTGGCAATGTGATATTAAACCGTATAGATGAAAAAAATGTTATGGTTAACAGGAAACAGCTGTGTTTGTCAAACCTGGTTAAAATCTGGCTTATACTCCACTCATGTAAAATGTATGGTGGTGTCTTGGAAATCTGGCAGCATTCATGAATGTCTATTATGCAGAAGTCATGCCACAAGCATTTCTTTAAATCTCTACCATAAACAACCTCTAATGTCAAGCTAGCCAGCAAGTCTTCATTTTCCAGTGATATACTGAGTCATGTCATGGATTTTTCTCATGAAACAGACAAAAGTATGTGTGTGCACACACAAATACAATATGGGTGGGGTGGTGAGGGATTGGCAGACTCTATCGTACTCCAAAACCAAAACAGTTCCGACCACCATCTTTGCCACAGTTAGCCTGCCAGTGTTTCCTTCCCGTCGGAAACACAGACAAACACATACGAACATACACACAAATACAGAAGGGGTGATGAGCTGACTTGGGTTCTACTGCTCAGCAGGGGGATGGAGCCATCTGTCCCAGTAAAGGGTTAATCCAACCAAAAGCACACGCCACATTTTCCAACATATCTGAGTCCTCAAATTTCTAGCAACATTCTTTCTTCTTTCTTGTGTATGTATAAGGATGAGGGGGGGGGGGTTCCAATGTGTTTTATAACCTTATGGACACCACAGCCTTTCCACCTGATTCAGCCCCCCCATCCCCCAAAAAAATAAAAATAAAATAAACCTCAACCTCCCTCGCTAATGTGGAAGGGAATGAAACGATAATTTTCAATGACTGGTATGGATGTCTTTCATTTGGGAAGGAGTGTTTTGGGGTGGGGGAGAAGGTGTTTTCACTGCTCCTGCAGGCTGAAAGAGGCTCGCATTGAAGAGACGACGCAGGCACACGCGCACACACACAAACACCTCACACCAGAACGAGATCAGGCCTTTCTTTAGACCTGGACGTGTGACACGCTCCATTTTTAGCCCTCATAAGCAATTCTCTCAGCTGTAAATAATTCCCAGGTATCTGAGGACAGAGTGTTTAGATTAAGAAACAAAAAACCCAAAGGGCCATTAGTGTAAAGCTTTTCTCCTGCCAGAAAAATTTCCCCCGCACACACACACACACACACACAACTGGCCTTTGTCTTTTTATTCCACCCAGAAAAAAAGCCCCATGGCCTTTCTACAACCAAGAGCAAAATGGGAATGGAAAAGAGAGGCTTAAATAGGCTATATTGGGGGGAGGAGATGGGGATGGGGTGCCATCAAGTCACGATATGACATGGGATGGAGGGAGAGACAGAGGGAGGATGAAGGAGCGGTAGATGCTAGCATCATGGAAGCTCTGGATACAGAAAAACAGACAGGCAGCTGTTTGTAGCTTGAGGCAGTGGCTTCCAGTTTGATCAAGCATGTCAACAGATCACATAGCCTTAATACAGCCATGCAGAGCTGGAGTGATTCCACCATAGATACACAAGGGAAGTGACACTCTGCACGCATACACATCCATCAAACCGGGCCACAGACAGTTGCATGCATACCTAAGACAGACAGTAACACACAGCTTCTGTTTGACCAAAACACATCAGCCTCCATTACTGCCAGCAAACCGACAGTCTCCCTCGCTCAGCTCCTGATGCCTTCCGTGTCATGCACAGCCATCCTCACAGTCTGCCTCTCCATCCCTTTCCATCCCAACCCCCAATCATTAAATCACAGCAAGCTTAACCTTTTCTCAAAATGACACAAAATACCTCAGTTAGGGAGTCTGTGGGGATTCTTCTCCTCCCCTACAATCCACAGAACAAGAACACGTCGACAGGGAAAAAAAATCCAATCAGGTGTAGATGACCGGAACAAAAACCAGATTCACATTTCCTTCTCCTTTCAACCCTCCCCTTCCTCCTCCAGTGCGTCTGTCCGCTGTCCAGCTTTGAGTTTGTGATGCTAAGCTAATGGGAGCTAAGCTAAGCAGCATTCACACATTGGCTTATGATGTGCTCCGTCTCACACTCAGACACAAATGCAACGCTCTCTCTCTCTCTCTCTCTCTTTCCTCTCTCACTAACTGGCCCCCGCTGTCTCCCTCTGCACAGGCACCTCCATGTACCCGCCCAACTCCCCCTTTCCCCTCGCTCCCTCTCAATCCCTCCCCCTCTCTTAGCTATTCACCCCTATTCTTTCTTCTTCTTACTGATCAATTTCCCCCCCTCCCAACATCTCTCTTTCTGTTTGCTTTCATCCAGTCACTGGTGTCTTTTCACACTCAAACTAAGACACATGACACTCGGACTGATGCACAAGTTCCATATGCCTCATCCTTAACCATCGTGTGGAGAACAAAGAGCTGAGGGAGAGAATCCTGAAGGCAGGTGTGGAATGAAACTGGGAAAAATTGATCTGTGACAAGATTTTGGACGGAAGAACATAGACTACAATAATGCTGCTTGAGTATATAGTTAGTTATTTGTAAATCAACAGTTGTAACAGGTTATTCTTAACAGGTGTTACAACTAGAGAACATAAAGGGAATATAAGGGCCAGTGACAGAAAGTCAACAGGGTGTAGACTGGAATGAGCCACCAAGTCTCAAAGGATTCAAATGAAAAATGCACCAACAAGAAAGTATTCAGCAGATTCAAACTGGAGGACAGACACACATCAGTGCCCGTACAAGCTAATAAAAGATAACAGGATTCCTTTGTGGACAGCAGTGAGAAAGTCAAAGGCCATACATTGCACCATTGTCTGACAGATAACCTATTAAATGTCCCAAATTCACTTTACACTGACTGTTATCAGTCACCCGTGTAAGAAAACTCACGATGGGAAGTAGAAATGTTGGTGTACGAAAAAATCTTCTTGTTTTTCCAGTGTGGTGAAGGACATTTTCTGTTTCACAATGCATTATGCAAATGGAATAGGAGGCAGGCTAATTCAAAGCTTACGATTAATAAAAAAATCTTTTAAAGAAATTCTGGGACAGCTCCAAAAATTATTTAAGAAAACAATTAAATGCTGAATCATGGTCACGGTTTTTCTTTCCCTTTTGGTATTTTTCTACATACAGGAGAGATAGATTTACAGAAAACAACTTTAACAACCAAGCCACAGAGAACTCACTTTATTTTTTATGTAGTACTGATCAACACATTTATATGTAAAAAGATTATGGTGCAAACATTTGCATACAGTATAGCAGTAATATACAGTTTGGATCTGGAGAACAGCTTCTGTTATTCTTAGCAGTAAACCTCCTTTGAGTGATCTCAATAGCAATATATATGGGTGTGGTGTATAGCTCCTAAAAACAGAGTCAGCACCCAAACAAGTAAACAGGTCTTACCTAAAAGCTGTACAAGCAGGCAGTGCAGCATGACAATCCAGAGTATTCTATAACACCCAACCGCCATTGTGTAGATGGCCTAATGGAACATACTTTCTTTTAAATTCCTACAGTCATGAAGATTAATGTGTTGAGTTTGAGTTGAATTTGTTTGGCCAACCCAAAAGATAAGTATCCTTTTCCAGCAATTCCAGCATCCATTCATTTTCCCATTTATTCTGAAAGGCTTTTCTACATTATTTCATCTTGTTAACAATTTGTCTGCTCTGGTAATCTCTAAAGACTAATCTGTTGTGTATTTTTTATTGCTAGTTTATGTTACCTTTCTTGATGGAAAAATGTATGTAATACATAATTAAATGGTAGATGTTCCTAGACTAATTCAGTATGTGGGTGCAGTGTGAAAATATAAGGTGAAATGTAGCATTACGAGGCTACATATGGGAGGGAAATGATTATTCTGTCTTGTGCTCTTGCTTGATCAACACTTATATGGTCCTGGTCTTGTTTTCATCGTTATCGGCTTTGTTACAGCAGGGAAATGTCATCTGGCCTAGACAATCCTTGGCTTTCAACTCATTTGTGTTACAATAGAAGGTCACAAAAATGCTAGAATTCCCATGCTTATAAGATTATTAAATTAGTGAGAACATGTGGAGAGCAACCAAAGATGGCACACTGGTGATCAACCGCCAGACATAACACCTATGTTAAATCAAAGCTATTTAAGGCTGTGTGATGGTGGATCAAACTCTTTGTCAAGAGTTTGATCTCTCTGAAATCTCTGAAAAAACCTAATCCCCTGCGTTGTGCAATAAATCCCGCTGATTGATCTCCTCAAATGACGGTGAAGTTATGTCTGAAAAACAATGTTTTTCATTCATTTCATTGAGTTGATTTATATGCGGAACAGTTAAGAAATAATGGGCCGAAAACCTTTGGAGATAAAGCATCCCCTAGTGTCGGAAATCTGCAACTGACCTTTACTAAATGAAATCCAGTTCTTTGTCCTACTTAGGTTTACGAAGGTAAAACATTTGAAACTGATCCAGGAAATAGTTTTTGAGTTATTTCGTTAAAATGATGGATCTGTGGCCGACTTAATCACGATTCCATAATATCCATGACTTTTCGGTGATATAAAAAGCATGTAGATTTATACATACTATATCGCTTAATTGAAAGAGACAAAAAAAATTCAAAATATCCCAATTACAATCATCCTGCATTTACGTGTCACATTGTCAGTGACCACAGGTTTTTATGTAATTTAATTAATACGGTGTCAACTACACAAAAACTTTCCATTCCATAGCCCCTTTCATCAAACTGCAATGTGCTCTGAGTCTCTAGTCCAAATGGAATTAAACTTCATTATGAGTCTATTTAGAATCAGGAACCATTGCTGTTCATGTTTTAATGATCTTCAAATGAATGGTTTTTAGAAATGTTGGGAAATATGCATATTCCTTTTGCTACCAAGAGTTACATGGGACGAATATCTGAATAGTAAACAGTAAACATAGTAAACATGAAGCTACAGCCAGCCGTTAGTTAGCTTAACGTTAAGTCTAACTGGCCTGGTTTTTCTCCCACAGAAATAACAGTTGTCTCCTGCATGCCCTGCCTATCGTAAAGATCCTTCTGAACTTATGCTGCGATAAAAGATCCTGGAGGTACTTCATGTCCAACAGATATGGGAGTGTTACGTCATTTCTGACATTTTAATACCTGAAAAGATAACCAAAATCTAAACGAAGCTTTCTCTTATTTGGTAGTATTATTGGTAGTGGCATTGAGCAGCCTCACGAGAGTAAGCAAGAAGCTAATAACGTTGCCTTACTGACAGCGACTCTTGATTGTTACAGTACCTCCTGGATTCCACAGCCAGTTCAAGGTGGGACTGGTATGTCTTTCTGCTGCTCTGCCTTTCCTTATATATGCAATGTCTGTGTTGTTCCACCTCTGTGACTGCAGCGGAGGTAGTAAGTGAGCACAAGACATTTGATGATGTGTTGTGTGTCGGGCCCACAACTGGAATATTTAAGACGCGGATGGCTTAAGTTAGAAGCTAACTCAGACCAAGACAAAATCAACATGAAATGTCTTAAACTAAGGAGACAGTACCAGGTCCGAGAGCTCCTCACCCACCAAGCAGAGAACGAAATCAGCCACCATGTGAGCAAGAGGGCAAATGATCAAAGTTTTCTTTTGGGCCACGTTTACCCTTTTGATATCTAACATGTGTTGATCTGCCTTTTTTTACACATCTGATGCTGTTTATTGTTACCTGCCGCTCTAATACACAGAGCAGCAGTACGGTGCCCTTGTTATAGTCAGTGTAAACAAACAAAGATGGCGCAGACAATGGTGTCCTTGTTTAAAAAGGGCTAGTGTTCTCTAGAGGAGTTAGTCGAAATATCAGCCAACTACTCCCACGTCTAGAATAATAATTGAAATTATATGTAATTGTGGCCGTCATCAGGACAGTTGTAGGGTGAAGTCAAATGCAGAGCAAAACAAACTTGTTTTTATGATTCAGAGTCATTCAACTGAAAACTGGTAGAACAGGTAGGACATGTGATTCTTAGGACAGGCTCAAGTCTCTTTATCTAGCCTTGGCAAAAAATAACATCCATTGAGAACTGTATGTCAAACAGCCGACACAAATAGAATATTTGTCCGAAATACATCCCTTTCCTGGTGAAAGTACACTTATTAATTTCTCTGTCTGCCTTTTCCCTATTCTGATTAACCACCTTCTGCTGTCTAGGAATGCCAGAAGGAGTGAGTGAATTTCTTTTGTTCAGGTGGAACAATGTGATTACATCATAGAATGCCATCTGCAACCTCACCAAATTATCAGCAGAAGGCGGCTTTGGGATGCACTGTAAACACACACACACACACACACACACACACACACACATATATATGGAATCCCAAGTCATACGTGTGCACACACAGTGTTATGTTAGCTTGACTAGCTAGAGCCAGCATTGTTTTGAATGGGAGTTTTTGCATTTCACCATTTGCCCTCTCTCTTCTCCACACATCCCCCCCCCCCCCCCCCTTCCTGTCCTCCTCCCACAGCTAAACCCCACCCCACCCCCATTTCCATCTCCGTGGCTGTAGCCCCCAACCTCCCTCTGAGCCGCCCTCTTAGCCTATATACAGGTCGCCCAATCATCTGTGCTGCTAGCTCACAACTCATCATGTACACACGTGAAGACTAGCCTCTGCAAACCTCTCTCATATGAGAGACGAATACCAAGTCATCAGCATCACAACACCCACAGCAGAAATCATTGCTACTTGCCCAGCTGCAGGAGGGACCAAAGCTGCCTTGTTCGTAGACACAGAATGATGAGCTATTAAAGGCAGGTGAAAAGCAAAGAGAGCAATCGCTTCTTCTTCCTCCACCTGCTACTGCTCTGATTTACAGGAGGGGAAAATGAAAGACAGAGGACGAGCGATACAGAGGGACAATGTCAGCGGCAGATGCCGAGGGAGAGCACGAGGCAGCGGTGTCATAAGTTGGGGAGTGCTGGTAGAGGGGGGTCAGGAAGGAGAGTGGGATAGAGGGGGTGGCTGGTTGGTGGAGATAATTGGAGGTTTGGAATGCTGACTGCGTGGATGGAGCGACCAAAAGCTGATGGACAAATAAGCAGATGGGGTAGCGTGAGAGTGCTCTGCATTTTAGCTGCATCAATTGCAATATTCTTAGCTGATTTTTTTAATGGAGGTCTGACTTGCAAATTAATTTTTCCTTAACAGAAAATAATGTTTATGTCTGCAAACAACATTAAAAACTTTTTTTTTAGATCTCAAATTGACAATACCGTGCTTCAGGATTCTCAACAGCTTTATGTACAAAAATATATAACCGAAAAGAATGCAGTGCAGTGTATAATATCGAATGTACTCTGACTCAATCGTACGTTCCCAATTGAAAACCGAAACAGATCTATAAAAAAAATATTTAAAAATGCACAAAATTACAGGACCTCGTGACTTTTTCTCCTTTTTGTACATATCTCAAAATAAAGCGTGACAAGTTATAGGTCAAAACACATGCTGTTCCCTTTAGGAGTCGCCACAGCAGATTAGCTGTTTCCATCTGTTTCTGCATCCTCCTCAGTCAGACCAACCAATAGCATGTCCTCTCTCACCACATCAAAAACCTCCTCTTTGGTCTTCTCCTCTTTATCCTGTCTGGCAGCTCCATCGCCATCATCCTTCTACCCCTTATATCCCTCCTTTGGTGGGATAGTGTCAAAATCATCTCAATATGGCTTCTCATACTTCGACTCCAAAGCGTCCAACCATTTCTAATCATGTCCACCCTTTTATACTCCAAAAGAAAAGAAAAAAACAAGGTTCATAAGAAGTATTTAGACCAGAATATTATTGAGAGTCTTCCATTTTTATTTCATGTCAGTTTTTGATGAGAAATGCCTAATCTGAACAATTTCAATGAGTGTAATAAAAAAAGAAGAAGATTGATTGGGATTAAAATAACATTTAATTCAATAATATAATGAACTGTACAGGATACAGGACACATATGTAGAGAAATAGGTTGAACTGAGTTACCGTTTTGTCTGACTAAGAGAGAGGTAACCCACAAACATCCGCAGACACATTTCTCCAACTGTTTCATTCCTGCTACCTGTGCGTTAATACAAAGCACACCTACAAATGCACACGGCCAGAGCTCTGGACATAAATCAGCATGGACACAAAATTACCTCCCGCTTTCACAGTCCAAAACAGTTGCAGCGAATCCATTTTGCTTAAGTGAAACCGAACACGGTGCATACAGCTCATCCGATTATGTGAGTGAAAGGGAATGAGGTAGTGCTTATTCGTGGACTGAAACACGTCCTCCCTTTGCGAATTGTATTTGTGAATGTATTTTTCCAGTGAGAGTGTCACCCTCCTTAGGGCACGGCATCAGAAACGTTACAATCCCATAGAACGTATGGCCTGGGGAACACCTTCATGCTTTGTTTACTTCTAACAACTCCAGGAGTTTTAATAGTGGGCCACAGAGAATTCGTGATTATAATGGCCATTATGGTCAGACCCCCCACCTTCCTGCAGTGTCTTGCTGACATATGGCAGTGGAAGTAATGCAGATAAAGTCTACAAACATGCCTACTGAATAAGGACAGTCATTTGCGTGAGAGGGCTGTGAATAAACCAATTGGATAGCCAACAGATGAGAAACATTAAGAGTTTGAGGAAATTTGCAGTTCTCAGTTTAGAGTCAAAATTAGCCACTAAGGCTTTGGGAAATGTAGGAATGAAGACAGAGAAAGATAATTACAGAAAAAATACAATTTAATTGTGTATATCTTAATATTGAGGCTGCTCTACTACAGCTGCGGGTACTTATATTAGGTAGATAGTAACAAAATTTGGAGAAAACAGAATAAAATGATTCACTGAACCGGACCTCAGTCATTTATTCGTTTCCCCTCATCTCCAGCTTCATAAGTGAGGCATGCTGTGTCCAAACCTAACAGGGGTTTTAAAATGATTGGTTCATGCAGCGGTTTTTCTGTAGCTCAAGTAGAACCAAAGATTGACATAAAACAGCGGGGCTCACTCTAACCATTTTTGTTTTATGTGCTTGCCTCCACCCCTGCTGGAGGGAGCTGCTCAGTGGTCACATTTATCTCCCCGCTATTATGTTGTCAATTCTACAATGGAGCACAACATCCTCGTGGTTATTTCACACGGGAGAAGAATTAAAATCACACTTAATATCATATTAACTCCGCCATAAATGTTATGATTGCATTTGCCTGTTAGCAGGATAACACAAAAAAGCAACTTGATTGGGTTTATGACGAGGGGGAACTAGTTTGGAGGTGATCCAGGGTCTGAGTCAGGAGTTCGGTTTCCTTTCTTCAACATTGAGAGATATTTTTCTTTTTTCCACGAGTTCCTTCTATTATATCTTGGTTTAAGGGTTGGGTAGGAACCAAAGAATAACCCATTATACTTTTGGAATGTATCTGAATAAAGGGGCAGAATCAAGATTTTTTCTACTTTTTTGAACATGCGAGCTCGAGCTGCTTGGAAGTATTGGTCAGTTACACAGAGAATCATGAAACTAGGTGGAAGGGTGGGATATTTGCGATGGAAGATCCCATCAAATTTTGGAGCCAAATCCTGAAGAAAACTGCTGTTGGTGAAACATTGTTTGTCTTGATAACTACCAAACCAATGGCGACACCAAAGTGATTCCAAATTCTAGGAGTAGGTTTTCATGGTCTCAGAGTCACACTATGAGGATAAAACTATCATGGAACTATTGCCTTTAGGCACAATGATATAATGGGTCACTGAGGTGTGTTGGCGGAGGTTTGCGATCTATGAGCTTGTGTATAGTTTTATGTTTTTTAAAACTGAAATACAGAATAATAAATGTCCCTTAAGCTTTTTTTGTAACATTTTGGAGGAAAACAATCAACCTAGACAAGAGCTAGTAATCTGCATCCACTGAGCAGTATTACAAAGCACAAGTTGTATCGTTGTCTTGTATTGGTTCATTGTTTGTTTTTTTCATGGTTGTTTTTTTTCTTCTATTTATTTCCTATCTTACGTTTTCAATTCACCAACATGGAACAGCACTCTTAGTTTCCTTGTATTGCATTCCATACAATGACAATAAAGCTTCTTATCTTATCTTAACCTCCTATTTCTTTGATTATAACCTGGCCGAGACAGACACTAGTGCGTGTGAGAGGGGGGCAGACTAAGATGAAGCCAAAGTGTATATAAATTATTGTGCCATCAAACACCAGACATGAAATGCAACTAGTCTGTCAATGTTGGACATCATTATCCTTCTCCTATGACCGTTTGAACGATACAATAGTAGTGGTGCCATAAAACTGGTTTACCAGTTCATTTGCAAAACTCAACCATTCTACATAGAAAAGCTAACCTGACTTTGACTGTTTGGATGAGCTGAAATGTTTCCACACCCACTTCGAAATGTCAAATCAGGGACGATGAGTGATAAAACTGATCAATTTACAAGATGAGATTAGCTCCGAGGAAGGTATGAGGCAATCTGACCCGGCAAACTACATGCCCGGCATTGTTAAGAAGGCGAGTCGAGCGATTTCCAGATTAGTCTGACATGATTAATTATTAATTAGTTAACCATCTGACGTGTGTATGTGAGACAGCTCAACAATTTGGGGTTGACTGAGGAGGTCGTGTGGTCCTCCATCAATCAGAAGGTCTGCCAATCCCCGGACTGTCCCTGCAGTCTACAAGTCGTTGGGGCTTGAGCGAGTTTACTCCACGTGAGCCTCACAGTAGCTGCTCCTTAGGGATGGGTCCAATGCAGAGCCCTAATTTAACATCTTTGACAATATGTGAGTAAAAGTATTTACTAATATTCATCATCACACATACTTAGAGCTTATCAAGCCTGACCGACCTATCTTTTTTCTTTTTCTTTTTATCATCAGGATGTGTTCAGGAAAATTATCATAAATAATGTTCTGAGGGAACTCAGCTAGCGCATTGTGCTTGAATGGATGAGGCGAGAATATCAGCAGGAACTGAAAGAATGGCTTATTCAGAAGCCAGGACATGGAGAGCATGAGATAAAAGGACATTAGAGTGAGGTGTAAGACGGTCATGGACTCACAAGGCACAGCGTGACGGTAGAGGTTGTCTCTAATGGTCTGCTGGAGTTTGTGGTCAGCTGAGGATTTCTGGAAGCGCTGGCTCAGATACTGCTTAAGGTCCTTGGTCAGTTTACTTCCTGTAATTGTGGACACAAACAGTAAACCATGTGATAATTGCATCAAAACAGCTTAACATTGGATAGTTGGAATGACATGAGATCCAAAATGATTTCATTTACATTCTTCCTGTATGGTGAAATGTAATTTAACTCCCTTTAAAATAAAAGCTGAAAATTCTGTCACCAAAGCAAATCTAGGTGCTGGATGGATCACCATGGATTGTCACTCTGAGGGGTATGACAATACCTCTCTCCAACAAGAGCCTCTCTCTTGTTGGAGAGAGGCTGCTGAGTGCCTCTCTCCAACAAGCCAAGAGTAGCCAACACTAAGACTGTTAGCACTATGGCAGGACTGGGAATCAGCCCTCCCACCGCTATGCCATCTGGACCTCAGACACACATTAGACCACTGACGGGCAGCACTGCTGGAAAATGTTTGTATGCGTGTATTTGCATTTGATTCTGAATACATCTCCGTGTGTGTGGGCATTACAGAAAGATCGATACGTTCAAATGAAGAATCTGAGACTTTGCCTGATGAGCACGCTAATGTGTTAATAAACCTTTTTTTGTAAAAACACGCTGCTTCTGGCAACATAACACATTTTAACACTTTCTATATTAGAACCTGTCCATTATTTATTATCCATATGATTTATCTCCTATCTTTGTATGGCCGCTAAGTCCATGAAGACCTGAATCCTGTTTCCATGGAAACTGTATGTGCGCGGGCCTGTATGTCTGTTTGTGTGTCTGTGCGCACGTGTGTGTATGTCTTCAATAAGATGATTGAGATGAGAACATTTTAGACAGTAGATTCATACAGTAGCAACACAATCCGCCAACCAATCAATTGAAGCACCATACGCACATCTCATAGACGTGATATGACAGGATATGACATGACTGCTTTAATTTTAGTGTGAACCAGAGCTTTTCAAATCACCTTTCAAATTTAAAGGTGATACAAGCTCGGATTTGTTTCTTTGCAATAAAAGAATGAATGTAATTTTTCCTGAAAAACAAGCTCTCACATTAAATTGTTTATTTCTTTAAGATGAGTAATTACAGAATGCAATTGTATCTTCTACCGCATTTAAGATTTTAGGAAGTGGTTTAGGAAGTGTATTTTATTAAACTTACATTATATTATACATTCAAAGAAAATTTATATGTATCAAAGATAACATTTGACATTATGAGTGACATATTCGATGTGCCATCCATCCATCCATCCATAGCCTGTAACCGTTCATCCTGTTTGCTAAATAGTCCTGTTGGAAAGGTTGAGTCTTCGCCCCACTGCCTAAGCTCCTCCTCAGAGAAGGAAACTGTTGCTTGCCCTGTCCCATCCAGACATATCGCTGTGTGCTAATCCTCACAACATGTCACAAGCCAACGCTGTGTTCGTGTGCACATCACTTCCTGGAGAGCAATATGGTCATAACCAGCTTTGTGATTGTGCGTACATTTTGGATTGAGAAAGATTAATTGATCGCTGTTCCAATAGAACTGATTGAAAGGGAAAAATGTTGTGTATATAATCATCTGCAATAAGATCCTTCATTTCAAAGCTCCTATAGCACATTTGTGTCATAGTTTCTATCCAGGTTCACCTCCTTCCCAAACTAACAGTGCTAGCATCAGGCACAGAGTTACTGCAAGCATGCAAGAAAAGGATGAGTAGGATAAAAATATATATTTATCAATAATTGATTGTGTAAATAGTATTAAATATTCTTAAGGACATGCCAGATGCATGCAGTGCTATCACAAGGGAAAATACTAAAGAAACACAAGCATCTCATCAGCCTTAAAACTTGTTGCTCTCGCTACGGTATTGTTAACCTACGTTAAAAATACCGTTACTGTATCTGCCACGTTTCAACAATAAGACTGAAAAATGTTAATGCAGGCAGAGAGTCGACTCTTCCTCTATGACTGGAGGAAAGTCGGCAAAGTCCTAAAACAATGCGTGGATTGTGATTCCACAGACCCTAACAGACTGCCAGAGTGATGAATGAGCAAAGAGTAATCAATCCCGGATTTGTTGATTCAGGTGAACACACCCTCTGTCCTCCCTCTGTTTTGGGGTACTCTGCAGTTATGAAGTGCGGACATGAAATATAAGGATGTCTACAGATCAACACAAGATTTCAATGATTTAATCAACCAGAGAATATCTGAATCAGTGACACCCAATGTGGACCAATGATATTTGAAGAAGAAACGAAGAAAGTACTTTGTACGTTTTCTTGCTTTCTTTTAAAAGCATGCTGCTACACATTCATTTAACAATTATGGCCTCATGGCCCCTCACACAGAGTGGAACTGCATAATTGACTACTAGCTTTTAATTGGATTTTGCTGAGATGTTTGGCTGGGACAAAAGTCAACTTGAACTGCAGAAGTTTCTCACGTTCATTACTACAAATCTCAATGCTTACTATAAAACACCAAAATGTGTGGGTTTAAGTCCATTTGGTTGTGTCCAAATCTGGTGGAGGCTAGTCCAGCTCTAGTACAAATAGTGTATTCTGTATTCTACTACAGTTCGATACTCTGGGGATTCCAGTAATCCGTAAACTATATAACATGCGAAAAGATCACAACTCACCTCCTTCTAAGCCTTTAAGGCAGCTAGTCAGCTTCCTCTAACTAAAGCCTAGCATGTTAACACTATAAGCCCATTAACTGCTGCACTGCCTCACTATGTTACAGCCCTTTTCATTTAGTGACAAAGCAATGCTGGTTTCATGGCAAACAGGGGATAGTGTATCAATCCTGGACACATGATTAGACCTAGTGCAAGAACCTCCTCTATGACACCTTTGTTTACCCCGAACAATAAAAAAAGCTGCACTGGAGGGATTTTTAATAGTAACATGACATTCCAGCATAAGCGTCCAATGCGATGTATTACATACTGAGCATGTCTTTTTAAATAATGGATTAGCATGATAATTAACAATCATTATCTTTCTTACATGATTGGAAAAGAGCTCCTGTTATTCGAGCCGACTCTCCAATTTGAACACATTTTCTGCAAATTTTCCTTTTTGTGTTAGCTGCTAACTGCTACTGGCTGCACAGACTTTTATCCCTGCCCTATCTTTCGGCCTCCACTCTTACAGATGTACAATTCTCCCTCTGTTGCTACATATAATATTGATTCCAGTGGCTGACCCTGCGCTCTTTAAGTCACTCTATCGCTCTAACATTATTATGAACTTGTAGATGGTCAGTGCAAACCTGATGGCTGACTCCATATGTTAACTGGATTAAATTTGACTAACAGACACCAAACAAGCGGCAGAAGGGCTGGGAGAAAAGGTTTCATGACAGTCCCACAGCAAAATCCCTCCACAAACAGAGAATTAGAAAATACATATCCTTCAAACACAGCCCACCTGTTATAGATTTTCCATAAGCCCCCTGAAACAGCAAGGGGTTGAGAATGAGGTACGCAATCCATGACAGAAAGGAGTTGGGTGAGTGGTGGTTTATGCAAGAGAGAGGTAGAGGAAGGCAGAGGAAGTCACAAAACTGGAACATCAGAGGAAGCCAGACAAAACATCAAAAGAGTTTTAAAGACAGCATAAATGTGAAAAGCTCCACTACTTTCCTGTCATCTCCCCTTGATCCCACTCCTGCACCCCTCTGCACTGATCAGCCAGCCAAGGCTCTGCTTAGACATGCAGTGCCAGACATGGCACCAGTCAGAGCCTCTGCTGTCAGCCAACATCTGTATTCACAGCATAGAAAAAAACAAACTTCACAGAAACTCAATCCTTCTGCTCATAGTGGGAAAGAAAAGCTTTGACTGATTTCTGCTGATTTGGTGATGGCTGGAGTCACTTAGTTGTACAGCCCCTTCACGCTCCAGATGAGAGGTGCCATTACATAGTGGAGAAACCGCATAACTAACTTGATGTTCAAAATACAAAGACTGTTTTATGTTTCATGGATGTCTTCGTATTACCTGACTGCCACTCTGGAGATGGATCTTATTTGTGTGTAACGCTGTAAAGAAGCTGAGGTTGTCATTTCAATTCCTGGACTCCGGCCAAAATCTACACTCACTTACAGTTGATTGCTTTTACTGGAAGATGGCCAGTAATGGAAATTTTGCATGCAGTATCTGCAATTCCAGAGGAACATGTACATTAGACAGGCCATCTGAATTTCCCTTCCCTTCCCCTTCCCTTCTTCATGTGTACTCATTTTACGACAGATGTCAAATCAATATTCACTTTAATAATTATCTATCTGATATATAACTATCTGCAGAAGAAGATTCCCTAGCTTTATCTATTTTGAACGGACATATGAATATCCATTCTTTGTACTTCTTCTTGACCCTTTTTATGTAGCACCACCATCAAGTTAGGCTTTCTGTCCCAAACACTGACCAGCTCCACTACTTTCATTTATAACCAAATAACTGCAAAACTAATAACATTCTCATTTTCAGCCCATTCAAGCATGCTTATACACGCGACTATGATGCAGACATTATAAATGCTAAACATTATTATGCCAGCGTGATCCATGTGAGCATTTTAGTTTGCTCACTTAATAATTTTTGCCAAAGCACATGGGTTTCATACCATGCCATTAGAAGACTGTTTTAGTTTTGTTTTGCTAAAAAAAATATATTAATTTACTGTTATAGGTGAATTAAGAGAGTATGGTATACACTAAATCTTACCCAGATGTACAATTGTGAATAACTACACTGACTGGCCTGCTTAGAAATAAATTACAATATTTGAAAAGGTCTTTATGCAGAGACGACGATTAAAAAAAACAAAAGAATTCTATCAGCACATTGGGCAGGGCTAGAAATCTTCACCCTTCTAATACAAAGCAGCAGTCTAACTGAGGAAAAAGAAAACTTAGTCATATGCCATGGTGCCAGGCTGTTTAACAGACTTAGCCAAGTCATATTTGGCAGTAAAACCATGTCTGGCTGGGCAGTGGGTGTTGTATCAATGGAGAATACATATACAGTCTGGCACAAAAGGTAACTTTTTTTTTTTTCAATCCCCTCTTCATTGCCTATGTATCATTATGGGACAGGTTGCCAGGCGGATGCACTCATTAGAAATAAATCCTGCCTTAAGTTTGCTATTTATTATCAAATTAAGTTGCGTTTTAGAGTGGGCTTGAAAAGTCAACTTAATGCCTGCCATTCAATCAACATAAACTAAATGTATCTTTAATATACTATACGGTATGTTTAGGCTATCCAAAGTCATGTCAGAGGTAATCAACTCAAAAGGTAGGATCCATCCATTGCTTTAATTAATCAGCTAATCACCATTTAATTGATGAAACCAGTAGCATCTATTTACAGTTAACATTTTCATCACCACTGATCAGAGCTTAACCATATGTAACGGTGATTAGGGCGCATCTAGAGAGGTCAAACCGAGCCCAGTCCGACCCTCGGCCAGATTAGGAATCTTGTTCTCAATCCATAGTCTTTAGTTCAGATCAAAGGTGATTATTGTAGTACAATAGTCAGATCTATCAACCGTGGGGAAATAAAGAAGATAAATGACCGACTAAAGCTGCAGCCAGAATAAGGTGGTTCCAAACAAGGAAGTGGACAAAGCAGCTTTGCAATAAGATGCTTTTAAAAATAAGCAGTCCAGGTCAGAAACCAAGCTTCAGAGATGTGGACAGGTCTAATCTTTAAAATTCACAGCCCAGTCATACTTTGGGTTTGGGCTCTGTATCCATAGCAACAGCTGCCAAATGAGAGTAAGGTAAAGGTGGTTGTTGTAACAGCCAGACATAATCTGCTGCCCCCATCTGGACTGATAGAATATTTCCAAAACAAAGGAGACTTTTTCCCCAGTTTTACTTGAAGACATGGATTATGTCAGTTTTTGATATAAATGTGATCCTCTATGTATTACAAGGTTATTCATTTAGAATCTGTGATAGGAGAAATGGATGCATGTATGTTATATTCAAAATACTGATGGAAAAATGGACCCGATAACTGAAAAGACACATAATCAAACATTAAAACCAGCAGAAGGAATCACAAGAGTCCCCCTAGTCAGGTCGCAATGAGTTGAAAGGCCTGAAAACTAGATGAGCAAAAATGGTTCCTGTGTCTTAAATGCATGAGCTAATAAACACGTTAAGCTGCTATTTACAGCAAAGTTTGCAAGTAAAATGTCTTTATATTGAACGGTGTAAATTGGACCTTTACGCAGGATTATATATTATCAGATAAAATGTTGTCAAAAGGTCACATTTGGGTGTACAGTGTGCTGAGATTTGTGTCGGAGTTAATGTTTTTTTATGATTGAAATGGTGATACTTTAAACTGAGGAGGACTCTGGCATTACAATTCTCCATCTGAATAAGGCCTGAACTGTATCAGCCAAAAACATGAAGTCACATTAAATCTGTTTTTCACTATTCTCATATTGACTCTTTTTTGGGAGATTGTTAGTAAATCATCGTTATTCATCAGCGGAGACTAGAAATACAGTAAGATTTCAATGTTTCATCTGTTCAATAATGTGTCTTTAAATTAAATGAACAATACCAAACACCGTGGCTCAGGCTGTTGTCAAGGCTGTGAACACAAACTTGTGACAGAATCTGTGGCAGAGGAGAAGTAAAGGAAATTTTCACCCTTTGATAGTTGTTGGGTCCAGACAAAAAAAAAAGAAAGGGCGGATCTGATCCAGCAGAGAATAAATCTCGGATGATTTTTCACTGCTGTATGGTTGTGTGTCATGGAGCTGTTTGCCTGTTTATTCTGTTTTAGATTGCTTTCATTGATCGCAGTCCTCCGCACGGGGAAAAGAAACCCACAAGAGGATTCATTTCAGCATGTAACATGTCAAAAGGCCTCCGATAGAGGCATCAATTACCTCTCTGTATTCTGACTTGAGAGGAGCATATACAAGTTCTTTTTATGGGTCTGTCCACGTGTGTGCACTCTTCGTGTGTGTGTGTGTGTGTGTGTGTGTGTGTGTGTGTGTGTGTGGGGTCCATTTTAAGATTCACATGGACTTTCTCCGTGCGCAGTTATTTGATAAGTCACATTATTTACACAACACAGGTCGCTGTCTAACTTGACAAACATCAGTGTCTGCAACCCAAGGACTCTGGCACTATAAACAATAGCAAGGAGTCTGCATCAGGATTTATGTGGGTGCTGAATACAATACTGAAAGTTCTGAGACACTAACATTGAAGCAGCCTCCACAGACGCTTGTGAATGAGAGGATCCATGATCCACAGACACAAATGATTGCTTTGCGTTTACTGTAAACATCTGTTTATTTGTCTTGAAATTACAGAATGTCACATACTACTACCCCTCACATGAACCCAAGAAACAAAAGATCCCATAAGGAACTCTAACCGCTGAGATTTCCCCGGCTAATGATGTGATTATCAACTAACTGAGGCACACGCCAGTGGGACATGAGTATTCTGTACGTAATTACCTCTCCATCAAAGCCTCTCCTCATTGACAGGTGGTATTTCAACACCAATGAGAGTATCAGTCTCCAGTGACAGGCCAGCTGATTGGTTCCCAGATTTAAAACAGTCCCCCCCCCCGGCTAAGAGGGCAGAGCAGCACTTAGACGCAGGGAGATGGTAAACACGAGTAAGAGAATAAAGAAGGAAAGAAGATTGATATCAGAAACATAAAGGATCAAAAATCAAGAGGGAATGTCTTTTTAATAGGTAGAAATTATTTTAAAAAAAGAATTGATCCAAACTCACTCGACAGAAAAATCGGGTCAATCCCGCCCTGATCCATCACTCCAGAGAACGGGCAGAACAACTTTTCTGGACTTTGGGTCGCTCCTGCTGTTCAGCTAAGATTATCTGGTAGTGCAATATGTTTGCAGATCAAGCCTTCCAACTCTCTATAGCCTTGTGGACAACAGAGACCAACCATCAAACATTACCTAGGTCAATATAATAATAATAATAATACATTTAATTTATAATGCACTATGTCAATACCTTCCGTGCGAGATTACTTCAGTCAAAGAGAGAGATATGCCGAATCATCTGACGGTGCTGACAAGCAATAGTAACGATCTAAGCCTTTCAGGCTAACATTAGCTAGCTAACATTTTGTCGCAGCAAAAAGAAATACCAAAAAATGTATCTTTCCGATTAATTACTATTGCTGGTAATAACTGAATTACCAGCAATAACTGAACTGAATACAATGAAAATTAAATACTGCCTTCCTGAAAGTATGAAATATTCTGGACGGATCATTTACACACAAACTGTATTTACGTTACTATTCTGTACTTATCGGAAAAGGTTATTCCAACTACATATCCGTCAAAATGCTGAGGTACTTTCAATAAAGTCAAGATATAATAACATAATAATAATAAGGAGATATTCTTATTTATTTCTCTAATATGGGTCAGGGTCCAGAAATCACATTATGCAACGATCCCATAATGATAATCAATGGTGATTCTTTCTTTAAGATGCCATCGAGTCATTTTCAAGACTCACATTAGACTGATGACCTCAAACTTTAAGGGATTACACAGCCAATTTTATATGCTGAGTATAATTCCTTGTGAAAGAAAGTTTAAGGTTAAATATCAGTTTACACATGGCACTGTATATGGATCTTATTTTACTTTCTGATATCAACTTATTTCCGTCATTAAAATGAACGTTAATGCTACAAAACAAGCAAAAACATGACAAATAAACAGAGAAAGACACAAACCTGTCTAAAGGCTCATTGTGAAATTAAAAACTAAGGTAAAGCCGTGAAACAAACACAGACAAGAAATGTGGACCGAAATAAAAGCCATCGGCAAATTACTGGAAATGCTGCAAATAAATTGCCCTTAAAACACAGGACTAAGCTGAAAGTTTCCAGGTTTATTAGAAATATACAGTGGATAGATGTATTACCATAATATCTTGTGGCCTCTCTACACCCCTATCGTATTTCACAGCAAAATAAATGAGCAACTGCTGTGGTGTAATGAGAGGCAGTGTGCTAAGTCAAACAGGGCTCACGGGAGGAGAACGTTGTACTAACAGACCAACCACTGGTCACAGCCGGGGAGGGAGGGCAGCAGAGGGCGTAGGAGGGAGGACGAACGCAATCATGCGGGGGAGAGATGAATACATCGAAGACAGAAAAGATCTACGCATTGGAAGAAAGAATGGGTATGAATCCAGAGCAAGCATGGGTATGAAAGATCTAAGAGAGAAAACATGTCAGAGGTCAAGTCCATGCTGGAGAGAGACTCCGAGCGAGGCATTTTCCGCCTGTCTGTTTACATCTGTACCATCAGCTGTTGGGACTCTCTCCATCACACACTTCCTGGATTTTAATTGGCCACTCAGGGAAGAGCTGTTGGTTATTCTCTTTAATAAGCAGATAAGCAGGGCAAGCTCATTAATTCTGCCACCAGGGGGCATATGTCACTCAGGATCATTAGGACTAAGGCCTGTGAGTGTGTATGGCGACTACTAGGTGAGTTTCCTGATGCCTGTGGTACCTGTATAGGAGAGCCTTAGGTGAAGATATTTGTATAAATGCCTAAATAATAAAGCTGATTACTATAGATGAGTCTCAGAATGATATGACCAGTAAAATACTGACCTCACAGTGGAAAATCCACTTTATTTAAACATTATCCCATGTGATACTCTGAAAAGTCCAGTGTTGGTTTTAATAGCTGACTCATTGCAGCAGAAATATTTTATCAGAACAGTGCAATAGAGGCTTTTAGAAAGTCAAAACATTGACCTTCAACATACTGGTTTAAGCTGATATGATCTGATGTAACAACCCAATAAAGTATATTTAAACTAGATGAAAAAGTGAACACTCCACACATTTGAGAGGCTGGACTTGTATATATGTTTGAAATATTGTTTGAACAATACATTTATCCTAAATAATTCTTTTAGAATAAGACCAATGTTGACCGATCGTGGCGCCATCACACACATTTGTTTTTTGACACTTTCATATAAAAGCACATAAACTGTACCTGTTAAATAAATAAAAAATCCTGTGTTTACGTTAGGCACCCATTGTTCTTCTTTTTTTAAACCTTATCAATTGTCTGTCCCATAAATCAGTCTGTAAGTGGCGGCAAAAATGAAAATAAGAATCACAACATTCTTGAACCTGTGATGATGATGTTCAAATTGTTAAAGTTTGCCTGGAGAAAGTGAAAGATTAGGAAAGGCAGGAGTGCTGGGGTGAGAGAAGGATCTGTTAGCATACAAATGTTCACACGATGACAGGCAAAGGCAGAGAGCTAGCTGACACATAGGAGAGAAGGAAGGTAGATATGTTATCCAATTAGACAAATGTCAAGAGACCAGGTGGAAAGAAAGCAAGGCTAGACACACCGGTGGAGAATTCAAACTGTTTCATCATGGTGTGGATGGGAGGAGGAATGGGGTAAGAGTGATTCTGAAGGAGGAGTTTGTGCAGAGTGTTTTGGAGGTAAATGGACTGTACTTAAACTCACGCTTTTCTAGTCCGTGCGACCACTCAAAGTGATTTATTACAAGAGCCAGCATTCACCCATTCACACAAACAGTCATAGAGTAATGACAGAGGTGCATCAGTAGCGATTAATATACACGCCATCATTCATTCATTAATATAATAGCCATCCAAAAAAACTTAGGGTTCAGTATCTTGCTCAAGGACACTTCAACATATGGACCGGAGGGGCTGGGAATTGAACCACCAATCTTCAGAGAAGCCAGATACTAACTGAGCTACTGTGGTACCAGGACGTGAAGAGTTTGTCTGACAAAGTGATGAGTGAGGAGTATGAAGATAGAAATAGGAAAGTGCTGATGCCCCACAGTTTGGTTGTGAGTTAGAAGAGAAAGAGAACTTCTGGAATGAGTTGGATGAAGTGATGTAGAGAAGTCCCGGAGGTGAGAGAAAGAGTGTTGGTTGGAGCGTACTTCAATGGGCATGTTGGTGAAGGAATGGAGGAGATGAGAAGGTGATGGGCAGGTATGGTGGTAAGGACAGGAGCATAGAAGCAGAGATTGTGGTAAAAGATGTAGGATGTTTTTTCTTTGTAAGAGGGGATGTAAATGGCTGTGGTTTCAAGAATAGGGAGAAGCACCGTTTGAAATATAAGAGTGGAGGTGGGAGCACACAGATGGACTACATTTTATGCAGGAAATGTAACCTGAGAGAGATTAGAGACTGCAAGGTGGTGACAGGGGAAAACATAGCCAGGTAACATAGAATGGTATTATGTAGGATGACTCTGGAGTTACAAAAGAGGAGAAGAGCAAAGGATAAAATGGTGGAAGCTAAAGAAGGAAGGCTGCTGTGTGAACTTCAGGGAGGAGTTTAAATGGGTTCTGGGTGGGAGTCAAGAACTCTTGGATGACTGGGTAACTACGGAAAAGGTGATAAAGGAGACAGGTGAGAAGGTAGTTGGTGGGTGACCTGGAGAGAGGGAAGAATATAAGGAGAATTGGTGGTGGAGTGAAGAGGTCCGGTTGAGAATGAGCAGGAAAAGATTGGTGAAGAAGTGAAATATCACAAGTGATGAAGAAAGTAGACATGAATACAGATACATGCAGCTTTATGCTAAAAGTGAGGTAGCAAAAGCTAAACAAAAGTTCTATGATGAGTTGTATGAGGGGTGGGACACAAAGGAAGGCGAAAAGGACGGTGGGATCAAGATGGGAAGTATGTGCAGCAGGTTAATGTGATTAAGGATAGAGACGTACATCTACTAAAAAATGATCAGAGTGAGGAAATGGTAGAGAGAAGGCTTCGTTGGTCCTTACGGAGGTGTCTAGGAAAGAGGGCAGTGGAGTTTGAACTGGATTGTTCTACACCATCTAGGAGAGTGAGAGGATGTCCAAGGCATGGAGGAACAGTTCACTTGTGCAGATTCTCAAGAAGAAGGGTGATGTGCAGAGCTGTAGCGGGAACATTGGTATATAGCTGATGAGCCACACAATGACTATTTGGGAAAGAGCAATGGTAGCTAGGTTAAGAAAATCTGTCTGCAGGAGGTTTCTGGATGTGGTGAGAGAGGACATACAGTTGGTTGGTGTGACACAGCAAGATGCAGAGAGCGGGGCAAGGTAGAAACAGATGATCCGTTGTGGCAACCCCTAAAGGCAACAGCCGACAGAAGAAGATTCTCAATTCCTACTGAAAATAATCTTATTTTTTTATATTGGTTGACTCATTAACTAATTATTTCTGCTCTGAGTCATATCAGGAAAATTCATGTCTGGCAATTCCAACTTTCACCTCATCCTTGGGATCGACCATTGACTACTACTTACTCTTATATTCCAGTATTTACACCGTTTTCGCTGTGTCCTCATTTTCCATCATAAATCAGCAGCCTGCTTCTCATTTTATCTCACCATTCAACATAGGTTATTCCTTACTTTACTTTTCCTCCATCAATAAAATCTTTATTTCCCTCCCTGAGGCACACCATGAAACTGCCTTTCGTCATATCCGTCAATCCATCCATCCATCCATCCATCCATCCATCATGCCTGACCCACTTTCTTACCTCCTGTCACACTGCTGACCGAAGACAAGCTCAAGATGTTGTGTGAATGCACAAACACACAAACAGCTTTGTTGATACAGATGAATACGCACACCCCAATAGGACACTCAAACACCCCTCATTTGCTGCATGATCTAATTTTAGAAACAGGATGGAAAAAACATGTAATAAATGCAAAATGAATACAAGAAAAAACACAAGCTTCAAATAGACACCGAGGGAAACACTTGAGGTGCATTTAATGCCCTGTCTGACTGGACAAAATCAACACAAAAGTGTAAACACATAATTAATTTTGCCCATCATCTTCACCAGTCCTGTGGGTTAATCAGATCAGGTCTTCTGTAGCAATATCTACACATATCAGATTTTCTGCTCTTGATGCAGAGAAAAAAAACCCCAAAATAAATAAAAACCTACTCAAAATAATCCACACAAATTTAGTCTGAGCGGTGCGATGTTGAGGGTTGTGGGCTTATAGGGCAGCAGTCACTGCCGGTCAAATCTGCAGTTGTTTCTGGGTCAGCATCAGGCAACACTCATCCAGCACTGCAACCATTTACAGCTGACTCCAGGCCAGAGATGGCAACGGCCACATGTGTATGCACACTCACACTCAAACGCACACGAACAGAACAAAAAAGTAATAATGCTGTTGTTACGCTGACTTACATCCACTGCTGACAGATAAGTAGGAATGAAAATGTCAATGCATACATGAAGTAGAAAGAGCTCAGGGATGGGAAACCTCAATAAAGGCACCTCAGTCACCTCATTATGTCATGGCACCTAAAAGCAATAGACATAGGATAGTCTGAGCCTCAAAACATGACTAACTGACACTGAAAACCTATTAATACATTTACAAATCACGTTGGTATCATAGTTTTCACAAGGATCTAGCTCCAAAACATGATGTCTTCTTCACCCTTTCTCCCAGTGTCAAGGTAAATAATCGGTTCAAAGGGTTCAAAAAGCAATTTTAAAGAAAGGGAACTCAAATACCTGACTTTGCCCCTTTGTCTGGACCCTTCAAAAACACGAGTTAATCCCCATCATAATGCCAAACTATAACTTAAGGTTTGCTAAGAATCAATCAAATATTTGTATTTATTCTAAATATGTCTAATCCAGCTGACAAAGGAACAGTCAGAAAAATGAAAAGCCTTAAAACCCTTTCGCAAAGGTAATAAATGTGTGTCATATTAGGAACCATATTACAATTTCACAACAAAATCTCAACTGAGTGAGATGTATTGGCTTCTGATTAATATGCAAGCACCCAGTTACCCATAAGCCATTTTGAAAGCAAACCTTTTAACAGGCACACTTGATGAACATGGAAGATCTCTAGATGAGTGGGATCTCTTGTTTCCACATTGCACTCGTGTCTTTGCATTCATGCATTGCTAGTGCATGTGCCCATTGGGGACTGCTTGCGTGCATTTTGTCCTATGTTTTATCTGTGTGCTCACTGCCTGTGAACAGAAGCAAACACTTATTTAAACATTCGCCATAGTTATTTGCACATGCTGAGCAAGATGAGCCCTGTGAACCGTGAGAAGATTGGTGTTTGTGAGAGAGGTAGAGGGGGATAACTGGGTGCATGATGCATAATCACTGAACGTTACGGATGTGGTTTATAATGAAGTGTAAGTTGAATGGTTTAATTGATGCTCTGACTAGTGACGTGTAGTAAATACTCAGTGTGTTTTAACAGGCTACATCGAACCATAAGGTGTCTTTGCATGTGTTGAGAGGTTCATATTGATTGAATGGCTGATGAAGCATTAATGAAAGAAATTGGTGCAAGTCACTGTTAATGTATTTTCAAACATACCAAAGAAACGATGATGCAAACTGCTGATGATTTGTCAGAACCCAAAGTTTCCATCCCATACGGGAAATTATGTTGGACTTTTTTTAATACTTGGATTTATGTGTTATAACTAAGGCTCCATTCCTGAAGCACAGAGAGTGCACTTCTGTGAAACGTGTGTTTCAGAGTAAGTCTCTGAAACACACGTAACTTATCCACCACCAGCTATTAAATGTTAATATGGATGCATTAATATTTCTATTTACGCATATAATATCTTGATTATTATAACTTACTATGTGTGCTTACAGATGTCACATCTCTAGTTGATACAATGTATAAACACTCTTACAGTGTAAGATTTTACATGTGTTTACGACTGCAGCACTGCCTTATACTACAATGTGAAAGATGTGGCATACCCTGATTCCCTATAATATTAAAACCACCTTACTAAGCCTGGTGACAGCAGAGTGCCACTGACTCCTAGGAGAAATCCAGCCAAAAAGGAGGATGAAACTGAGAGACCATAACACATGAACAGCAACCAACATTTTAATGCAGTGCGTGGTTTGGGAGCCTGAGAATGCAAATTTATCAAAATGGGTTATAGAGTGTAATCATCTGAAAGCATTGCCATTGCCTTCCTTGTGTGAACCGTAAAACGCAAGTCCTCTGAAGACTGTGACAATACGGCCCGACTTTGCTCATGGCCATTTTATCTTTCATGCACACAAAGAGCAATGACAAAAACAATGTTAGGTGTGTGTAATGTTGAGTGTGAGGGGTAAAGCTGGCACTGAACATGAACCCAGTGCCCGAACAGAGCTGAGTAGAAGGTTTCCTTCTACTCGCAAACGTGGGACTAAAACCCAGTCTCTGGGTATAAAAATGATGTATTCAGATTTGAAGGTGATTCCGATTGTTTTGGATGAAGAGCATTGCTATTCTCTGAGATGAGAATTGTGGTCACTGCTGATGAGAATCTGAAAGTGTGTGACTCTACACGCAGCAGCTGCAGGACTGTGTGCCACCAAGTGGGCAGTCTGTGAACATACAGTCATTGATCAATACATATCACAGTAGCTTCTTATATGAATGTACCGTTTACTTTGACAATGCCTTTTAAAAAAGAAAAACAGCCCTCTGGAGGCTGAGGTCACATAGGCGTGATCCCTAAACCTAACACCACACGTTATTGGATATATTACAACGTGTTCAAGGGAAGACATAATAATAATAATAATAATTGTCAGGTCGTAGAAATGTTGGTGAGGTGATATGATATTTATTGTTCATTGTTTGTCAGATATTTTCGGTCCTGTTATTACCACTGCTTTATTGTTTTATTTATTGATGTCTTTTGCTGCTGGCTGTGTAACAAAGAGGATAATAAAAACATCCTTGATCCTGTGCTGCAAAAAGGGAACTAAGCATCGACATCTTTTAAATACTACTAAATGGGGTGTATAAAGGCCAGGTTCAGGTTAGGGTTCGGGTTAGAGTTCATGCTGGCGTGACCTCAGACCTCAGACGGCTGAGGTCAGATTAGAGTTTAATAACAATAGTGCACAAAACGTGCAAGTGCTGCTGAAATGGGACCCAGCGCTCAGGTGATAGAATGGTAGGTCAATCCTGGCCTCCCTTTCTGTTGATCTGTGTGTTTGGATTGCAATTGAAAAAAATCCTAATTTTCTCTCGCTCTACTGACATTTTGCACAGTTCAGAGTTATTTCACCTCAAAAAAGACAAGGCAAGAGAAAAAAAAAGAGCCCTGAACGTTTTTTAAGCTTTGGGTTTCTGAGTCGAAGCTAACATGCTTATACTAATACCAAGATTCTTTCTTATATAAATGTAGATTAAAAAAAAAAAAGAGGAAAAGCATAATATGCCGGCAGTCCTCTGCAAAGATACAAAACTATGATGAAATGTACAAGCAGAGTAACTTTGTTAAGTTGGTAATTTGATGATTAGTGAGAGCAGGAAGCCATGAACTAAAGGTCTCAGCTATTTCATAAACACAGGCCTGCATAAAGATTTTCCTTTGTGACCCACAATGGGCGGAAGAACTGGTGACTGATATTCAAAGACAAGAGAGCTTAGTTTGTGGTAGACGGAGGCAGGTGGAGATGACAGGAAGGCAGGAGAGAAGAAAGGATATGGGGACAGAAGGAGGGCTGTAGGAAATGACGGAATAGATGGGGGAAATTTGGCTTGAATTTTACGAAGAACTGTGTAAAAGAGAATTAAAGTACCTGAAATAAGAGAAAAAAATGGGATTATCCCACCCATGTACGCCTGCTGGAAGACGACATATGAAAAGGGGAGAGAACAAGAGGATGGATACAAGAAGGTGGCGCAAATGAAAGGAAAAGAGATTTGGGGGAGGAGGAGGATGTTGGTATGGACACCTGGCAGGAGGCCAAGGCAGGGAGTGTGTCACAGATGTGCCCCCTACCAACCATGGAGAGAATATGCTGAGTGGACAGGAACGCCCTTCACTCACACATGAGTGCACCGGCCCCACCAGCTCTCGTTTAGCCAGTAAATGGACAGGACCACGAGTGCAACCACAGACTTGGATTTCAATCCCATGGCCAGGATTTGCTTTGCTGCCAATCTCGGAAGGTATAAAAAAAGTGTGTCATACAGCTCCGGGTTTCCCCATACGGCTACAATACACTTTGCCCCATTCACCTCAACTGGCATGAAATTGTTTGTGACCATGCAACAAGAAAGCTTGGTGTGAATGCAGCATGAAGTAGTTCAACATTTTCAGAGGAAAGCAGGTTTATACTGGTGGCTTCTGAATCCTCAAATGTTAGTGCTAGGGAAGTATCCAGGATTGGAATGTGTGTGTCTTCAGATTTGTAAAATAAATAACCACGGTAGACACTGACAGCATGACAGAGACGGTTGACGTACATGCCTGCCTTTAAAGCATTGAACAGATGTTATCTCTATCTGATCTTTCAGTTAGCTCAGAGTCAGCCTGGTCTCCTATCCTAAAAAGGTTTGCACTAAACGTGCTACAACTAATATAACACGCAATAACTAATATAGCACACTATAACACAAGCCGTAAAATGGATGGAAATTGTATGGCAAAAACTTGTCTTCTCCTTTTAAAGACTTCCCCTGCCCTGTGAGCTTCATAGTGCTGCCGTTTCACGTTATCTTTATCCACAGTCGTTTAGTGAGCAGTGAAAGCTGGTTCTTCTAGGAAACCAGAGGGATGGAATGGAAAATATACTTAACATAAGTAACAGTGACATTACGCACTTGGTCCTTGGAGCTCAAGGGATTGTGAGTAGTTATGTGGGTGAGGGGGAAAAAGATACAAAAATTTCGTCTGACTTTAACATTCTGAAAACTCTCCAGCTGTTACGTCTCAGTGGTCCCTCAAACACCTGACTGTATCACTGCTACTGCTATAATCACGCTTCTGGTATGCAGACATGCAGAGCCATCCACTGTTCAAATATTATTCTAAACCCCCACTGAACAGTCAGTAGAGTGCAATTATCTGCCTTACTCCTCATCTTTACGACTTCCTCGGTTCTTAAAACTGTAATAAGGGGAGTGATGGAAATGCCATACTATTATTCCTGTCATAGCAGGTGGATTAGCGGAAGTGTGTCTAATGGTAAAACAACAATCTTTATACAGTCACCACAGTGATGGGCCTACAAACGAAATAACCAACCGACTGTGCAAATTAAAAAATTGACATACAAGACTCAAGGCTGAGGTTAAACTGAGATCAGTTGTGCAGCGTATTGATCCAGGGTTCAGGATGAATAGGCCTCACATTCTGCATACGTTTTGTTCAAACAAACAACCCAAACGCATGATGAGCTGACTGATGCTTGGCAACTAAAAATCACTTTCAAAGGCGTTGCATTGTCTGAGACTGTGCGCACCTTCATACGCTACTGTAAGATCCCCCAAAAAATGCCTCGGTAAAACACTTAAACGAGATGAAGCAAATGGGCACCAATCATAATTCCACCATGCTGTTATAGTTTACAGTTTGTATACGCTAGAATTTGAAGGGTAGCAGGTGATTACCATCCCATTATAAACCTTCTCAGTGTAGTGAATCTTGCCTTGGTCACACAAGACAAACACTGAACTGGTTCTGCCCTAGAACAGAATCACTGAATGCCACGCCTGCAGGTCACAGCGAGCCTGGTGAGTTGCAGGCGAGAATGTGGGTCGCCTTACAAACTGAATTTGTTTTAGTTCGATGGAAAGGGCTTACGGTGTTTATATTACTGCTCATGCTAATTCCAAGGCACAGTCAGAAGCCAAAGCATTAACTCAAGCAATGTGTGAAAGCCAGATCCAAAGCTAACAAAACACAGAACAGAGGTTATCAAGGCTTACAGACATGTTTACCCGTGAGGGTAACAGGCAAATGGAGAGATTTCACTCAGTAAAATTCAAGCTAAAGAAATATTTCAAGACTCATCAGCCTCCACAGCACTCACCAACACACATTTTATATATTGATATGTGAACCACAATCTGACAAAATAGAAGAGGAAATAAAAGAATTTGTGTCAAAGAACAGATGCCCCACTCCTGGATCAACTCAATTTCTGCTGAAGTAGATAGACCATACCCTCTACCATAGTAGAGTTCACATGTGCCTAAAAATCTAGAAATGACCAATGTGAAGACGCCAATGATGAGATTCACACATTTGGGGCCATATGAGACACTTGTGAAATATCACTGAATACTGTAGACCAGTTTTGGAGGCGTGGTTAGACTGCTTCCTGTTATCTAAGGATGGATTACAGTGACCCCATGTGCCCCCGTTGGCTCGGGCATAAACTGAAAGACATATAGACATGTACATGTGCATAACTGTCTTACTATACAGAGGAATGTATGATGACAATGTGCGATTTATTTACATCTAAAGGTTTTTTACACAAAGATCACACAGCAACGCCTGTATGACCTGACATCGAGCCTAATATTGTGTCATTGTCCACACAACCACGTGTTGCTGGGAAATATTTGCAGCACATCTTTGCTTGAGCCTGAAGCACATACTAAAATGTATCTGCTATTTGTTGGCTAGTATATGAAGACTGTAACTGCTTCGCGTGGAGGATGAGTGCAGAAAAAAAAAAATCCTATGCGAAGTTAAACTGAGGAGAGACATTGGGTTAAAAGGGCAACTACAAATATGGGCATTGAAGCAGGAGTTCTAAGGCCAAATAAACTGAGATTGCTCTTACATTATTTTTTATTAATTGTTGCTCCTTGACATTTCTGATGCGTTACCAGCGTTTGCTGCATATTCTGAGCAATTCTCATGTTCTCATTCTCAAGTAACAGCGGCGAAGGTTACACTGCTATAAAGTGGCATTGGGTGTGATTGTATCAGAAATAATATTGAGAGAACTAGTGGCTTGTTCTGATACCTGATACTGGTAGCAGTGCATTTGTACTTTTCATGAAATATTTGCTAAATCTATGTAAAGTAATAAAATGACTTAGTTTTAAAATGTTAGACAGCCAACTTCAGACAGTTGTTAAACAGCCTATATAAGTATCTGGTTGACTTGTCTGAAGGTTTACACAAGTTTTTTGGAGGTTTTTTAACAGCATGATCAATCTTTCAATGTTAAGTCCACTGAAAAAGCAGACAGATGGCACCTCTCACACCACATCAAGTGAAGTAGAGTTAATAAAGAGACCAAACGGTGAAGGAAAGAGTATCATCTGACAGAGAAAGAGCCTTGGTGATGAGCGTTTGTTGATGTAATTAATATTCTTCAAAACTGGGGCGTGCGTGCCTACTAGGACATTAAGCGTCATTAATCATTGTTTTGAAATAGCAAGCAATCTAGCTGAATCTTTATGCAACCCTGGCCCGGAAGGCCAAAAAAGTCCTACCGACTCGTAATTAGAAAGACAGAAGGAGAGAAAAGAGATGAAAGAGTGAGGAAGAGAAGTCGACATAAGGAGGGAGAAGGGGGCAGGTGACACTGAAAAGATCATCCGGAGGACTAATCGAAATGACACAGTGACGACGGAAAGATGACAGACGACCAGAAACTTTGAGAGGTCAGTTGTTTTCTCACCACACGCTGTCAGACACAAGGCTTCTCCAGCCGGTGGGTTGGAGTACTCTTGTCTTTGCAAAATAAATAATACTTTGCACACAGACACAGACGCATATATAAAAAAAATACAGCAATTTCTCTGGAATCCAACTTGTTGCGTCCTCCAACAAGTTGGAGGACGCCCACATTGGACACGCCCACATGCATCACTCGGCAGGCAGCAACACAATTTCAGCAGGAATGTAAAGCATCTCCACGAGCAATGCAATGGGTATGATTTTAACGTAAGGGAGACATTTGTCACGTGAACAGTATCATCGAGATTTAATAATAGTTATTTGGCACGTCTCTAACAATTCACCACATTTCAAAAGTCACATTAAACCAAACAGAAGCGTTAAGCATGTGCCCTTTAACATTGTTGAGAGAGAAATGCTCTCACACCTTGGATGTTTTCTATTGCGATGGTGTTGCCGTAGCGCTAATGTTTACTTGTTCTTATTTCGCGGTATCAGAGGCGGTGTCCGATGACGTCACCGACTAATCGACTATCAAATTCTTTGAAAACTCATTGCATAATCGATTTTTGTGGATTACGTCAATTATCAGTTGCAGCCCTAGTCAGCATAGCGTCGGACCTCCCCTCACAGTGAGCTACAACTATCACAGGAAAAACACACCACCCTTTTTTTTCAGCCTCTACATCAGTTTCTGGATTTTGCTGGTGCAATTGTAAATGTGGTTATGAGACCGTGACAGATTCTAGATGGGTTTAAAGAGTGTATGAGGCATGATGTTAATACGATCTGTGATTAGTGTCAGCTCCAGCAGACACTGGCAGGATTCTTTTTGGGACTCATCTCAGGGTTCCTCCTTGGATCTTTCTCCCTAACTGTACTAACACAGAGATATGTAGCAAAGCACTAGGAAAAATAAGGAACACCAGCTGTTCATAGGTTTAAATTTAGCCAAGATATAATTAAAGTGCTTCCAGTGAGCCTGGGATCCTCAGATCTGCTGACTGTTTTCAGCTCATGACTAAAGTTTGTTGTTCCAACCCTTTTCCTTTATTCCACATGGTTGCCTGTTTAAGTCACATGATTTGTATCTGTGATATATGATAATGATTGGTCTTCAACACTTTAACATCAGATTTGACAAGAGTTTTAGAATTAAAAGAAAATGTTAACAATACTAATATTATTAAATGCTTTGAAAGGATGGAATATTAAACTAGTTTGAAAATACATTGACACTAAAAAATAAAATAAACTGAGCTAGTTAATAGGAAACCAATTGTGGATCTGTCAACCACTACTTTAAAATATGCGTACAATTTACAATTTTGCTAGTTCAGCTTGAAATATCTATCCCGATTTTGGAAAAAGAGATTACAAAAGTGCTGCAAAAAAAAGAGCCCTTTGCCAATAAACAAAACAACAGCAGAAGAAGAAGAAGAACCCTCCTCTGGTGTGAGATGTTATGTCTTGTGTCTTGAAACACAGCACTGAGGCATCTAGTGTGATGTCTTGCATATGCACCGAGCAGCTCTTTCTACATTATCTAGACAAGAAGAAACATTTACCTTCACCGCGTGGGGTGACTCTTGTCCTCTGCTGGGAGGGTAAGGAACTCCAAATTTGAAGACATTTTCAGTAGATTTTCCTTTTCTTTGAGTTAGCTGTCACTGCTAATAACTACTTTTTGTAAATCTTTCAGTTGTGGGCCGTACCCATAACATGCCCTGGTTTTCTGCCAACAATTACACAGACTGCTGATTTGCCACTGTCACTAACTCCACTGCCATTTCACAGTTGGAACAACACACTGAATCTCTCTGAGCAGGGCTTCTGTGTGAGGAAAAATAATGAAACAAGTGAGTTCTGAAAACACTACTGGAGCCTGGAACTACTGAGTGCCTGGCAGACTCCCGATGATCAGCTGTAGGAAAGTAGTTTCAACACAGTGTAAAAGAAGTGAAACAAAAATAGTTTGAGTGAGTAAAGAGCCAGCGGATACTGGGGGAGGACAAAGAAGAGGAAAGAGACAGAATGCAGGGAGGATGTGAGTCAGACAGGAATGGAATAGGTGAGGCTACCTTTAATGAACCGCTCAGAGATAAAGAGGACCAAAGTGGAAAACAAAGACAAAAGCTAAGATCCATCACTCCCGTATGTGGACTGGAAGGGAAGAGGAAGAAAGAGAAAGAATGCATTACCTACATAGAAAACAGCCGCGGACTACCTTTATTACAGCAATCACATCATCTGCTCTATCAGAGAAAATAGAAAGACAATAAGTGGGTTTACATGAACAGCCTAATTCCGATTAGTTTCAGAAAAGACGTCTAAGAAAATGCTGCATTTAAACACCCCTTTCCGAATTAGATTTCATTGCCTTTAAAGGAGGTACACAAAATCCTTTTTGGAAAGCCTTTCTGATAGCCAGTCGCTGCATGTAAACGCTGTATCGGAAAGCTTTCCATTTCAGTTGTAGCTGCGCATACCAGGGTTGTGATGTCATGCTCCGGCTGAGTTTTTTAGCGCATGCACAGCGCAGCTACGCCTTTTAAAAACAGCGACTTCAAAACAGTACCGGTCTGCAGCCGCGAGGGGCTTTTTCATTGCATCTTTGAAATAGTTTAAGATTTTTGGACGGTTAGACGGCAAAAGTCTCTTTTGCACTTGCCGTCTTTATAATATTTTTCTTCTGGATGCTTGTTGGCGGTCGACACCGAGCTCAACGAAGCATTATCACCATCCTATGAACGGGAATGTGGATCGTCTGCGCATGTGTGAAAGCGTTTCGGATTAGGTGAGTTGATGCATTTAAACACAAGTCATGTGAACTGGTGAAAGGTTTAATTTTGTAAAGGAGAAAGGTGTCCCATGCAAACCCACCTATTGTCTACAAAAAGATGTTAAAGTTTGTATTTAAGAAGGACTTGAACTTGCGAACAAATGAGAAAAAGATTTGCCTAGAACTTAACTGTAAACCCATTTCATTGTGTTGAAATCTTTCAACCAAGCCTGATTAAGGAGGAGGGAATGAGTTGCTCATTTATATGCAAATGACTTTCAATCAGTGGCAGCTCATTGAAAGAGGTGAATGTAGCGAGGTGGGCTAACCCCTAACTCCACAAAAGAAGGTTTTTATTTCTGAGAAGACAGTACTGTGAGGCAGTGTACTGTCACCCATCATCCAACTCAGTTCTCCAGCCCCCCCCGTTCAAAAGGACGAATATTCTTTGAATGAATTCCTTCATTCACCTTGCTTTGCTTAGAGCAGAGATTCTCAACTGGTCCGGCTTCGGGAAACACCATCACCCTTGAATGACAAGCCGCTACCCAAAGAGAGAAATTTTCCTCTTCTCAAATTTATTTAATGAAAAGATGGTTTACATTACAGGGCATTATCCCCACCTACAGTTAAGGAGTGTGAATAGATTGGAACTCAAGGACCAACCAGTTGAGAATCACTGGCTTAGAGGAAAGCTTTGTTTTAATGAAAAAAGAGATTTAATTATCATCATACAACTATAGCTTTCATAGCACCAATATGTTGTCACTAAATGTTTATTACACACCAAGTATCAATGAAATATCTAATCAGAAGATTATGTGACCAAAATTTTAATATTAACCATTCTGACATAAGTCAAAATAACAAACTCTTTAGATAACTACCTCCAACTGTCATTACTCTGACATCTTTGCAGTGTCATATATATTTAATATATACATATTATTACATACATATTTAAATGTATATAACCTGTACACAAGATCATCTCAAACAAAAATAATACCTAAGGATATGTTCCGTACATATACGGTATATTAAAAGATAAAAGTGAACAACCAATCACACAGTTTAAAAACTATTATTAGACGTTCACAATATAATTACTAAGATTGCTTGGAGGAAAATAAAGAAAGGTTTTTTTTTTCAGTGAGCAGATTGGACCAAGGGCCATAAAGACCAGGCCGTGACTCACAGTACGCAATCTCTGATTACCAGAGACGAGGTCTTCTGAATTAAAAGAAGTAAAAGAAAAAAACTCTTTTAACACAGGGTCATGAAGTAGCAAGATCTTTCACTACCCTGTTTTAACCTCTGTTAAAACAGTGTAGATTTGGAACAACACTGACCTCCCCCCATTTTTAGTGCGTGTGTGTGTGTGTGGTAGAAGATGGGATGTCAGCACTACAGCATTCATTTGTGCACCCATGCATGTCATGATGAAGTGTGTATTCCAGATGACTGAGGAGAGCGGCACTGAGGCATGCTGACGCAGAATGACAGAGATGAACCGAGTGAGGGTAATGCACTGTTAGACCACATTACAACAATTAGTCAACTGCACCCACACACACAACCAAACACACCTCCTATAATACCCCTTCACTCTCTACGCTCCCATGCAGCAGAGGATGTACGCAAGGCTGCATCAACTACAAACAGCTCTCCAATCAACTGACTGAAGGGTAGTTCCAACAACCTCCAGTTATCTGTGGTCAGGTATGTACGTATATGTAGTTATTCAAGCACCTATGTTACCTTGTGCTTTCTTCAACGCTTTATAACGGGGGCGCACCTAATCTTCCCAATATATATGAATTTAAAATTCACAAAAACAGTGTTTCCCAGTGTTATGGTTCTACCTATTCTGGTCTTTAAAAAATATTGAAGTTATAAAATTTAAGGACACATGGGCATACAAAATAAGGGTTCATGGGGGAGCTCCTGCTTCATATTAAGGGGGTAACATGGAACCACTGGATACAAACCGCAGTGGGACTGATTTCTTAAAAGAAAAGCATTGTCAGCCATTCAGCCAGCTGGAGAATTTCCCTCAAGAGTAACAAATGATTACAAATATGTCAAGGAATATGGAGGAGTCTCTGCCGTCACAGAAGGTGAGTAATAGTAGAAACTACAAGATTAGAAGGAGTAATATGTGTCTGAGTGTTGCCCGCTGACGTGTGCTGAACTGGAAGAAAAGGGGATAAAACAAATTCTCGTATATGAGATAAATTACCCATGCGTAGCTGCTCAGAGAGTTCACCTGCTTTATGCTTCTTCAAAAACTTGGCCAGAGCAAATTTAACCAATTTATGATCTCTTTGCTCTAACCTATAACTGTGTCTGTAATTAAATATATGAGACCTGGAGTTGGATAGTGGCGTTTAATAGCCCACAGCGGCGCAGTTCACTAACTCTAAGACAGACTGATGAATGAATCAACAAGTCACGGTGGACAGTTGGGAATGGTTTGAGGGCGTGTGCAGGTAAGTGATTCATTAAGCAGCATTAGGATCTACATCGGATGAGTGGCCTCCGTGCTCCTGACCCACGAAAGCCTTCGGGAGACCTTACAAAGAAAGGTTCTTTTTTCAAAAGGTAGTGGAGGGTTGAACTGGATGAGGTAGAAAAACAGAGAAACTGAGCAGGTAGAAGACGGTGCTCTTCAGGTTTAAAAAAAAGAAGAAAAAAAACACCAGCCCCTATTACACAGCCTTTTTCGATGTGAGCCCAATGAAATATTCCAGGTCTCCTTTCTGAACGGAGGCACTGTGGCTTTTATAGGCAGGTCTGAGTAGTTCCACATCCGAGATGGCAGCAAAGGTGGTTAGAAAGGTGAATTGGATGCCATTATAAACATGAGGCGGGGGTGTGTAACTCTGAAGCCCATAATATGTTTGGCTCACAACAGGAAGCTAGTACCAGTTAGCAGTTAACTCAACGTAGAAGAAACCAAACATCTCTTCATATTGGGGACCCAAAGTAAAGTAATCTCCTCACCCTCGGGGCAGAGGACGAGATCAGTCACCATGTAACACTGAAGGTAAATTTTTCTAATCAATATTTTAGAAACCGATGCTTGACTCGTATGTAAGACGACACACCAGATGCTGGTCTGTTTCGCTTTGCGGAACACTGGGTCACCATTTAAATAGATCTGCCGGCTCTGTACCATTTCGCTATCGTTTTGTTCGGTATAAACAAGGATAGTTGTCTTAGAGAAGTTACTCTACAATGTCAAATTAATTAAATCATTTCATTAATGCTGGAAGACAATTTAAAGAACTTTAAAAATTCTGGACAAAGAAATGGCCCATATCAGCTTGAAAACTCCGTCCAGCAAAAAATAAAACAAGCTGTCAATGGTAAAAACATAAGGATTAACATGACAGAGATTAAAAAGTACTGAATTAAAATGACTGAAGTTAAAATCGCTCTGAAATAGTGCTGTTCATTTTCAATGTTAAGAGAGTCTAGAGAGACGTAACTCCCTATTAATAAGTCAAAATGACTTACTGACCTTCAGCAGTTCTTTATCCTTGATTACATCCTACGCAATGGATACGACCACAAGACTACACCACTGAGACACATAAAACCAGTCGACACTGCCTTTGGAGTACAGCTCCAAAATGACATCACTTTCACATCTACAAGTTCTGTTTGGAAATTTTATGAACGCAAATTCGGAGACTGACACACATGAAGAAAACTACGCTCAGATTTTGGCAAAAGACGCCGCTTTTAATGTACAGAACTGAACTGTGATCCCTCATTCTACTGTACAAGCTCAGTTACAGCGCTGAGGGGAGGCAATATAGAAATATGCCTTGAAATAAACTTCTATTCTAATTGGACTGTAAAAAAAAAAAAAAAATAGGAGTTCAACAGATCCACTATGGGCAGGGCTTTTTCGTCAAATACTGAGTTCAAGTGGTTTGAGTTGTAAAGTATGTTGAAACCTAGTGCGGTCTGGTAAAGCCCGTATGAATCTGCCCTGGGCATAAAAAAGAACAACTTTCTAATAATAACTTGAAAAAGACACACTGAAATTCAAGAATTACACCAAACTGCTTTTGATAGAGCATAAGTAAAACCATATAACATATACAACAGTGAGGACGCATGTGGTGGTAATTTGCACGTGTAGGGCAGGCACATAACAATGCAAACCAGCAGAGCTATGTTACAGTCCTTCCCCGCATGCTTCCTTCATCCTCACATATCTAAACAGATGATGTCAACAAATGGAAATACTTAAAATTGTGTACAAGTCAAATTAAATCAGATCTTAGAAATGTCCATATGGTAACAGGAGGGACGTCTTACGATTTCTGCCCACCAAATTGACAGCAAAATACTATTGTTTAGACAAAGCCCCTAGTTGAATCTAGTTTTCTGCACTATGTATTTCCTGGGCCATAACCTTTTACTAAGTATTAACCAGAAAATGTTTAATCATCAGGGCACAGACTGGATTATTACACAGATACGTCAGAGACAACAACAATTATTTGGTTTACATGTGCAGTTAATTGATATAAATGTATAGAAAAGGAGGGAGGGGCGTTTGCAAAAAATGACAAATATCAATTTATTATTTTCTTTCACGAACATTTGACGAAAATGCAGGAGATATTACACGCAATTATGTAACTAAATTATTTATGTAATGTAGCCCTAGGGCTGGAATGCAAATTACAGCTTTAGGCATAAAACTGGGGGTCCTGGAAAAATGACAGATTTTCTACTCCAAACAAAAAGCAACCAAACTGGTTATAATATTAGTCATTCTTCAGCGCCAACCACATTAGGCCATTAGCCTCATACCTGTCTAGGAGATCTATGCTAACAATGTAGCTGTAGGGGCCTTGCTGAGGTAAAAAGGTAATCAGAAAACAGATTAAGCTGGAGCCAATAAATGTGCAGTGAAAAAAAATCAATGACTAATTGAGAAGCATAAAGAGAGGTTAGCATGGTATGCTGTGGGGGGGGGGGCTTAACAGTGGGAGAGAGGATAATCGGAAACAAAATGTCAGATAAACTAAGGGCAGCGGCATAAGGAGAAATCATACTGTTCGCTGTGCAAGAAACAATCTAGATAGCTTCGTCAGAGGTCAGTAGAAAGTAACAATAACATTATCGATTATTTTTACGTTGGTCTGAGTAGTTTTGTGTTGTATTGACCAATATATCCAATCCTTTAAAACACTTCAGCTAAGCATTAAGGTTGAATGTAATGAGAGATTGACTGCTGGGTTCGCTCCACTGACTTTTAACAAGAGGGAGTGGCACAGAGTTGTCCATTACTTTTGTGATGGTCAAGCAAAATATTAAGTTGATCAAAACCCTAATGGTGCCACCTACAGCACAATGCCTGGCTCTCAGCGCTGATGGTGCTTTCTTGTGAAAACACCCTGCAAGTCAGCAGCTCCGGTCGAGGATCCCTTATTACACAGAGAGAGAGACACCTAACACCTTAGGAATTTGAGTCAAGGCAAACTGGAAACTCCACAATGTTGGTATTGTAAACATTACCTACTGATGTAGTGGAAATTAAGAGGAAGAGAAGTTTTATTTGGATCTCAAAAGAGGGTTTTTTTTTTGTTTCCCCCGAGCTTTTCCTAAAATCATAAAGGGGCCGCACAACAAATGCGCCCATCAAAACATTAGTTTTGATTTAGTTTGCTGTATGGAACCTCACTGGTTCTTGAAAACCAGCCATTGGCTTTAAAGCAGCGGTTATAACTGTGTGCCAATACAAATATAATTCGCCCTCGCTTGGCTGCTACTGATGTGTAAGAGTGGGTGGTCCAGTGTGTGCTGACAGAAGTATTTTTGTGTTGGTTCAGAGATACGTTTTGGGTCTGTTGCCTTGACATATCGTCTCCGCAATACAACCCACTCCAGTCTGAGTAAGTTGGAGAAGTTGTCCATCAGCCCCATGATCTCTGCCATTACTTGGTCACCGGTGGCTAGGGATTTCATGATTATTCGTTTTTGGGATTAACAGCTATAACCAAAGTCACGGTGTTATAATCCTAAGAATTCTATAAAAATTGTATTATGGAGGAGACACGTATATATCTGCCGCCGCGATGAGGATACCCCGTCACAATTCACACACACACACACACACACACACACACACACACAGCAGAGCTTCTGTAGCACAAACTGCTAAAAAGTTCATGATGGTACAGAAAGGTGTCAGAACACACAGTGACATCACAGTGACATCACAGAGCTGTTTTGGTGCCTTCACAACAGAAGGCAGGTGAATTTTATGGTTGATTGGTGTGGATGTAATATAGACAAGGCTGCCTACCTAAATACACCTCTAGAAGTAGAAGGTGACATTTCCCCAGTGAAAGCACTGACACGCAAGCATCAAACAACAGACAGCTGTGTGAACTCTTTGCTCGGTGTCTTCTGCCGTAGTGTCGATCATCTTAAATACAGTGAAATCATTTCTCTTCTTTATTTCTCTGAGAATAATCCTGACCTAAATTTAATATTCTGACATCATTCTGACAGCTACCAGTAGGTCTATTAATGTCCACCAAATGCAACAATTAAAAAAAGCTTCCATGTGTTCAAAACACCTGCTGCTTAACCTGCTGTAAATTTACTTAATTAGTGAACTAAGCAAAACATGACAAGACTGACAACCCCATGCTATTTCATTTGTATTCTCAACTAGGTATTGGTCATACTGGCTATCGCACAGTATGATTTGGGATGCTCAAAAAGGTCTACCGAGGCGTACACTGGCATCGTAGGCAATTAAAGAAACAATCATGAAGAAGTCAGTGATAACGCTCCCTTCTACGGTCGGTGGCCAAGGAATCAGTCTGCCGATAACCTCGTTTTGATTAGACACTATTCAAAAGGCCTAAATGTCTGTTTTCTAATCTTATTATGTTCCAGATTAAAGGAGAACACAGTATTGAATTAGCTTCAATGTCAGCGTCGAGCCACAAAGCACTCGCACTGCAATGCCTCTTGCTTGTTAGGGAGTAATATCTGGGCAAAAGCAAAGGAGACCGGGTGGCATATCGAAAAGTTTAGGCGAGATGCAATTTTTGCTAGTTTTCACTCAGTACTTCTTTTAGCTTTCCATCCTTTTTCCTTACATCGATATGCTTTTGCTTCCAAAAAAATGTTTACAAATTCATTCTCAGAAAATACTGTTGAAGTCAATAAATAAAGTTAACTTGGATTCCTGTCCACTATGCATGGACGCAGAAACGCAAAAAATCTAAAAAATCTAAGGGTGAATGTTAACTCAGGCTCTGCTCACATTTCGGATATGCTTCAAGTATTTAAAGAACACATTTTCCCACGACTATTAATTAAAAATGAGTGTTTATATTGAAATCTTAACATTTTGAGAAGACCTGTATATACCTGTTGGTCTGTGCAGCTCTATGCATTATAAAAAAAAGCATCTTTTCTGAGACGACTTAAATTACAGAGCACTCCTTTGTTCCAATAAGGTGATAAGAGGAAAGGAACAGTTTAAGAGTGCGAAAAAGGCAATCAGTCACTGGAGAGGGTAACTGGCAGGAGGTTAATCACATCACACAACCCTAGGGCAACACAAAAGCCCACCGCTGCACAATTCAGCACGTGTCTACATAATTGCTCTGTGACCTCAAGCTCTATTTCCGATACAAAAATATTTTTTGCAACATATTGAATGCAGCCTTCCTATTGAAATATTTCCTTCAGCCTAGAAAAATGTCGTCTGATATGAAAGCGGAAATAACTTCAAGCAGTCCACCTTTTAAATTCCTCAAACATCCCCACAATCAGGAAGAATATCTGTTGGCTCAGCAATGTTAACAGATAAGGTCCAATAAACAAACCGTTGAAATAGCTGTCCCTTAATGATGTGAGAAGCCCCTGTCTGGCACGCACAAGGAATTCTAACTGCGCCAAAGTAATCACAGCAGCACAACCGCTCAAATCAGCTGGATGGACACGTGATGTCAACAAAAATACAAGTTAAAAGTACATGTTTGTCAGGATTCAAGGACTTTAGGAGAGGAAGACAATCGCATCAAAGTAGGTGAAAATTCTGTCTTGTGACAAATGACAAGTTTGGCTGAAGTTTTTCCCCCGAAAATTGAAATGCACAACTCCCAAAGAAGGTTTGAGATGAGGAAAAATCCATACAGCGAGAGATAAGCTCTTCTGTGTTTGTGTGTAATTGCTTACCACAAAGTTCAGTCATGCCAACTGCTGACATAACCATTTGCCTCCACTCACAATCATATTCCACAAATGTGTGGTGGCTTTGGGGCAAATGACTGGAGTTGGAACGTATCAGCCCTGGACCCCACCCTCTCGGCGAGGCTCTTTAATTGGTTGTTAAACACAGAGACCCGAGAGTCCTTTTTTACCCTTTGCTCTCTGATCATTTGCCGTGACATTTTGGTTCCCAACCTCCCTAATTACGTTTTGGGTGGAGGAGAGTTTTCATTCTGCTGTTGTTGTTCCGTATGTTCTGTATAGCCACAGTGTCGATTCCACCAATTTTAACAACAGCACAAAAACGCAACTGACCTTAAAAACAATGAATAATACAACACAATTCAGTGTAAAAACTGCACAATGACATCTTTGGAAAACTTTTAAAAAACTGCTTAAACTCCTTCACTTTCATGTTTTCTCAACACTTGAAAGGTTCTTATACTGGGCTGCATTCTGTTGAATTGAGATCTTTTTTTTTACCAATATTTAAAAACATGGGAATTGCTTCAAATAAAAACTAATTTAAATTAACATAAATGCAACCCGTAAATGTTCAAACAGATGAGTCAAGTTTCAGTATAATTAGTAAGACAATCTCTTTTCAATTGTGGAGGGATAGAACCTGGAGCCAGAACAGATTCATATTTTTGCGGTGGCATCCTTTCGCTCAGAGTTCCCAGGGAGTTTAATTCAGCAGTTGAACATCCCATGTTATCAATTACACACTGAGCGACCTCAAAGATCACAGGCATCTATCCTGATGTCAGCCACGCCTCTCTGACAGTGCAACATGGCAACTACACCCAAAATGAAACATGAGCTTCACTATGAAGTAGTAACTTAAAGTCTGGATCAAATAAAATATCGATGCCTCACTCATGAGACTCTGAAGTAATCATTTCTCCATTCAGCATAGAGAACTGGCTGCAGTTGGATCACATGCTGTGTGATCTTACACTGGGACACACACCAATTCTGGGTGTGAGGATACATGGCGTTAAGTAGTAACGGACCTGATCTCAGCATGACTAAACGCCCTAAACTGCTAAACAGTTGACATAATAACGTTTGTACTGCCAACGACACGGTCAACAAAAACACTCCTTGGAAGCACAACAAAGCAAAGAGGAGTTTGAAAAGCAGTAATAAAAGAAATTGTGCAGTGAATGAAATGTTTATATCCCTTTTCAATGCAGTCCAGAGGTCAGGTCTGGAGATCTTTCAAGACAAGGCTTGTATTGGTCAGAAGCATTACAACAGGTATCCACTGAGTTTTTCCTCAGACCTCATTTTTCTATACTGATCCCTTCCACCGATCAAAGTGACTACAGAGAAGCTGAGGTAACATATGGCTGCACACTGCTCTAGCTACCACTGGGACAAAGCAGCTGGCCAGCTTTTCTCAGCCTCAGCCCACCCAGCAATTCCCCTCCAAACACACAAACCCACAGTGAGAGGAGGACAGCAAAAAAAAAAAGTATGTTCCAGCTTCCTTCATTTTGTAGTTAAACAATAAACTGCAAGAGGACTATAAAAAAAGGAAGACCTTTAAGCAATAAACAGGCAAGCTGTGGATATTTGCACATTACTAATAAGACAAGGGAGATGATTTCATGCTACATGACAACAAAGTATTAGTTCAGTATCAAGTAAGGTAACTGGAAGGAATTATGCTCACCTCGTATGAGGGGGAGAGAGATAATGAGCTAACAGCATTGTCACCCGAGCAAGAACTAGAAAAGTTGTGGTAAAGGAAAGAGATGTCTGAGCTACTGGAAAAACTCACTTTGTGCTGCTGTGGAGAGACCATAACAACTATCAAAGGTAATTGGGTTTAAACTGACCTGATGAAACCATTCCAATTCTGTCTGTTCTCGAGGATATGTGGCTAGACTATCCCTTGCTAATACAAACGTGTAGACAGACAAGGGTAACCCTATACACCCCCTTGGCGAAAGCAAAAAAAAGAAACTGACTTTGTAAGGAATATAGTCAGACTTTGCAAGCACGACAAAACTTAGCAGTTGAGCGAGAGAGGCTACAGGTCAACAAGCAACGTGACATCGGTTTGTTTCTATGCTATATCTGTAATCCCATTCTTGAAGCAGGGTAGGAAGTGGCGGTTTGAAAGATATCATTTAGAAATACTAGACCCATGGTTGATTCACATTGAGAGGGTATGATGGACCCCTCCATAACTTAAGATGATATTAAGTTAATATCATCTTATTTCAATGTCTTGTGTTCAAAACTAAATTCAATCAAGCTTGAGTACTGCAAACCTTTGTGACAGGTGAATGATTCTATGACTAGTTGTTCCCACTTTACTCCAGCTTTTACAGCAGCTGAGAAGACACGAACTTCTACAGAAAATTACTTAAACCTGGTGGGTCTGAATTTTTGTTTAGATCTGCACTAATATGCAAACACACATAGGCAAAAAAAACAAAAAAAAATACCGTCATCAGAAATACAGGCAGATAAGAGAAGTTCTTAAACGTTAACCTCAACCTCAATGCTATCAATAAAGCCCTCCTTAAGAGCATAATGTAAAAGTGAGACAAACACTTCTGAGAAATCACACCCTTGCTTTGAGTTGCTTGCTTGGACGTATTGTTCCTACCAGACTATAGCTCGTCCCTGTACAACAGACACAGCTCAGCATAGGTAGCAAGTAGAAAATACCTGCTAAGTGAGGACTGAAGTTTAAAATCAGATTTTTCAGGAAGAAAAGGAATCCCTATTCCTGTTACAGTTTATTTCTGGGAAAGCAGCCGTGAGACAGCACTTACCTTCACTTGATCCAGATCAAAAAGATAGTTTCTTGGTGGTGTGAGAAATATAAGCATACACCAGGTGATATTCCTGTCTTTGTCAGCAAGATTTCTGTTACCGAACCTGTATGGGACACTTGCGGGTAACAGGGAGCGTCTTCACACACACATATGCACACTAACACACCCCCATCCCTACCAACTTGAAATGAAATGAAAAGAAATGTCAAAACATCTAAATCGGAGTAGAGGCATGGGGAGTGATATGGCATTTGATAAGTTGTCTCAAAGGGCAAGGGACATTCCTTTACATGGAACTGGTGGTCTGGGATCAGAGAACACGTCTGTTGTTTTTACGGCTATTTTTTCCTGAAGAGAGGAAGAAAAAAGAAGCCTTGAAAGTAGTCGTTAGATGTGATCAAAGAACGAGTGGATTGGGACATGAACATTAAACTGGGCCATGCAGCATGGAGCCAGAAACTGGCTGCATGCATGCATGATGACATTAGACCACCCACAATCCAACTGAGCCGGTCCAACCACATACGTAGCATTCATTGTGTGTCGCTCCTGAAACAGGCTTCCTTTTTCTTCTTTTTTTCACTACTATCCTGGACCTAACCTCAGAGCTAATAAACTTTTTCTTGTTCCATCCCCCAGTGACCACATAGAATAAAAAGCCCCTCCTCTCCACTTCATCTTTATACATTTGGGGTTTTATTTAGGTTACATGTTTGGCCCCGACTAAACAAAATAAGGGGACAAATTATTTCTGTCAAATGAGTCAGCAGGTGAGATGAATGTAAAGCTTTCTGCCCGGTAAAAGCAATCCATCACAGACAGACAGACAGAATTGTGCAGAGACAATCCATGGACTTGGTCTGAGAAACAGTGGTATCTGTGTACGTCTATTTATATTTGATAAATGGCCTCGAGAGGTTACATCCTACCAGTATCACTGGACCTCAGCCTTTTTATCTAGTTCTCCAACAGATTGCAACTTTTCACAGAATGTGCTTTCTACAATATACGCCTTGATTTCATAAAGATTTTGGCATTCCTATTCCATGAGATTTGCGGTGAGGGCCTTTTGCCTTTTCCTCTAGTAGCACTAACAAGCTGGAATGTTTCTAGTGTATGAGCTTAAATCAGGTTGGGTCTGTCTACGGCTCAGCCTCCACCTTTTATAACTCTGACACTGATATTGCCTTGCAAGGCAAATTTATGTGCGCCAACAGCAACGTCATGGTGCAAGTACACCTCATAAACTCAGAAATCTATACTCGAAAGGCCTTGAAGGTAGTTTAGAATCAGACATTTTTTTGTGGAATACACACATCATTACTTATTTGCTCTCTCGCGAAACCATTTCTGATGATTCAAAACCAAAAATCCAAACCATATCCTGTTGATTTCTACCAAGGAGATGGCTTGTTGATCTGTTCCAAGTTTTTCATTGCAGCATTTTCTTTGGTCAATAAATAATCCTTTTTTTTGATATTTTTTTCCATGTACTCAACTACACAAACAACAAAATCAGCCAATTCATCTCTTTCTCCTATATCGTAGTTATTGTCTTGCTCAGAGGTCTCAAAGGTAGCTTAAAGTAGCATATTGAATTATTTATCCACTTTCTTGCAGCATACCATCCAGTTATGACACTCCGACCACAAGGATGCTTTTACAACTACCAGACTCCTGCCTCCTCAGGTATGATCTGAGCTTGACGGAAATATTGAAAGTTAGTTTGTTCATAAGAGGCGTTTTCAGCCAAGCAAAGAGCTCGCTAACAGAGTGGCTGTCATGTACTGGCTGACTGTAGGCAGAACTGGGGTCCAGGTCCCTGGGGGAGGAATGCAAGGCATATGGATGTGATTAAAATAGGGCTAGCAGAGCACAGCGTTTACATTAGTGCACTGCCTAAGGGGCTGAGGAGCTTTATGAAGGTTCGTGCCAGGGGATGGAGTGGATGTTTCTACCTATTTCAAGCAAGGTTATCCCTTTGGCATCAGAATCCCAACTGCTCGAAATGTCGTGATATGGTACAGGATGTTATCAGTTCACATGAACCTGTAACTGAATTACTTACATGTGTGTCTGCCATTTAACTGGCATGTTTGATGCTTCCCAAAATTATTTTAGATATCAATATTTTGTGCATAACCACTCTGGTTGTAGATGACAAGAACGGAAAGGTAACCCTGAAATTAGAAATATTTTTATTTAACAGCTTACCAAATTTTATGCTCGAATACGATTGTTGCTTCTCGCGATTAAAGGGAAATGATCAAACAATATCAATGTTTAAAATGCACGCTCCCCCAGTTCGACGTTCAGCTGCACAGTAAATAAGCTCTCCCTTAACCACAGCTTGACCAATCAAAGCTGTCCCTGCAGTTAACGTTACAGTATTGTAACTAACATAAAACAGATGGAATACAGTGAAGCCTGTCCCTCATAGCGGACCATCATTTATATTGGACATCATTTTGATTTAGGCTAAGTGTTACTGAAGAAAGAAATTATTTGCAAAGTGCTTTAAAGTTGTGTTTGTCAAAGTGTTGCTGCAAAGCAAAAAACTAACTTATTCAACCCCATGGTCAAGTAGAATCATTTTCTCTGATTAACATGACTTTCCCACTCATAAATAATCTGAAGGGATAAACAGCAATACAGGAAAGAGCAAAAATATGTAATTTTGAGTTAGGGGAACGAACTGTGCCTTTAAGGAAAGGTTAGAGAGAGAGGAATGAAGAGGAGGATTTGTTTGGATGTGTTCACACACACTCTTCTTTGAGCTTTGAGTAGGCGTCACTACAGATTAGCAAACGCATCTGACACAGCTGAGCATGCAACATACCCATCATGCGAAGACACACACACAAACAAAAGCTAGCAAAGAGATTAAAGCAAATTCCCTACATCAGACTTCCGTATCCTCTCATCAATCTTTGATATTTACTCTAGTCTGGGAATGTTTTGTGATCAAGTTTCCTTTTTTGATTAGTCCGCTTTACAACAACCAGCCACATCTTCCTCTACTTAAGGGCGGAACTTTGCATTTGGAAGTTTGTATAAACATAAATAAAGAAAAGGCTATAAGAAATGATGTATAAGCAAGAGCAAGAGTTTTCCACTTTGCGCTGAGAGGTATGGTCCTCAAACGGGAACATCAAAGCGTGTCTGCAGGTCTTGAGGAGCACTACAGCATATGGAAAAAAAATGATTACAATATTTGAGTGCCACCACCTGGGTAGGTATGTGTAGAATGATGAATGTCCTCAATTTATGAGCATCTATATCTGCATCAGTTGGGGCTGAGGGAAACTGTTTTGATAGAAATGTGTTTTTCTAGGTTTAAAAAGAAATGATCTTAACGGGCCTCTTTTGGGGGGTTAGCTCCTGCAGGATAAATTAGCTGCATCTAGCTTAATACACCAGATTCTCAACTTGAACTGTAGGAAGACAGGTTTCACTGAAAGGTCAAGTTTACCTACAATCGGCTACCTGTACCTTGAAAAAAAAATGTATATAATACATGGGGAAAAAAAAAAATGTATATAATATAAAAAAAATGTATAATGTATAGTCCAGCTGTTCATCATAGTAAATAAATGTGAAAGACTTAGTGGATGTGGAATAAATAGTTGGGGAGAAATTGACCAGTCAAGAGGGCACAACTACTTATTGTGGTTCATACATGTATCAAGTAACTTAACTATATATAGAATGTATAGCCTGCGAGATATGCTCTGGACATAAACAATTAAGGATTGACAGATGGTTGTACAGACGGATGGGCATACCAACAACAATATCTCTCCGTTGTTATTTCAGAGAGATAACTTGCTTCAAAGCGAGAAATAGACTTTAAATACACAATCTTTTGTCAAGAGTTTTCCTTATGACTTATAAATGAGAGTGTGAAAACATATCAACGGTACACACGCACATATCAATCTCGCATCCAGTAAAAATAAATTATTATCTTTCCTACCGGGTTCTGTGTTGCTGCGCCTATCCGTCAATGGTATATTGTAAGGAAAAGAGTAAAGTGACAAAATACCTCAGCCCAAAATAAGAAATGAGGCTGCCTCGGCATTGTAATTGGCATAGTCCTGATTATTCAGCTGAACCAGCAGAGCCCGACTGCGCACCCTGACATGAAATATGGAATGTCTGTAAAATAGTTATAGACTAAAAAGGAGCCAAGCCAGGTATTTTTTTGTAAAAAACAAAAGGCAAAAGTTCCATTGCTCCAACTGTTCAACTTACTCTCCCAGAATTACCACTGTCATTATCCACCACCCATGGCCTTGATCTCATTCATGGTTCACCTGATGTCTGCACAACAGTGTCAACACAACCAGTGTTTGGTGTGGGAATGGAAAGAACACCAGGTACCCAGGGCCCACATAGGAGGGGCCACAACGGTGCTCACCAGCCTAGGACAGAGTGGCACATCCTTGGGAAAATTCCCTAGGGGTCCATGATTTTACTTTACCCACCAGCAGAAAAAGTAAAAAGCAGTTTAAGGAGGAAAAGGTGTGATGTTGGAGGAAAGCAGGTGAGTTCAACTGTTTTCTTCATTTAATGAAACTGTATTCCTGGTAATACGGGCTTAGAAAAAAAAAAGGTAAACAAAAGGAGGAGAGTAAATGTGTGAGGGCAATGAGAGTAGCAGGGGAGAAGAGCAATAAACAATAGATTGATTTCAGTTTGCTAGACGGAATTAATCTCAGGGGATATGAGAGAGGGGGCATGGTTAATGGAAAAGCCCCACCAGTTTGATTAAGACTCTGACGACCCTATGAACCCTAGTCAAGGTAGCCTTCGCTGTTGGAAGAAAGTATGTATGGCTGGATTTGACGGGCCACGTCATATTCTGTTCAATCGATAAAGGAGAGAGTTCACTGGGGAGATAATGGGCAAGGGAGTGATATTAAATTAAAATGGGAGGGAGATTAAATGTTAATGAGAGCAAAATCTGGTTATCTGTCCTTGATGTTTATGGTTCCCAGGGCTAAAGGTTGAAACCTTGTAATCTTCACCATTTTATATATATATATTTTTTTTTTCATTGTCCACAAATATGTGACTTCACATGCATATGAAATGAACCTGGCCAAAAAAGGAGAGAACGCTCTGGTCTTCCAGCTCAAACATGTTAAGGCACAGCAGCCAAACATGAAAACATTGGAGCATAACTTACTTCAGCCACACACCATTTCATATTAACTGTAACAGAAGTCAGATGGAACATCAAGAGAAAGACAACTCTTTCACCTGAACAGATCATCAAACACTTTACATGGATATAATTGGGGAAGGGGAAGATTGATAATGCATGTCTCCATCAATTAAAGATAGAAGAGATAAAAATGGGTCAGATTTTTTTAAATCTAAGAATTATATTTTTACAAAAAAAATATTCTGATTGTTTATGAACATGAACAAACTGTTATACCCCATCTCTGTAGTACCTATACCATCCTCTGCCAGCAATTTATAATAATAATTTATTCAATCATTCATTACCTACTGTTTTCCCTGTTCAGGGTCACGGGGGGGCTGAAGCTTATCCCAGCTGGTATCGGGCGAGAGATTTGGTACACACTGGACAAGTCGCCACAGAGTCATACAACCACAAATGCTCACACCTACTCCTACGGGCAATTTTAGTGTCATCAATTCACCTGTATCACATGTTTTTGGACTGTGGGAGGAAGCCGGAGTTCCCGGAGAGAACCCACGCAGACGCAGGGAGAACATGCAAACTCCGCACAGAAAGGCGGGGTAGACTTGGATTTGAACCCGGTACCTTCTTGCTGTGAGGCAGCAGCGCTAACCACTGCAGCGCCGTGCCAGCAATTTATTCCATTATAAATTAAGTGTTATGGCTCTGGTTGGCCCTGGCTCTTTAGCACTCTTTGTGTAGACCAGTAGACTGAAATATCTTACTATGCAGCTGGCGATAGCAGGGCAGAAACAAGTTAGAGAAACAGACCAGATGAGCAGGTACACACCCATTCACAGACATACGGATAACATCTAGCCTCTCTTTCTGTGTCAGGCAGATGGGAAATGAGAAGTGTGGTCCATGTGTGTAGAGACACATGTGTGTTTGATTGAGTGTCTATGTGCATGGCTCATAGTTGCCAAAAAAAAATTGTTAAAGGAAGGTTAAGCTAGGATCACAGCTTGGATGAGTGACTACTCCCACGTTTGCTGTTCCATATTTTGCTTAACAGCCTTAAACTTTTACATAAATGTTAGTTTACATTTTTCAGAAATGTAACTATGACTACCTGATGGAAGGTAAATCTAAAAAATAATGACGCCACAATAGCAGACATATAAAAAGCTTCCATTGAAACCAGAACCATCGTTTGTAGGGCACGTGTATTAATGGCAACAATAGAGCCTCGGGTCAAGCAAACATTAGCTGAATTCAGAACCACTGTTGACTCACATCCTGAAAAGACACAATGGCCTGTGGAAAACCTTATCAAAATATAAAGCCGCTCTATGTTTAGAAACCAAAGTCCCTTTGATGACCTTGCTTACGCATTTGCCACACAATTATTTGGCTTAAAGACCACTCACAACCTATGCCAGCACGTACACACACATGGTCTCTGATTAAGAGTGTAGATATGTTGAGGACAAAATAACTTGTTTCCACAATTATGTCATAGCAAAGCTATATCCTAGCAAGAGTTTTGACATAAGGAACAACTTATCATTCAGTTGTGGTGCAGCTGCTTGTTCATGTTCCAAAGAAAAGGGCAAAGCAATGGTGAATTTAATTAAAATTGCATTCAATTAAAACTTTTTTTTTTCCTTCATGTGAAAATACATAAAAGTAAACTCAGGATTCACTTACATTTTTGCACAAAATTTTCTACATCCACCCTGCGCCCTGTATTTGATGGGGTCACAGGGGCCGGAGCCTATCCCAGCTGACACTGGGCTCCCGTGACCCTGAATAGGATAAACAGTGACGGATATTGAATGAATGAATGTATTTGATTGATATGTATTTCCGTCATACTAAGTTCCACATGAAACGGAGGCTTCAGTGATAATTAAAGCCCATTGCTAATGCCGGATCCTCATACATGAAGCCTAAGGTAAACTATCATTAGACAGTTTTTCATCTTCTTTCTTCTTTGGCTACTAATCTTTGGCCACTTAATAGCCAAAGATTAGTACTAAGTGGCACTTATATGGGACATGGGGGGCCAGCCTATAGCCTGTCTGGGAATGGAAGCCTATGGGGGGGCCCAAAATTGAAGGAGGGTATTGATGAATTAATTTCTTAAAGCTCTCTGGTTAACACATTGATAAAAGGATACAGTTGGAAACATAACCTCCGTCTTGGAGGTAGAAAAGTTGCTGAGCAATATTAGTTAATCTAATTGATTGATCATTAGAGCTCTGGCAGGATTTATGTTAGAGTGAACGGAATAATGGTGATCTAATGGTTATAAACTTAATTATTGACTTGAGCTGATCTAATTGACTTAAATCAATGAGAATCACCTCCAACCAGATGTTGTCAACAGTGCAGTTGTATGTTGCAGTGTGTCCAGAGAAAGAGAGAAGGGATTTGGCCTGCCAATACTCTGACACTAAGCACATTTATCTGCCTGCAACATCATGAGATTTATAGCTTCTGCCCCGCCCCCCAAAACTATTTATCTACTTCTCTCCAAGTATGCAGGAGTGCGAGTCTGGGAAGATTTTATTTAGTAATCAGCCGAGCCCCTGGAGTTGACCGGCGCCTTGGGATTTAGGGCCCAGTTGCTGTGACAACTTAAAGGTCATCTGACACCAATCACCTAACACGTCATGTTTACACTCTCCAGATGAACAGGGATAAGGGTGGATGGATAGAGAGAGCTCTTGTGTGTTGTTTAACTAGGGTAAAGACAACATTGGTCTAAAGTGCAAAAAGATAATCAATCTCTTTGAAGGGCCATCTACGGTCAGTACGGGTACCTTGGTAATACAATCCAAATATAAGTCCAGAGAGATTTGATGGGCACAGGGGACCTTTGCAAAAAAAACAAGGGTGCAGTAAAAACTGAGATGTATGCACGTGTGATCACATTTCCAGGATTCATAGAGGACCTCTGATCTCTAGTCTTTATTTCGGCAGCACAATGCCGCCCAGTGCTGACAGGTGCAGTGAGGTATGCTATAGTTTCACCCCAACCCGTCTGACTGGATCAACAATGGGGACAGGTGTCAGCACACAGTCGAAGATAAAATTTGATGGCATGCGTTAAGATTTGCTGTTTTTCCCATCAAAGTAGATCAGCATCCATTGTTTGGATGTATTTCAGACTTAGGACAAGTGTTCCTAATTATGTACAAATGATATGCAAAGAATGCTTTCGAGATTGTTCTGCACCGGAGAGCTACAGGACAAATTTGTTCAACTACTTGAAATCACTCCACAAATGCAGTATGACTGCATGAAGCCAAGAAAAAGATTGCTAGACTGAATCCGTTATCAATATCTCAGACATCAATAACAGTGCAGTGTCACTGTTTATATATTAATTCAGCTCACAAGGACACCCTGAAATCACTAAAGCAACCATAATCTGTTTGGCCTGTCTAAATAGTCAAACACAGTGAACAAAAGGTGTTATCCCCTCGTGTAATTACTTTTCCAAAGTGGCCTTTCCTGTGCAGTATGCAACATGTTGAGCGGAAATAGAGGAGTGTCTCGCAGCTGTTGAATACTTTGTCATTAACACTCATGAACAAACAAGATAAATGAAACTGTCCATGTCTGCTGTTAAGGGGCTTAGAAAGAATGCCTGACATGAGCATGTTCTTGTACCGTCATCAAGGTAGAGCAGGCTGTGACGACAAACAGCAAAACAGCCTAAACTGGTTTTGTAGGATTCCAACCATTCCAGGACAATGAACAGGCAGGGGATGAATTGAGCTTATAAACACAGACTCACTGGCAGCATGGGTGGAGTCATTATGGGTGGAGTCATTATGTAGATTATTATTTTACCATCTTACATCAGTTGGGGGGCAAATGGGATATGTGGAAACTTTTAGTAAGGGTATCGTCTCTTTCAGTTGAACTCAAGATAAACACGGGAGCTCTGATTCACAGTAATGGCAATGCTCACTCTTGGCATTCAAGAGGGTGAGGTACATGTGCCATTAAATCCTCTGTGCAGATGAGGAAGAGATTGACCAATGAGCATCATTGTTGTTTAAGGGTGAAGAAGGATGATGAAACATGAATGATAAACCAAACTGCCAAATTGGTGATAGGAGTCGGGTTTCACTCCTATCACCCTATCACCTTCTGCTTTCAGAAGATGATTAGCCAAGTCTCAGTTGGCAGGCTTTATTGACATGCATCTGATTTGTTTGATTTATTTGAGAGAATATAATCACCAAAAATCGACCATATCTAGCAAGAGCGGACAACCCTACCTCTAAGCACCAACCAGAACAAAGGTCATAGGTGATAGAGAAAGAAAATGAAAAAAAATGGAACAAGCTGAGAGTCAGAATAAGTTCCTCTGAGGAGAAGCTATCAAGAAGTATCAAACAGTCTCTTCACAATGGGACAAAAACACAACAGCAGAGATCAGTAACATGTGTTTTGGGTGAAAATTGCTCTTCTTATCACAGTCATTCACACTACAGCTTTATAGCCGTTTCCTGTGATAACATTGTTTAGAAGTGTGTGACGCTTTCTGTGACCCTCAAGAGGCTTGGTACAAAAACAAGTCAATGTTCATAATACAGTCCCTCTTTGGAGGCTATGAGGGTATGACTCCAAACAAGACTTTCATGGCTTCTGCTTTCAAAAGGAATACCCAAATTCAGGCCAGAGAAAGAGTACTTCTGATCTAGAGTGATTCAGCAAGCACCGGGACACAATCCTATACCAACTGTCCCCTCGTCAGCCTACTTGCATCAGAAAGAATAGAAATCAACAAGCCCTGAAAAGAGGCAGCATGCCTGTGAGCACCGGGATCCTGAGAGGCCCTCGGGGAAATTTGATTTTCATGTCTAATTTATGAGCTCTGGAGCCTAGCCGAGTTTCAGGTCATGGAGGGAAAGTCTGTGTTCGCCACTAATGTTCTACCTATTTGCACCAGTGGGTTTTTTAAGAAAACAAGTAAATCTTTGCATCTTGTAGAGATTGATGCAATACATCAATGATGAAAGGACTGCCATCTCATGAAAAGGTGGATCTAGAGAGGGATTACATAAACATTAGCTTTAACACTAGGTGGGTTTACATTGAACACTTTTCTCCTTCCTGAATTAAACCTTCCCAATTTGCAATGTCGCTGGCCTGTTTACATTTATTGTGATCTTTTCTGACCCGGTGCTTACATGCATCGACTCATCTAATTGGAAGGCTTTCAGAAAGGCGCAGACGATCCACACTCCTGTTCATAAAGTGGCAATAATTCTTCGATGAGTTGGGTGCCGATTGCCATCAAGCGCCCAAAAGAAGAATACGACAAGGAGGGCATGCGCAGAAGTGACTTTTCGCTCAGCTAATCGTCTGAATATGTTAAACTCTTTCAAAGTTGCAGTCTCCGATGCAGACCGTTATTATTTTTAAGTCGCCATATTTAAAATGCATCACAGCACTGAAAGAAACTTCAACGTCCCGACGCTGGGCATTCGCAGACGAAACTCAAACAGAAAGCTATCTGATACAGCTTTTACGTGCAGCATCTAGCAAACGGAAAGGCTTTCCGAAAGGATTTAGACTATCTCCTAGCAAAGGAATGAAATCTCATTCAGAAAGGTTTCTTCCATTTGGAAAGGAGTGTTTACATGCAGCATTTTCTTTTCGATTAGACGTCTTTTCCAAATCTAATCGGAATTAGGCGGTCCATGTAAACCCACCTACTAATACTGCTTTCTAGGCTAGAAAGATTGATATCCACCAGCAGGTAGACAGATGAATCATGTCTTCCAATAGGTGCTGCTCACAATCGCAGTATTATCACCTGATCAGCTTTCAGTACAAAGTAGTGTTGTATAAACTGGTCCAATGAAATCTCCAGCTCTGGCAAATGAAGTCAGGTGGATAGGGATATGCTCGAAAAAGAGTCAGAGCAAATTATGCAGAGAATTTGGTGATGGTTTCCAATGAAAATAAAAAGACATAACTTATGGACTGTATTACAATGCTTGCGTTTAACTTCCATGGAGTCTCTGAGGCCATTTTATCTACCCAAAAGACAGAGGAGAAGCTAGGTGCAGCACCGTTTGCTAGAGAACAAGCTATACTAAGACCTTTAAAATAACTGTCATTGACACATAGCAGACATCAACCTGGGCCAGCTCCAGCTATATAAACAGAACATTCCTGATCAGCAGAGTGCAGGGAAACAATGATATGCAAGCGAGTTTGCATAGACAAAGATTTAGTGAGCAAGCCAATATCCTTGCATGTAAACTCTGACTAGAACATGTGCATATAATAGGATCAGATGTTTATTCGAAAGGCAAGGATCTGACTTTGAATACGAGTGTTTTTCTTCCCAAAAACATACATTATATATATATATATATAGTAATTGAGCATTACTAGGTGACAGATTGTATTCAAGGTCTCCATCTAGACTGGCCACAGTCAGTCAGAGTTCTGCTGAGCAGTCACTGGATAAACTGAAAATATAGGCTTGATGACAAGGCCTGGAGGGTGTGTCACGTCACAATCCTGCAAATGGTACCATACACCATTTCCATATGGGCATCAGATAAGGTTTTTTCACAAAAGCCACTACAGGCAGTGACACGTGGTCTACTATTCAGCTTGGAATCTGGTGATGCCATGCAATATAAAGCCATACTGAAAGCAAGGCGATATATTCTGATTTTTAGTTTAGTTTAGTATAGTTTTAAAACTAATTTGTTCTGTTTATTCCTTTCTAAAGGATTAGGGTGTTATGTAGTTCCCTCCTTTGACCACCATATTTCAATAATTTCAAATCAAGTGTTCAAACAACAAAAACACTATAGACTCTGAAACAAAATCTCTGTAATAAATGTCAACTTTTAGGCACATCACAATTTCTATAATAGTAACAATAATAAGAAGTGCACCGAATGAAATTGTCTTGGCCAATTCCGATAAGTGATTTTTATGAAGACCGATAGGAGATACCAATTTTCCAGAAAATAGAAATTACTTGGATCCTTTGTTCATAATATTTAAAATAAAGTGTGTTATTGTATCCAAATTGCATCAGAGAGATAAACAACGAAATGAAACACAACTGTTAATGACACAGTTTATAATGTCCCACTTACCCTTACACTTATTTTTCGGTTTCCCAAAGGAAAAAACAGGTGAAACTGACCTTTATAGCGAATATTTGGTCAACTCTGTGCTTTTGCTTACTTTGACCAATCTGTTATCGCCTCATGATCTTGAAACTGTGTCTTCAGCACAGAGAGGTGATCTAAGTCACAAACGGGAGTGATTCATTATGCTCAGCCTATATGAGGAGATAGAAACAAATTAGACCCGCCATATTGCTAACATTAGAGGGCCGGAACTACAACAACCACAACAAATTACAATTGAGTAATTGAGTCTAAAATTGTGTTGACTAGACACCCGTTAGCAGCATATTGTAAAATATTTAAATCTGGTGTTTATTTCCCCCCCAGTTTAATTTGAGTGTCATATACATCGATCAACCTTAACATTATGAGCATGTGCCTGTCTAGGGAGTACCATTTCCATGAAGGGGTGCATTTGGTTTAATCATCACAATGATCCAACCTTCAATTGCTCTGCTTTGTTGATGCTGACCTACCCTTTGCCTGTGCCTTTGCCAGAGGATAAGGGTCCCATAGGCGCACATAACCCTCTCACCAGTTTACAAAATGTCCTGCCTTTGACAAATTTGGTGGGTAATGACCACTGCAGCATGAGAACACCAAACGAGACGTGCAGTTTTGGCGATTCTCTGACCCGTTCGATCAAAATCTGGCCCTTATAAAAGTTACTCAGACCCTTATACATACCCATTTTCCTTCCAACAGAATAAATTCAAGGACATAAGGTTCTAATGCTGCCTAAAATATAATTTAGACCGACAGGTATCATTGTAATGAGATTATCAATGATAATCACTTTCCATGTAAGTGGTTTCAGTGTTATGGCTTATCATTCTATAATGAAATTGATTATTGCATTTTAAAAGCAAATTATGCTTTTACTTTTTAAATCAGAATACTGCTCCATGTCCATCCAAAATCACCAACCCTTGGAGGGGTTTCAAATCTTAAGTGGATTTAACGTGATCAGATTCTTTCTGGCAGCAGATGTGAGGGGCGCACTGCAAAATAAGAGGCTGGTGATGAGGATGCACAATATCCTTCTAAAAGAGGGGGGGGGCATTAAAGCAAGTGGAAGCCTGTAGTCAGTGTGTGAACATTTGAATATAAAGTAAAATGGTATAATGCTCCTTTAAATGTAAAGATGGACCAACAGGGAGGCTTAAAAGCTCTCACATGAAGCAGAGCAGTGTGGTTGTTCTGCTCACATTGGCAGAGAGAAGGTGGCAGAGTTGTCACATAAACACGATGACACTTCAAGAGATGCAACATTCATCTGTGAGTGGCACCAGCAGTGGAGAGAAAGGACGGACACTGGTGAGCTATTAATTAGGGCTCACACTTTTTCCTGCCCTTAATAATGAGTCTCTAAGATTTTATCAGTGAGCTGTCACACACTCCTCACTCTGCTGGTTTAACAAAGCCTTTAAAGTTAAGTAATAATGTAAAGATTGCTTCAGTGTCTGAAGAGTGGAAACAAAGCCTATCCACTGAAGTCTACGTACGACATGCATGTACTGCAACTTTTAAGGCTCTTATTCACGCTGACCTTTGGGTTCCACTATCAGACACACTCACGCCTAGCAGGACAGCAGGGCTTTTGCCGCCATAGTGCTAAAAAGACAATCAAAGCAGCAAATGTTTCAAAGAGCAAAGAAGTGCTATAAAAGACTGTTTGCCTAGAAAAATCTATTTACCAACACTGATGTCAGCAACCAAGCTTCAGAAAAAGCCTGCAGTAGGTTCTCACCTTGCATTAAATCATTCATAGGAACCAGACCAAATGTTTTGAGTGTAATACTTAGTGGAGATGTTCCTAATTACTAATTTCCCTGATGTTTAATCTGGAAGTAGGAGCAGAGTGTAAAATAGTTGAGGAACAGAGTGTGAAGATTATTTGGGTTTTTAGGCCATCAGCCCATGCACATGAGAAAGGGAGTGTATGTGAATTGACAAAGGAGGCAGGGATTACATGTCAAATAATAGGGAGAATAGAGATACATCCATATGCATACCATAAACAGCAATGCAGAAATTAGTACCTGACACAGTATCTTGGATTCATAGCTTCTTTAAAAAAAATCTAAATCAAAACAATAATTCCTAACCAAAGGCCTGTGCTTAATTGGAGGCTCTCCCATGTCCTTGAAAAAAGTATGGAAGACAGTCAATGGCAATGACTCAACAATGATTACTGTGTTGATATTTAGTACATTTAGAATATTATTTAGATATATAGATATAGTATATTTAGAACACATTATACGCTCTCCTGTAGGTTTCACTAGTAAAAAAGAAACGTTGTATTTTTGACACTTATGAGCTCAAACCTGTGCTTTGGCCTTTAATAAAATCCACAATCCTTTTGTGTATCTAGTCACTTTATGACACTGTAAACCAAAAAGTATTTAACCAGGAAAGAATTATATTATATATTTGGCTTACGGCTCTACTTAAATAATCGTCAAGTACTTCTGGTGCTGACGTGAGCGGGTAGAAAAGTTTAAACAACTCATTGAATGATTACATACATCCATATAGCCTTGGTATACATTTAAGTGTTTAGTGTGTGTGTACTGTTGAGGCTGGGCTAAGACTACGAGACTTTTAAAATCCTAACCAATGATAGCGGGTTCAATCACAGACACTACAAGAATCTCCACAGATCGCCTTGTCTCGAATCTTAAAAACACACACACACACTAGACGAATTGAATGACAGGATTTCCTTAAGATTCTCGTACACAAGGGAGCTATGAATTTAGCACCTCATGTGATCTCGGGGAAGCAGCTGTGCAGCGTAAATAAAATGGAAACGCAAAATTGCTGTGACAAGTGAGAAACCAGAAGACAGAGGAAAGGAGTGGGGATGAGAAAATGGATGAGAAGACATGATTAAAAGAGGCTTTCTACCCGTCAGTGAGAACAGGAGCTGAGAGTGTCCATGTTATGTCCGACACCAGTAGGATGTAAGCTAATGCTGCCATATAATGCCTCAGGAAATGTCTCTCTCAATGGATAATGTTGTCCTTTGCTTTCAAAAAGTACTGGTGTATTCATCCAAATATTCACTCCAGAAAATCAAACATGTGTGAAAATTATTGATACGGCCCTATAGTCTTCAAACTTATCCGGAAGTGTAAGAACGGATTTAATAACACCTCACACAAGCAGATAATCTGGGAAAAACATCAAACAAGTTCCACACCATTTTTCTCAAGACTCGAAGGGAGAGGAAAATAAGCCTGATTTTCGAATAGTGTGAGTTTTTTTTAGGTATATAATGTTTGACTTTAATGTCAGTGTTATCTTTGGCAACAGAAACATTTAGTGCCCTGTTCTAAGTAACACTTGGCTAATGCACTTTATCACACAGAACAACACAGTGATATAAAGTTGAGATAGCTTTAAGTCACCACCACGCCAGTCGGCCCTTAGCTGAGGTCCAGTTATTACAAGGCATCTGCGCAGTGAGGAGCAGGGCTTCAAAGCCGATGACTCAGCCATATCACCACTGTCATCATAAGTGATTACTGGAGCCATTTGGTTTCCCCAAGGTTTTTAGCCAACCGCAATAGACGCGTCACACTTGTTGTGACAAGTGACGCTTTTCAGAGAAGCAATTTAAATCTTTAAGAGGAATGTTTACCCATAATCCCCCACTATCTCCATTCACAGTGACTACCACCCAATTAAAAGTGTCCTCACTAGGTGAGTTTACATGGGATATTTTTCTCCTTTCCGAATTGCAATGTCGGTGGCCTGTTTACATGACTTGTGATTTTTTCCGACCCGGTGTTTACATGCATTGACTCATGTAATCGGAAAGGCTTTCAGAAAGGCGCAGACGATCCACACTACCGTTCATAAGGTGGTGATAATGCTTCGGTGAGCTCGGTGCCGGCCGCCAACAAGCGCCCAGAAGAAGAATATGACAAACATGGCAAGCGCGGGATTGACCTTTGGTCCATCTAACCGTCCAAATATGTGAAGATATTTCTAGTTGAAATGAGTAAATGTCTCTCCGATGCAGACAAGCACTGCTTTGAAGTCGACGTATTTAAAGTTTGTTGCGACGCTGAAAGAAACTTAGCGGAGGATTAGGTCACGACGCTGGGCATGAGCAGATACAACTCAACAGAAAGCTTTCAGAAACAACGTTTACATGCAGCGACTGGCAATCGCAAAGGCTTTCTGAAAGGATTTACACTACCTCCTTGCAAAGGAATGAAATCTAATTTGGAAAAGTTCTTTCCATTCGGAAAGGGGTGTTTACGTGCAGCATTTTCTTCTCTCGATTAGACGTCTTTACTGAATCTCATCGTAATTAGGCTGTCCATGTAAACTCACCTACGGCTTTCACACTCACTGTGAATAACGACTTTGGTGTGAGCTGTTGGACGATTCTTTACATTAGGAGACTCAAGCATTAGAAAGATGAGGGTAGGGGTGGGGGGCAACCCATAATAAGACCTGCCAGGATTCCCATACTCCGATGGACAAAGAGTATGGGCACGATAGATGAAGTGGGCAGAGATAATGAGAATACAAGATAAATAGAGCAAGACAACAGGAGGAGCAGTGCAGTTCAACAAGGTATTGTGGCGCAAATAATAAGCAGTGGAATCATGCATAGGACTTTGGGCCTGTTTGTGTGGGATCACTGCCCAGGACAGACAGACTCATGCCTAGTACCACGTGATCATGGATAGGCTGCTCTTTGAACCAGAAGATATCTCATTGTTTTGTCTGTGTATGTATTCTTCGCTTCCTGAAGAATTCAAGTTAATGGAATTTGTGTGAACAGACCTCAAGCCCTCGACGTAATAAAAGAATAAGAACATAGGGAAGCTGACTGAGGAAGAAAAGGGCATTATAATGCAAGGAACATGAGAGATAAATTCTTAATGTTGACAATTATCATTAACGTTGACAATTTAACATCAGGTCGCGGGGTTTCAGATTAAGTCTTTACACACCAGAATGTAATTAAGTTGCACCAAGTGTTTTATGTGTTAACCTTTTCTACACCTGGCATAAAATATTGGTAACAGGACTAAAGGTGCAGGAAGTTGCTTCTCATTGTTCCGTGTTCCTTCCTTTAAATCACAGCCTTTCGAAGCCTTCAGATGGACTAAAATGTATCAAGAATCTGATCTACACTGCAGACTGGATTCTCTACAACCAAAGATAATGAGAAGTTGCTCCTATGAAGGGGTTAAACATGTGTGTTACAGTTCTTTGTTAAATGCACTGTATTTTCTATTATGTTCTAACATTATGAGAGGAAACATAAGAGACAGGGAATCTCAGGATTGTGGAACGGGGAGTCAGGTGGGACTGGTTATCTACACTGATGATGTCAGGTCCGGGCTGTGCTTTTCAGGCTTTGAGACAGGTTTCACAGGCCGAGGAGCATTTTTCATGATAAAAAAAAAAGTCAAATTTAAGAAGAGGAGGATTGTTTTAATCTTGTAATGTCTGAGAATGTCTCCATTTATTATTGTCATATCTCAGTCATATTAATAATACCCACTCCTGCTATCAATACTATGAATGTAGGCCTCACCACCTCTCATCTAACATTAGGACTCGATGTCTGCCATGCCCACCCCTCGACTCACGACACTGAACTGCCTTTGTTCAAAAACGGTAAAGTCTGCATGCACCATGAAAGCTGGAAGAGAGCCTGTGGCGTATAAACTGACTGCAGTGTTGTCTCTGTGCAACATTTCATCACTTTACTGAGTTCACAACTTTAAATCAGTCAAATCTCCTCTGCTACTGTTGACCAACAGGTCTACTATCCCACATCGGAAGTGTTTGGAGCCAGAAACATCAACCAGAAACTGAACATTCTGTTATCTTGAACACACCCCTTCAAGATATTCAAAGAATTCCCCCTGTTAGCTTAGCTTAGCAAGGCGAATAGGGCATTCCAACAGCTATTTTTACATAACAGCACCAGAACACTGAGCAAACCAACTGTGTAAAATGTTTAATAGTGAGCCGACAATATGTGAGCAAAAGAGATGAAACATCTAGCACAGCAGTGTCTAGTGTGATGCTCTAAATGTTTAGAGCAGCTTTTCCTGAGCAATGGATTAAAAAGATCAAAAAACGTAACTTAGCCCATCCCCCGTTCGGAGAGTAGGCAGCTCTGGACGTCACATTATGCAGTTTATTTGAAAAAAAATGAAAACAATTTCTTCTTATTCAAACTGCAACTAGTTAAATTTTAGATCTTCCAGCTGTGGCTCGCCCAACAAACATTAAAACCCTGTCTCATCTTTCTGCCTTGAGTTTACAGAGTTGTTCTGGTTCTGTTACTTCCGGTTGTTGTCCCATGTGTTCTAAAGGCTTTGGCTTTAGAACACATGGGAATGTGTGTCACCAGAAATATTTGTGCGTCTTCACAGGACGGACAGCCCAGCGTTATGGCAATGTAATTCTTTCCTGGTTAAATACTTTTTTGGTTCAGTGTCATAAAGTGACTAGATACACAAAAGGATTGTGGATTTTATTGTTTAGACTGACATAATTACAATAATTTGGGGGAATTAAAGATCCAAGTTGGGGAATTACCACGGTTAAACGAGGAAAGAGGAGGCATCAGGCTTTCAGAATGGAGCAATTCAATCTAATGTATGGAATAATGACCAACAACCACATCGAGTCCATAACGTATGCGTTAAGATGTCTTACATGAAGTTTCAGAGTCAACACACGATTACATTGACTTTATAGATGAAAAATTCATACCAAAGTGTGATGTTCATCCTTGCCGTGTCCAGTAGAGGCCTTGCAGCTATCCGCCTTTACTGCCTATAGTCCCTTTAGACCTATAGGCCTTGATAACTTTCATTCTAAGAAAAGGTGGATTTTCGGGCACCTTTTTTGAACAACTGGGACGTAGAATATTTTCCAGATCTCAAAAAAGCTTTCCAACTCAGACTTTGGGTGTCAATTTCACTGAGTATTATCAAGCTTCCATCTAAAGGGGTTATGCCAACCAAGCAGTAGGAGACAGAGTTGGGTTAAATGAAGGCCTTTTTAATGGACTTGTTACACTTCACGATCTTACACTTTCGCTAGTTAACATTTACCTTGGGAATAGAAAGAAAGCAGCCTGATATTAAGCAAAGGCCTTTAGTTTTCTGTGAGGAGCTCAGCATCTCATGGTGTAACAGACTGAAAAAAAGGAAAGCATGGTGAAATGACTGCATTATAAATCCACGAGAACTGAGAAAAGAAAGTTAACAAATTCCCTTGGATCTGGTTTCGATTTAAACTGAAAAGGGAGAAAGTGTCTTAATCTTAAGCCAATCCCTAGAAAGATATACTCAAACTACTGTGCTTATTTGAGGACACTGGATAAGAAGAGTTTTCAAAGGAAAGGGATCTGCCAAACTTGCCTCCTCATGCTGGCTAAACTTACTATCATAAATTAGTCGGCTTTTCTCCTCCTCTGACAGAGAGTGTAACAGCATGTGCCAAGTAATACCGATTTTCCATTCATCCTAAATAAGACAGTCCTCACTTGAGCTAATTGGGTAAAAAAGATGATTCTTAGGCAAACAAGTGAAACGACTGCAGGCATGGACATTTGTGCCTTTTAAGGAGGATGATAAAAAGGCACGGATTAGCGAGAAACCACCTCATGGTCCATTTAGGTGACAATGAAGAATCCCAAGCTAATATTTAAATGCCAAGGGTAAGCTGAGCACCAATATATGAAAATAAAATCTTCTCAAAGTAGGCAAGCTTAAACTGAACACATGTGACTTCTATGTCTCCCTCTCTCTCATATCCAGACACACACTGATATACACACCCTCAAATTGAAGCCAGAGAGACAGGCTATAAGGGAGGAAGTGAAGTCTTTCTACCGCTGTAAGAAAATACAAAGGTGGAAGAATGGTTGGGGTGAGGAGGGGATGTTCAACTTCCTGCTGAGAGAAAGGAAATAAACACTTCCATATGCAATTCCTGCCAGACACACACAGCGCTTGGAGTTCATGCAGGATCGCAGGATTGTAAATATGTGCAAGAGGGCTGGAGTTGGTGACAGATGTCACCATATGAAAGAGAGAAGGATTTTTGAAAATAACAGCTAGTAGGTACTCATTTATCATAACAGCCCCATAATAGAACACGGCTCCTCAGAAGCTGCAATGCCTTGATTCCAGATCGGTCTTGTGGAGCTACATGTAGCTTAAGCAGGGACAGTGGGTGTGAGTGCGTGGTCACATGCAGCAAATACCATTGAACAAAGCCTGTGGATACTCTCGGCTATTTGTCATGGGCCAATTTGTTTTGCAATGCTTGTGAAGACAAACACAAATTAAAACCTCGCCTTGAACTGGTTTAGTTCCCATCCTTTGGTCACACACTCACTGACACACTACCATTCAAACAAGGGACCCTGAAACTGGGCCAGTGTTCTAGTACCAATAAACTCGTTTTCCAATCCAATACCACCTTACGGCAATATAACATTAACTTCTGTTAGTCGAGAGGGGCGATTGAGGAGGAGCAATGTCAGCAGGGTGGAAATAGCTCTCTATTACACAGTATTTCTGTCTTCAGCTTTAAAGTAAGGCACATCTGAGGAGCATAGAAACACACACCGAAAGTAAGCTTTAACTTCTTATATGGAGATTTGTAAGTCCTCAAACACAAATATTCCTGTTTGGTTTGAAATATGTATCGACGTTTGTCTAATAGAGACTCAATCTGCTCTCTATCTGAAACCTCATTTGCGACTGTGGTGCCCAAAGATTGTGCTGCAGATGTGGACCGGTAGGTCATCTTCTTATAAAAAATGATCCATAAATTAGCTCTGGGGTTTATCAGATTGACAAGTGTTATTATAATGTGAACATCTGTTTGCAAACATAGCGGCCCATCTGTCATTATCGCACCGAGCATTTACTCAACGTATTACATGTTAAAGAGCTTTAGGAGGGGTCAGAGGTTGCATGTTTGAAACTGTCAGCATGAGAGTGAAGCCCTGTGTTTTTATCTAGTAGTCCATTGTTAGAGCATCTAGATATTTTCACACTGCTTCTGGCCAATCAGTAAACTTTACACTGAGAACTGGAACGCTTGTGGTTTGGGCTCAGCGGTAGCATGTGTGAGTGCAGTACTTTTTCCCTGATACCAAAAGCAAATAGTAGTACTAGTAAGTATCTTGTCAGCTCAAATTAGGAATTCCCCACAATGAATTTGACTGTGTGTGGTCTGAATAGAGCGCTGAAGGTCCCCACCTAACATTTCAACACGTCTTCTTAAAGTTCCCAGTCGCGCTGGAGCAGCCAAAGCTTTGTGACATGAGAGCCAGGAGTGAAGCGGTACCACTCAACGCATCCCGCTTGATTAAAGTGAGAAAATGGAACAGGCTCGAGGTAAAATTAGGTCGCTTAGATATTACATATGGTCCTCATTGCCAAGCATATTTTCCGAATTAGGGCTGATTAGGGAGGGAAATGCCCAGACAGCGTAAATTATTAAAAACTTTAAATGGAATCTGAACACGGGATGTTGTGACACCCGACAGCACAGATGGGTCCTGGAAAAAGGATGTGCTGGGACTTCTGATTGGTTAGAGTGGGACAGGAGCTTCCTCTTATTGTATAAGGTGGTGAAAAGGTGGAGAAAGAAGGGAATGGTGGTGCATCATAAACACTGGCTGATATAACATGAGCTACTTTGTTTTATTCTGAATTCACTCTGGGGGTTTTCTCAAAATGTTTACATGATTGCTTAATAAAAAAGGATGGATAGTTTCCTATTTACATGATCCATAATAGAAATGGTGTCTAAATTCAAACTTTGATGACAGACAACTAGTGAAAATACATCTACCACATGCTACTGTGGATTGTTTGTGACCCTTGTCTCTGACACCATGTGCTTCATCAGTTCTCTCTGAATGGGATAAGATGAGAAACCTGCGGTGAACTTCTAAATCTTTGGAGCGTAGAACATGACACTCAACTCAAATGCTTGGGCATTCATGAAGTACAGATATTGGGAAAATGCAAAGCAAGATTTTTAAGATGAATTGATTTGGGATTATAGCTTTAACTTTTGTCTTAGTTCTATTCCAAAATATGGCTCAGGTTCAGTAAAGGCCACCAAAGTATGTTCCGCAATTAATTTGTCATTTTTTTCAACTGAACAGCAAGGACGAATAAGAAAGGTTCACAGCTTGCAGAGCAGTTCTTGCTATCAAGTTAACACTCTACACAATCAATCGTAGCTCGCTTACGTCCAAATTTCTCTGCATAATAGACTAGCCATATACTCCACATCCTCCTGGCGACCTACAGGCCAAGATACGCTGGTGCGTATAATTAAAAAGAGAATAATTAGAACAGCTCCTCTCTGCCTTGTTAGCATGCTGCTAAAAAAGAAACTTTTTTCCTGCCGCATGGCTTTCAAAAGAAACTTCATGAAACTTCATGACAATTATTACATAATTTTACCCGCTTTCACACATTCGCATACGATCCACATTCCTGTTCATAAGGTAGCGATAATGCTTTGGCGAGCTCGGTGCCGACCGCCAACAAGTGCCCATGAGAAGAATATGACAAAGAAGTGACTTCTTCCATCTGAAGTGACGTCTAACAGTCCGAAAATGTTATAATATTTCAAATTTGCAATGAATAAATCACTTTTCCATTACAGACCGGTAATGTTTTGTTGTCGCCGTATCTAAAATGCATCGTGGTGCTGAAAAAAAAAAACGTCACAACGCTACGAATGCGCTGATCCAAAGCAAACAGAAAGCTTTCTGATACAGTGTTTACATGCAGCGACTGGCAATTTGAAAGGCTATCTGAAAGGATTTAGATTACCTTCTTGCAAAGGAATGAAATCTAATTCGGAAAGGTTCTTTCCGTTCTGAAAGGGGTGTTTACATGCAGCATTTTCTTTCCAATTAGTCGTCTTTTCCGAATCTAATCGGAATTAGGCTGTCAATGTAAACCCAACTGGTGAGTAAAGCACACGTGTTAATGGTAACACTAAAGATGACAAAGCTTTTTTCCCTGGGCAGCCTTGAAAGACAGCAGAGTCGTCATGAATGTCATTGCTGATACCTCTGCTTTTAAAGTCTGGTTTAGTGTTAATCTTGTCAGATATTTGTTTTATTTGATGTTCATCCTGCTTGAATGTCGTAATTTGTTTTGTTTTAATCATATCTACTCAACAACAACCTTAGTCAATGAAATGTGTTGACTTTACATTCTTACATAGACTTAAGAGTCTTATAGTCTTTTCTAAGACATCCGGTTATCATTTACATTTAAGGAAATCTAGTCGAGCCAAAATCAGTATTATTTCCCATCAAATCTATCGTTCATTATCTGAAATACAGGCTGGATAATGCAGCTTTGCAGAAAGCGACTGGTCTGATTATGCCTATTTAACCAATATATTCAAACATGGGACCCGTTCTGACATGTTCTGCAGCATTCGACCATAATGTCCTGTGGCTTCACTTTGCCCAGGCATAATTCACAATTTCATGGGATCCTATCACAAACGCTCATGCTCCAACTCTAACTCCTCAGTGGGGCAGGTGAGGCGTACATGAGTTGTCCAGTATTCCACCTTAGCCAGCGTCACACAGAAAAACAAAATTGCTGCCAAAATTGAAGCCCTTGTCTTTAACCTAAATAATAATTAACCAAAGAGTTAAACCAACTGTGTGCAGCCCCCTAAATTGTCTTCATTTAAGCGTTTAGTCTTTTTGCAAATTCAATTTTTAAGTTCAAACTTATAAAGTATTTGTTAAATCAGTTGCTGATTTCTTGGAGAGAAATCTAGTAATGTTTAGCAATCAAGATCCAAAAGGCTTTTATTAAATATAAAAAACAACAGCAAGTGAAACTTAGATAGTAGAAACTGGTTTAAAATAAAGGCCTTGAGGTCAAAACTCAACTTATCAGCATTAATGCAAAAAAAAAAAAAAAACAGGTAGAAAAGGTCTTCCATTAGTGATCTATCCCAAAACAAAATATCTATTCACTTTTATTGCTGATGATGCTCACTGTTGTCCCGGATTTAACGCCTTAACAACTACAGAACTGGTGCCAAAGTGAGTTTTGTCTCTCCCAGATGGTTGCACAAAATGATGTGTACAGGTAGATGATCTACGGTATTTAAAAGAAGCCCCTCACCACCTCTGGACAGAATTTCTGGCAGTATACACAAGCTATAAATATGTGACAGTGTCCTTGGACAGTTGTAGTCACTATTTTGTCGGTCTCTGCAGGAAGCTACATTGGCCTAGGCGGGCCCGGAGTATCCCTTCAGCGGTCTGCTTTTCTCTGCTGGGAGCCTGTCAGTGCAGCTCACTCTCAAAACTGTTCAGCCCAGTCGCATCAAGCTGACCGTGAACTAGCAATGTCAGACTGGATACGCTGGCCTAATGCTAGGTGCCTGATGTTCTCATTCATGTTAGGTGCTAGACGAATGCTTCCAGTCTAGCCCGTTTGAGAGCGCAACAGATACTGTAAAGTCTGAGCGGTCACGGTCAGGAGACACAGACAAACTCAGACATTGATTATTATCCGTTGAATGGATAACCTCAGAGTAACTTCTTAATTTCATATCGTGTGAACGGCCAACTCAAAGCTGCTGGCAATCTGATAATATGTTAAATGGATTGTGTGCCTACTTCCATAGTGTTCCTCCATGAAGTAGAAATGTAGTATTATACAACTCATGCCAACCAGTGTTGGGAAAATTTATATAGTCTCCCACGTTTGTTGATTTGTCTGTCCAATAGATATCACAGTTTATCAACTGATATCAATCAAATTTTGAGTAGGTATGTACCGTTGAGTAGATTGGATACAGTACAGATGGAGATTCTGTTACACCTTTTACCTTTTTATATAGCTTGTTAGATGTGCCTCTTTTCACAAAATAACAACGCCCAAGAATGGAAACCTCATGGTGTTCCTCAACATTGTGTAATCGGATGTCTTGTTATTATACTCATATTAAAAGACAACACTTATGATTGCTTTGGGTCACATAGCTACCTTACAGCAAGACATGTCAAGTTTCAAATCCACCTCTGGTAATTTTGTGAGGCGGTTTACCCATTTATCTTCCCACAGGTCAAAAATATGAAATATAGGTGAATTTTGTATCTATGAATTCGCGGTATCTGCAAATTCATGGGTTAGCACTGGGAAAAACAAATGAACAGTCAAGGGTGTGCCCCACCTCTCACCCAATGTCAGCTCGGATTGGTTTCAGCATTCTTGAAGAGAATAAGTATTACCAGAAAATGGATTGATGTATGCTCTATTTCAGGAATTCATAGTTTTCACATCACCAAGTTTAATTAATTATATTCCTTAACAAAACACTTCCAACAGATGTGTCTGAAAGATTTGAATCTTAAATTAAAACTTATATCCTAAACTGACTGCCAACAATTAATTAAAAAAGTAACTGAATATTTAAGTTCTGATATTCAAAGATGTATTTTGTTTGTGTTTATACAGAAAAAAACGTGTAAACTGACTGCCTTACTTTTTCCTGGTTATTTATTGGATACAAGGTGAAGGGAGGTTGACACCTGTCAGGATATGATGACGTACTTCCGGTATTTCGTGCCTTCGCCATTGATTGAGCCTGGCATTAAAGTCGCATTTTGTAGAGTATTTTAATATCATGGTTGTTTTTTACGGACTCGAAAAGTGACTTCACAAAGGGGACGCTCAATTAAAAATAAGTGCATATTAAAAGTGCGACTGTAGTGACGAATTCCCAGATCTTGGCAGCCACTCCCAAAATCAATATTTAACATGGCAGAACTCGCTCCAACATTTAGGAACTTCAACAATGTCCGCAGAAGTCAGCATAACAAAAGCAAAACCACGTTTCCATATATATTTGCACAAACCTGCGCATCCGGTGTGCCGAATTGGTGCATATTTCTTTCTAAGTCGATGAGGAGCTTGGTATGAAATGTAATGCACTGTAATTGTGGAAAATTTGTAAATCACTAAAGGGCAGATGCTTGAATGAAGTTTTCGCATGTGCTGTTGCTTCCTCCACTCTTACCTTGCTTGGCCGTTTTCAACCTGACGGGACCTTTGCAGTTCTTTATCACTGTCTGGATGTCGTACAGAGGTAATCCGGAGATGGGAACATTCTCCACCTCCAGTAGCAGCTCTCCTTCATTTAATTTCCCACTTTCGTAAAGAACTACATTCTCGAAAACTTGGCCGATGTAGGCGAACTCCCCGTTCTCAGCACCGCCGCGCAGTGAAACGTTCAAGTCCCCGCGGGCATCTTTGGAGACGGAACAATCGTTCACTCTGGAGGACCAATGGTTCTTCCTCTGAGCGGGTATGGACATTGTGAAGTTAAAGACCCACACCAAAACCTTCGGGCTCTTCCTCCAGACAGAGAAATGTAGTCACAGAGGTGAGATCCTTCAAAAAATAAACTGATATCCGAATGAAGCGCCGGAAACTTTATTCCTCTTCCACATAGGCACGAGTGACACTAACCCGGGATGACAAATCAAGCCATTCCTGTCGTCTCTGAAGTCCCTCCTCACCATGTAGATACTGTTTTCACTTCTTCATTAACATCCCAGCAGTTTATTCCTCCTTTATCGAATTCATCTCCCAGCTGCCACGGTCCCACTCACGTCTCGTGCCCACTTCTTTAATCTTCTCAGTTGCTAGCATGAACTCACTTCCAATGGCGTTTCTTTCTTTTCGTCAGTTACCGGTGACTGACCTCGTTCCCCTCCGTTTAAAAAAGCGTTGAATATTTCGGTGCGTGCTACCTTCCTCGGCCGGTTTAACCAGGTACGGCGTTGTCATGCGGTTGGCTGAGTCTCATTACTGCTGTAAGCGCCGCTCTGGCTTTTGAAGTGTTGTTGTTCATGATGCATTCATGTCTATCGGACACTTCTAAATAATTTCACATTCACATTTCACAGTTTCTAAACGTACAATAATATGAGGCTGCATGACGTTTGATGTCACTGTATCAAAAATGTTCATTCTTATCTTACATTCATCCCATCATTTTTATAATTATTTATTTATTTGAAGGACACTTTCTATTCTCACTTTTACCCCTTCACTTTTTTTTCTTAATTATTTATTAAAGTCAAGGTAAAATTCTTTTCTAATTTTTATCACTTAACGTTCTATTATGTCTCGTGTCAACTGAAATTCTTATTAAGTGGTATTATGTTTTTGAATTTTTTATCACTTATTTTGATGTGATTTTTTTTGGATACCTTTTTTCTTGTCTTCAATCGTTAGTGTGAAATAAACAAAATAAAATAAATTAAAAATAAATTAAATTGATTACTTATTAATAGGAAGGGTAAACTCTATTTCCACTTTTTTATAATTCATTTATTTTAGGGTTTCATTTGAATCTACCTATTTTTAATTATTCATTGATAGAAGTGTTGATTAAAATCACAGTTTTATCACTTCACTTTATTATGATTAATACATTTATTAATATGAATTATCCACTTTAATCACTTTTAACTACATACGCCCACAAAGTATAAACCCAAGGAATTAAAGCCTCTTTTTAATGTCTACATGCGTGTTTTATCATTATTAATTGATTAATTACATGTTTATATTATTATTAAACGTTACAACAGACAGGCAAAAGGTGTACCCACAAAAAATCAGATGGAATTGTCTACATGCACTACATATGATGCGAATTTACATAATTAATCAAAAAAAATGGTCTATTCAAGAACCGACGAATCAGTTTACAGTAATAAATGTTAAGTTTACACCTTGAGCTTGAATTGGTTCATTTTGAGTTGGACAGCCGAAGCCTACAATGAGCACGTGAAGGCAGCAGCGTAGGAATGAGCGCATGCGCATTGCTCACAGCACGAACACAGTTTAAGGTTACCTTTTACATTAATGGGCGTTGGTTCTCTATAAATTACACTGTGATGGCATTTTGCGTTAATTTCTATGAAAAAAAACATTAAAGGAACATTTAGAATATTTTCAAAAAATTCACTCATGTGTTTTTATACTTATTGTCTTTTTTGAGAGTTCTTCGGGCATTTATTTTGCAAATATCTGCTTGTGGAAAATGAATATCAAGAAATTGTAGTGATTTGAGCTGACTCTCAAATAAAACGATTTAATATGGGACGTTGTGTCCCACTAAACTGCTAATGTAATGATGACTTGTCAGTCACGGATTAGACCTGTGAGCCTACCTGTAGGGACTCCTGTATTTCAGGTCAGACATGTGGCACAACATTATTCTTTCTGTGTGTGTGTGTGTGTGTGTGTGTGTGTGTGTGTGTGTGTGTGTGTGTGTGTGTGTGTGTGTGTGTGCGTGTGTGTGTGTGCGTGTGTGTGTTTGTGTGCTTAATCATCATTACAATCCTTGCCTGTTCCACTCATAAAATGATGGAAAGGTACAAATGGACGAAAGATTTTTTACGATCAGCGTTATTTCCAACCTGCTCAGCACGTGAAAATAAAAGGTCAAACATGGTAAGCTTACAATAAGCAGCTATTCCATTCAAATCCATTCATAAGCGCCAAATTTGGCGCCAATGGTTGAGAAATGATGGCCCGAAAACTCCTTGGAGATAAAGCTCCCCCTGGTGTTTGAAATTTACAACCAACCTTTTCCAAAATCAATCCCATTCTTCCCCGCATTAATATCTATAAAGGTATAAAATTTGAAAAATGATCCCTAGAATATCACGTTAACAGATTGGCCGTTAACACGACCAATCTGCGGCGGCCGACACGCCGTTGGCGATGACGGTTCCCGACTTTTCAGGGATCATCTAATTGCAGTGGCAGTGGGAAATATTAGGGAGCAAGTGAAAGTTTTGTCCTCAAAATTGATGTGTTGGAAGCAGGAAAAATATAAAGATAGATATCTCAAATATGTTTAGCTGTTTAGCTAAGGAAGTTAACTTGATTGTGATGTGGATGATGTTTTTTTTCGAATCCTCTGAAAGATGAACCTTTCTTTTCTACCCTTGTTTAAAGAGAGTGGTCCCTCTTTATCTGCTGGATCTCCCATTTTCTTTTATGACACACTCTGGACTGAGTGTTTAGTCTGAGAGATTGATATCTGGTTATTGAGTCGTGCTCCTTTCCTCTTGCCTCTTGGTGCATGGAGAGCTGCCCATCCCCTACTTTGCTCTTGGCTGGACTCTTATAGTGTGTAACCTGTGTTTGTTCCCAGCCTTCATAACTGCACGGAAAATATTAAATATTCTAGTTCTGCTCCACTGGAGCACATCTGGGTTTTCAGAGACAGTACCAGAGCATCATTTCATAATCAACTGTATCAGCCTCTTAAACCCATAAAACTCAGACTCAGACTCAAATGTATCCATAGAAGAATCTTATGGGGAATGTTAAATAAAGGTTCCTTCTTGTCAAAATAAATTTGCTTGACTTGTTTTGATTTAATAAAAAAAAAATTGACACAGGTACAATAATTTTCTTACATGCTGTATATTTGTGTTTGTTCAAAATATATTGTCATGGCATGGTAATAGTTATATGGATTGAAACTAACTTTTAGTTACAAGTAAACAAGCTGATGATGCATTTGGGGACTTCATGAGTCATACTTCTTGGCATTTTAACGGCTTGTCACATTTATTATATCCCTCAAAAGTCTGGGATATTATGGAATCTTCACTCTGACGCCGATCCATCGTGTTAACACCATAATTCAAAAAATATTTCATGGATCGATTTCAAACTTAGTGCGAGGAAGAACTGGATTGGTTTTGGGGAAAAAGGTCGGTTGTATTTTTCAGACACTAGAGGGAGCTTTATCTCCAAAGGTTTTCAGGCCATAAATTCATAACAGTTGGTCCAAATAAGTTCAAGTTTGGGGCGTATGAATTAACTCAGATCAAGCAGATCTGTCTTGTATGTATCATATTGTATTATTTTACCCACTAGGGGGAGCTTTTCTTTCTCACCCAAACACTGTTTTCTGAACATTAATACCTAACCATTTATCTGATTTAGTTCAAATTTGGTGCATATGAATTGATTCGGTATCTTTTATATATCGTATTTTTCTCCAATAGATCATATTTTATTCATTAGTTGGAGCTTTTTTTATGGAAAACTTCTATTTTTCGGACATAACTTCACATTTAATTTGAGGAGTTAAATCAGGGGGATTGAAATTAAAACGGAGGGGATTGGGGTTTTTCGGGATAATACCCAATCGGTCGCGTACAACAGCGAGAGTATCTACTCCTGCACCTTTGAAACGCAGTATTCTAGGCAAACCTGATGGGATGCGCTAGAAAATCATTGTGACCATAAGAGACTTGAGATTAATTAAGCCAACTAGAACTCCGGCGTTCCTGGTATGAAACACCAGAAGCACTGGTTTCAGACACACAGACAGACGGAGGTACAGACAAACTGCTAGGGCCTCAAAATTTACTATACAGTTAACACTCCTCCATCAATCTGTATGTGCCAATGCTTTCTTATAAGCCTCTATATATTTCAATTTCATGTTCTCCCTGGCTGTCTTTCCCCCTCTCAAGCACATTCATAAATACAAATCCCTGCCTCTGCAGTATAACAGCAGATGCACTCAGACGTTTTTTATCCCCATGAATCAAAGTATCTTATATAGCCTGCAAGCACAGCCCGTATGGGATGTTGACATTACAATCATAATGCAGTGTTTTTACAGCCATCCATTACAGTCTATGTATCATCTCCTTTTGTCAGACATGTAATACTGTTCGGTATTGTAGGATCTTTATAATAAACTAAGGCCGCCAGTGAATACGTAATAAATGTCGGTGTTGATCTTGAGGAGTTATGGGCGAGTCAGGAAGTTTTGATGGGTCGAAGTAAAGCTTTCATGCTATCCCTTTCAATGTCCATCCTCTCTGCCCGACGGATCCGGCGGCACCGTTGACAAGTCATGGTGGAGTGAACTCACGGGCCAGGATTTATTGTGTAGCCTTCAAACAGCCAGACGTACACCATAAGGAGCTTTGGGGCTAGCCTGAAGAATTTGGGAGTGTGGGCCGCCAAATAGACACTTATACTGGCAAATTTTGCAATGTGAGCAATCATAGCCATTAAATCTCTCATAGTTGTAATCGTTAGTTTGGACACTTCTAGAAGATACAATGCAGAGAGAACAGAGACTGACATGGCGACCATGAAAAGAGAATAAGAATTCAAACTAGGCCTAAGCTGGCCCATGTCAAACATATTATGGTTAAATACCATTAAAAAAAAATCATAATGTCCACTTTAACAAGGACATTATAACAAGAGTAAATTCCAATAAATCTAAACTATTACACAAATAAAAGTATATAATATTTTTAACAACTTGTTTCTGTACACTGTAAAAAATAATTGTACATTAAAATAACGCCAGATAACTGTGACTTGGCAACAATAAGAGGCGGTAAAATTCAAAAGAGTAATACCTTTATTTTGAACAGTTGGAGTATGATGAAAACATAAGATTACAGCAGAAGTACAAACCAAACTATCAAGTGACGAGCAAGTAATCTCCTATGTACATTAAAATTTACAATAAAAACTTTTCTCAAACATTTAGCGAGAACGTCACTTCATTTCTATAAAATGAGAAATACAGTGTATATTAGTTAAATACTGTTGACTTCAAGGTAATATTCTGTTACAGTAATGTCAGGGTCTCCTTCTTTCTCAAGGGGAAATCTTGTCAACCACAGATATCAGGTATTAATCCACAAATGATCTGGAATATTTCTTACAGTGTTTAAATGAGGAGGTTAAATTTCCTGCTTTAGATACCACTGTACATCTGTGCTCTAATAATCCCTCATTTATCAGGATACCCAGGAATCATCAGAGAGAAAGAGGTAGAAAGAGTGAGTGAGAATAAAAGAGTGAAATCCATTGTTTAACTAAAGCATAGCTCGGAGTTCGGTGTCGCCCCGGACCATTGAGGATGGATGGCTAAGTACAAAAAGGCCATTAGATTATGTGACTGGGCTGCTGAGAGCTGTCACAATGACAGGCGGGGGTTTCATAACAGGGACTAATGAGATATTTTTAATAGTTAAGATTATATTTTACTGTAATAATAATGTCCTGTACTCCTGTGCTCCTCCTTTACGAGACAAAAGTTCGGAGCGACAGACTGCGGCTCTTTAATGAGGAGACATTTAGTCATCCATTCACATTATTCAGCATATTTCAGTGCCTAAATCCACGTCGGCACATTCTCAGGACTGGCTGTGAGCCCAAGCAAAAAAGCATCAGCTGGATCTGGATGCTGAAAATGTTTGGCTTCCTTATAATTTAGCACAGAACAGTATGTCCCATCATGCTCTTCTTTGGATTGGCCCCTGCAAGAATAAGAAATGCTCCGTAAAGGCGCTTAAAGTGTGTTCTGTCACCTGCAGCACTCACACATTGGAAATGGTGACGCCTTCAGATGTGTAAAATATGGGTCACCGTGTCAGCAGACGCTCCGAACCGTCCTCCCAAGCCCCTCCTGTCAGCGGTAACCCAGAAAGGATCATCTCCTTTTTTGGGCCTGGAGGATGAGCAGAGTTTAGTATCACTTTATTTATTTGCATTTCCAAAGCCTTCGGGGAGGATTGATAGTATTTAGATGCAGACGGTATAACGTATGTCTGCTTACACAACATGCACGATTGCTTATTGTCCCAGTTTTTATGGTATTTTCATTGAAGCATGCAGGTTATTTAAAAATCCTTGACAAACCACCTGTGTTTAGTTTTCTCCATGTAGATTTCATTACACAGGAAGATTCCGTTTTGATGAAATTTGAGATTGTGTGCAGTCACATTTAAGCATAACAGCGATGAATTACAAGCTCTGTATTTTTAATATGCGTGTCAAATATCAAATAGACTCAACAGTTATCGTTTAAGAGGCAAGTTTCAGCAAGAGCCAATGTCCGATTGGATCGGTGCAGAAAAAAACACAGATAGGCCATTAAAAGAAAATATAAAACCTTTGTGTAATGTGGAACTATTCATTCAATTTCTCTAACCGCTTATCCTGTGCAGGGTCATGGAGTGGGCTGGAGCCTATCCCAATTGACACTGGGTGAGGGTTTTCCAGTTCATCACGAGGTCAACACTTAAGGCCCTCTTACACAGCCCTTTCAAGGCGGGCTTTATTCTGCTCCAGCGGTCTGTGTAAACGCAGAGGAGGCCTGAAGGAGGTCTGAGTGGTTCCACCTCCAAGACAGAATGTGAGGCATTCTGTCAGGACAGAACGTCAGAACTGAGCTGTGATTTTCTGACTATGTATTAAGTGTTTGTCTCACAACGGTCTTATAACTAGGCTTACACTTTCTAACAGCCATGGTGTATCCGGAAAGCTTCTGGGGATGAAGTTATGTCCAAAAAACTGTGTTTTTAATAAGAAGCTCCTTCTAGTGAGAACTACATGAAGTATTAGCGTACAAAAAAACAAAAAAAACCCAAATATATCTTTTTATATGGTTATCCTACATACCATATTTTATTCTAATAGTTCATATTTTAATTACAAAGGAGACCTTTTTTAATGAAAAACACTGTTTTCTGAATATCATTTCCCAACCGTTGGTTCTGATTGTTGTGAGGAGTTCAGTGGGACTGCTTGTTCAACGCAGGGGATTAGAGACTTTTCGGGGTTAAACTCTAGGCCCAGTTTGCTTCAGTTGAAGGAGCGAGGGCTAAAACAGGGTGAATATAAGACTTAATTATGCAACTGTTTGCTCACAACTTTGTTATATCTACTTAAAAGAGGATATTTTTCAATGATATCTAACACTGTTCCCCCACATGCCCACAGGGAAACGTATAATGTCAGGTTTAAAGCAGAATATATATAATAATTTAAATACATGATTATTGAATATTTACTGACACATTCACATCGCGACTAAACGAAAAAATGTCCTTACTGTGTTCTCACACTCATCACGCAAACTCCGTTCAGGCCTTCCTCCTAGTCAAGCAGAGAAAAGAAGGAAAAGGAAGAAGGAGAGAGGAGGCAGAGCGAGGATGACATGATGATGACACATGATGATGATACATGATGATTATTTGGGTACGACCGGGTCGGCTCACGTGTGTCATGTTAACCACAGCTGAATAATTCAAGACTGCACAAAACAACGTCTGAAGAGAACAAGGTTCGTCTTCCGGCTCTGCTACGGACTCCCAGGCCGGCGCCGTAATGACACCGCCTGGGATAAAACAGGAGCGAGTCAAGAGGACATTTAAGGGTCAGAGCCCAGCTGTACTAACGGAAGACGTCCTCCCAGTTCTGTGTCCTTTCATTTAGAAGAGATGGTCGGTGCTAACCACTTCTTCAACCTTTGTGTGTCTCTCTCCCGCTCGTTCTCGCCGCGGATCCTTCAGATCAACCTGACAACTCAAAATCCATTTCATGGATCTTTTTCTAATTTTATACCCACATAGACGTTAGTACGAGGAAGAACTACATGCATTAAGGAAACAGTTGGTTGCAAATTTCTATTCTTCTGAATTTCTTAAATTTTTTAATGTTTTTTATATTTCTGACACTAGGGGGAGCTTGATCTCCAAAAGTTTACACGTCATAATTTATCAAGTCTTTGTCCGTTTTACTCCAAATTTGTTGCCTATTATTCGACCCGAGGAGATCTATCTTATACATGTTGTGTTTGACTCTAACAATTCATATTTTACTCGCTAGGGGGAGCCTTTTAAGAAAAAACTAACAAAACTGTTTTTCAGACATAATTAAAAAACACTTCCATAGATGATTTTCAGATTTTTTCCCCCCATAGAGCTTGGTGCGAGGAAGAACTGGATTGATTTTGGAAAGGGCGACTGAATATTTCTGACTCTAGTGGGAACTTTATCTATAAAAAACATTTGAGCCCATTACCGATCACATTGCTTAACTCAACACGTATTCTTTGGATTCTTTTTTTATTCATTTATTTTTCTTCGGATTAATCTTATTAAGTCATAAAAAGTATTTGCACATGATTAAATCGGTTTCTTTCAACAAATTTGTCGGGCCAACTTGATTCATGTGATTTCAAAGCTCATCTCCATCGGCTTATTCTCACTCTCAGCCTTGAAATAGCCGTCTGGCTGGTGTACAGTGGGAAACAAGGCTGCTATTGTGACCAGGTGCTCTATTCTTTATTCTTTACTCGGCCGAGCTGGGTGGCTAAACGTGACAAAATGCCACAATGGGGGGAAAGGAGAGGAAGGGTACTGTGGCCTTGGCAAATTCCTCACCGCATCAGGCGTGACTCCGTTCCTGTGTTTGCTCTGTTTGAGTTTGTTGGGAGCTGGACTCGGAGAACTGGGATTATGTTTTTTTTGTTAAATGCGCTCATTACATTGTGCCCCTCTGTATTTTCAGGTGCAGCTCCTGCTCTGATTTTACACGTTACTCTATATTGTAGACTTTCACATAGGTTCTTGCTCCTATTTTATCTCAACCTGTCTTTAGGGCAAAACTTCATAAGTTGTTTCTTAATGTTTTATTCTCAAGTTTTGTTAAAGGTTTGAACTTGAATTAATTTGTGCTATTTTCTAGATGTTGTGAATCTTGCTGGTCTGTATTGTGTTTATTTTAAATGTGTTGTGCAGGTTAATTGACGTGGCATCAGCAATTCTTCCCTAATAGTTAAAATAATTCAAAGTGCCATTATTAAACGCACACACTCAGAAATAAACACACAAAAAGCTTTTTCTGCGTCGTCCCTACAGATTTAACAGGAAGACCAGGAATCTGGATGGAATCCAAAGCACACTAAAAAGAAGGGTCCTTATATTTTCTTCATATTTCATGCTACTTTTGATGGTTTCCTGTGGCTGAACCAACAGGCCTTATATCAAAAATCTGATGGTTATCAATGCATGAAACTCTTTGTACCAGTTGGACTTGTCGGGAAAAACATGTGGCTGTTAATCATGAATCACACAGGCCCTTTTCTATGCTGTCCACAACACTATTAGCTACTAAGTGCTGATAGTTGGGGCCAAAGGTATTTATTTATGGCATGTCTGTCTGTCTCTCTGTCTATTCTATTCTCATGAACTCAATATTTCACATGAGAAAATTTCATCTGAGGAGTCATGGATTGTAGCCTCATCCTCTGGAGTCTATCCCAAATGACACTGGGCAAAAGGTGGTCACCAATTCATGTATACTATGTGGTTTTGGACTGTGGGAGGGCGCCGGAGGAGCAGCAGGGAACCCACACAGACACAGGGAGAATATGCAAACTCCACACAGGAAGGCCAGCTAGTGGATTTGAATGTCCTTGCTGTGAAGCGAGGTGCTAACCATTACATAATCTCTTCACCATCCCATCCCACAGGAACAGGGGGGGATATTATTATACGTTGACATATTTCAAATTCATTTAGATACTGATGGGGTGACACCAAGATCGCAGGCCTACACTCAAACTGTTGTGAATGTATAAATCCCCTCTGCTGGTGAGTTTAAGAGTGAGCAATGTGTCAAGCATCCATATTTTTGAATTTTTTTCTCCATTGCAGCAACATCCAACACTGTAGGCCGCCAAGATCATGAAACTTTAGCTCATGATTGTCAATTAAATAATTGCTTTGAGCTATTTAATGTCCTCTTTCCTGCTGTTATAATACACCTGATCCAGACAAAAAGACATTTATAAGCACCAGTCAGCCACAACATATATACCAGTTGTTGGTTGTAATGTTTTGGCTGATTGGTGTATATTCCATCTTTCATCATTAATGTGATATTTCTATGTTTTGATGTGTGTGTTTTATCTCAATTCAATACTAAACATCAGCATTGTTGATAAACTGTTGATCGGCCATAACATTAGAACCGGTAACTGTATACGAATGTGTTTATACAGACTTTCCTCTGAAAGCTCCATTAACAGCTGTAATTGACCGGTGGCTATGACCGGTCTGTCAAAGGTCTTCAAGTACTTGACATGATGGTTATTTCAGATTTTAAGTATTAAGCATATATTTTAAATAATAGCAGTTTTCAGCTGCTACCTTCAATCAATGAATTCCACAAATGGTCTTTTCCAATATTTATGGTTATCCCCATGAGCCCAGACTGGTTTTGCGACGGTCATTGTGACAAAATGATTCATGAAGTTCATGACGATAGATAGATACTCATCGATATGTTTTAACCGCCACGGCAAACGGTTCATTTAACCCTCCATTCATAACACACAAAATGCAACCAGATGAAGTCAGTTACAGAACACAGTCAATCATCAAAGGATGCGAAACAAATCGGAAAGTTTTTGGAAATTTCCGTTTCCTCTGGCTGTATTTATACAGCGGAAAGGACGGGATTTCAACCAATGAGCCGAACAATCGTGGTTAACTCCAATAATTACAGTCAGAGGATTATGTAATAACCGTGGCAGGCCTTATTGTGCGCCACCGCAGGGCCTCGGGTTTTCCTCATTTAGCTTTGGGTGATTATTGGGACAAAGCTCTCTGTCTGTCCCTAAGAACATAAATCTGAAGAGCTACATCTTGACTGGTTCACAAAAACATGAAATCAGGAGGCTTTCCGTGGAAATCAGGTATTCATTGTAACAAAAGAAAACATTTATCCTGTCTTATGAGCATTCCTAAACCGACATGAATTCAGTCAAGACACAAAGCTATTTTGCCCGAGTGCTCATTAAACAAAACTGAGGAGAATGTGCAGCCGGCCCTCCTCTTAGAGAGTACATGCAAACAGACAGACTCACTCCATCAAGCAGCTAACAAAGAGCTCCGCTGGACAGCGATACCAACTGATATACAGCCTCATCTCTAGCGTGCACTATAAAAGCTACAAGGTTCATGATTGTCAGAGGGGGGGGATTACAGCCTGAGTTACAGTCATACCTCATGTTGGTGCTATCTGAGTGATGGCTGGACGCCTAAAATCCATTTTTTCAAAGTCGTGAGGGATTGCACAGAAAGATTGTCAATCTTAACATGAAATTTTCATTTAAAGAATGTGTTTGCGTGCTTTCATGCACCTTTATTTTGCCGACAGATACAGGAAATAAAGCTAATTTCAAAAGCAGAAGCTGGACAGTATATAATCGGACCTTGGGTCCCACACAGGGCTCAAGAATTGGGATTGTCCTTTTCCCAGGGGTTGTAAAACGTCACCTTTACCACAGAGGACATTGAAAACCAAAACTTAGATGCACCGGGCACACAAAGACCTTCCTCGCAAATGGAACTATGCAAAAGGGAGACGGATATGAGTAATATAAAACACTAACACCCCCAACAAATAGGAATGCACAAAGGGAAGCAGACGGATGATCCAATGCATCAGCAGACAAACATGACCCTGGCTCCCTTCACTGGCAGATGACCTCCCTGCAGCAACATTCCAATCGTCCTCTCTCTGCAGGCCAGCACAGAGCCGGGCTTTGTGTCTGAATCCAATGCTGATTAGAGCCCGATGGAGTCAACATGAGAAAAAGTTGCTGTCATGGGTTCACTGTTAAGGCCACTGTGTTTATAGGTGCTGTTGGACGCTGTCCTGAATACAGGAAGCCATTCGATCCAAGTCACAACAACACAGTAAGATCATTTTACGTAACAGAACCAATCTGCACTGACGAGAGAAAGTGGCCTGACACTACAGTATAATGTTACTGTCATACAGTTCAATATCCTAGGAGATTCCAGAATGGAGGTTTTGGTTGAGGAAGTATTATAAGTAGACCTTAATTCAACTGTTTTGTTACCAAGGGTTAAAGGGGGGAAAAACTAACACGGTTACACATCCAATAAAGAAAAGAGTACAACTGTATTATACATTTACACTGGGTCTCCAACCAATCACAGTTTCTAATCTACTGTCCATTACCAAGTTCTTCTGGCCTCTCCAGCACGCCGTGATGATAACCTAAACTCTTCCGCTCTTTCTCCTCCTCTGAGGTTAAATGAAAGCAGGTTTGACCACAATTCAACTTTTATTCAGGAACAGTATCGCCACAAGGGAAATGTTTCAGTATCCTACCAGAGGTTTAAGATGACCTTATTTTGATTAAAACTCCAGTCCAATTTGCATCTTGATTCTTGTAGGAGCTCGGCACGATCTCCTACAATAACATATCATATATACTGTATGTCACAGTTTTACTCTTCTCATAATTTAACATAAGGGTTGGAGTAAAGCTCCTCTGAAGGACCAGCAGCTCACACTGCTCCTCTGGTTGGAAAGATTTCACGTTAAATTTATTTCAAATTAAAATGAGATAGATTAGCCATAAAAGAAATATGTAGAAAAATGTCAATTTTAGGATATTTGACATTACTGATCGTGCAGAGGGTTAAATTATCACACAAATATAACAAAAGATGCCACAAAGATGATCCATCTGTTTTGGATGAGAGGTGAAACCACGGACGGATCCAGACGGGCCCTGGCCCCAGGTGAGATATGATTGATCAATGAAGTCCAGTCACTTGTTGGCTATTTGTTTCTTTGATTTTGTGTTTTGTTTTTCTGCTCTATATTTTCTATAATATAATATCTTGCTTGTTTATTATTTGTTACATATTTGCATAAAAAGTGTCTCATTCATGATAATTTCTATGCACCCCTGAAAAACAATTAATAAATATGATAATTAAATTTTTTATTTCTACTTTTGTTATATACATACTCTGCTTGACTAGGGCACTGGTTTGGAAAATGCATTCATATGTGTGTGTTTGCTCACAACTTGTACATCGAACAGCAAACAAGGACTGGTGGTGAAATATGAACATCCATTTTACTGAATAAGGAAATGCACATTCTTATTTGACTTATATTTGCTCCCTGTGCGTAAAATCTTGCTCTTTTATGGACGCTGACTCAGAAAAATCCTACATCCTCAATTAGGTGAATGTAGGATTTGAAGCCTTAGGAAGAAGTCCAGCTGCCCTCACATGTGGGAGTTTTTTGTTTTTTTTGCTGGTGTGATAGAGACATAGGAATGATTCAATAGGAAATTTAACCTCCATGTAAATGTTGAAGCACCTTTCCCTCAGGGCGGTTGCACAACAAGAGCAGGGAAACATTAATCACACACATCAATAAAAGCTATATTCCACAAATCATATATATAGGGAAATATAACTCTATGTAATAGAGTTATTACATAGAGATTTCTTATTTTTTTATGTACATCAGAATCGGACTTCACATTAAAGTTATCCTAAAATAAATACAATATAAGTTAAGACAAAATAAAAGCTTTATGTGATCATTTCATTAATTGAACCAAAAGGTGGGTGGGTTTCTGTACAGCTGGGTCACAGGATTCTTTAAGTTGGATTCTGTTTGGATTCTTTTTTATTATCATTCTGGATTTATATCTGCAGTAAACGATTCAGCCACATGGGGGAGCAAGAAAACACATGGAGTTCATCCAATCATGGCGTGGCATTGGAGGCCAGGTAGGCGGAGCGTCTCTGTTACGTTATCAAGGTAAAGCACATAATGGGCGTGATGGAATGGCTGGAATGACCGGATGTAGTTCAAACATTTGACTGAATCTTTTGATAACAGTAGTAGCAGAACTTACAACAATCCTACTTGTTCCTATAAAAGCATGAACGTCAAACTTCCAACAAAAAGAAAAAACAAATTCTTGTTGAATGTTGACGGAAATTTGTTCAAGTAATCACACAATTGGCTTTAATATGAGAGGCCAGTGTTTCCTATATTCAGTTTGTTTAATTGATGACAGGGAAACACGAATCTGTAAATTTCGCTGAAATGGGCGATTACTAAGTTAAATTGCTGACATAAAAATGTGGATATCTTTCAACGAGTGGCAATAAACTCTGACTCACTGCAATTGCTTCTTCATAAAGTAGCCAATTTGAAGTATTTATAATTTGATTGGAGGAGATATAAGCAATAGGATATCACACCACGCCTAAAAGTTCTTATTTGGCCGTGTCCATAGAGGATTTCACGCATATTTACACTATATATTTTAAACAAAATATATAGTGTAAAATATAGTAGCACACTATGCAGAAATCTAAAAAAATGCAGAAGACATGAGGAAGAGGTTGGTTGACTGGTACTTACAAAGTTATTTGTAAGGCTGTGGGAATCCACAGGTCCACAGGGAGACACATTATCTACAAATGAAGAACACTTGGAACAATAGTGAACCTTCCCGGATGTGGCTCGAAATAGAATAGAAGGAATAAAACACCCAAGGAAATGAAAATGAAGGTCTCTCTCACCTCAGTAATGTTGAAAAAAAAAGTTTCTATGGAGAATGATGAGTCAAAAGCCACACAGAATTATTAAGGCTCTTATGATTCTGGCACAACACTCCTTGATAACATGAGAGCTTCTGGGAGAGGGGTGGGACGAAAAAAAGGAAGAAGGAATATCTAAATTTTGGAGCACAGGGGGTCCCCCAAGCAAAAATAATCTGTGAGGGGATATTGTGTGATTGTAACAAGGAGATAGAAGGCAAACGTGAAAGACCTCTGACATACATTTAATTATTAATCCACTCCTTAATTAAGTGGGCTTCTACTCATTTTCATAAACCTCATGAAAGTCTAGCCCAAAGAATTTGCAAATAAATGTAATTCCGCAAGATATTCAGTCTACAACAATCTTTTTTTGCCACTTCTGACCCACCGATCCCTCTCCTATGCACTTGTCTTGAAAATCCGATATGCCGGTACTCTTCTGCGCTTTTATATTTACTTAAGTATCCACAAAGAGGTTATATTATCATCACGGCTCTCACAAGAATAAAACGTATCTATATGTGCGAACGTCTGGCGGGAGGAAGCCTCGGCAGATGTCAAGGAGCTGTAGGAGCAGACAGAGTAAATTGTATCCCAGAGGAAGTGACTGTGGATGGGTGAGGCGAGGGCCTCAGGACCCGGGAGCGCCGGGTTGTTACAATGCCCCGTTATGTATGTCAATGCTGTATAAAGTTTCATGCGCAGAGGCAGAAAACCAGCCTGGGAGAAACTTCAACAGCAGGGAAGGGAGTAGTCAGGAAGTCAACAATAATTCAAAACAGAGCTCTAACAACTGCAGGCCTTCAAATGTGTTGACTTTAAAGCCTATGGTTGATCCGTGCCCTCGTGGCGTCCCTGTGGAAAATATATAGGCGTATGAAAAATACAAGAAGGTCATGTGTGAAGTAGGTGATGGAAACGGTCTACTTAAACATATTTTCTCGGAAAATATGAGCGTTTGGAATAATAAAAAGGTACGGAGCCGCGCCGTGAAATATGCTGCAGGAGCGATCAGAAAAGTTAAATACCTTTAGTTACTACGGCATGAAAATAAGCTCAAGAGAGCTGAGGTGCAACCTAACACCCAATCTAAGCATGTTTGAAAGATTTACTGTATCACCTTAGGCTGATTGCCAAAGCAATAGGTGCAGAAGCGGGGAGTGAGAATACACTTAGATTTTCATTTTTGCTGGTTACGTTTTAGGACATACATCTGAATATCTACAACTTACTTTTTCCACATATTTCATCATCATATATATATCTATATATATATATATAGATATATATCACACCTCTCCAATCAGCCGACCTAAGCAGTGCTGTCAACAATTGTACTTCTAAAAGGAACATCCCAACTTTGAATGTTGATTATCTGTGTTACGCCTCAAAGGCTGAATCATCAGCAAAAAAAAACTTTGGGAATATAATTGCATGAGGTTTTTTTTTAAACACTGTGTGACCTTCATCTTCATCTGAAATTCAACCTTCGCTCAATCTGATTCACTTCCTTCAATTTCAGCCTGTCATTTCTGCCTTTCCCCAAAATCGATTCTGGCTCCAGGTGAATGTGGGGCATATTTGTTGGTATTAATGTTTTGCATCAAGAGGGAGCATCAAGGTGTGAGAGAACCAGAGTTCTAATAGTTATAATGTAGTTATAATGGGAGCGTACGAGGGGCAGAGTGAAGTCCAGTTGGTTCTTCTGGATGTGGGAACTCTGGGGGCTTCCTCTCTAGCAGGGGTACTACAGGTATCTCAAAGTCTCTTCTTTGATGCTCATACTTATTCGGTGCATATTTAATGAAGTCAGCTGAAGCCACCGCTCTTTGACCCGAGGGACGTTTTCAGAGAAATAATGTTAGATGTTGGGTTATGTATTTTTGGTCTTTTATCGTGAGGAGGGTTAGGGTTATTTGACATCTGTGAAATGCAGCAGTTATATAATTTGTTTTTCATATCTATAGTGCACATTTCAGGTGCAGCCTCTGAGGTTTACACGTATTGATCTCCATAAACATGCTCATAAACTACCTTTAACACCTCGCGCCTCTGTGGTTTACATAGTCCCACCGGGACATGACTGGAGATTATGTGGTTTATCTGATAACATCCGCAGCATCCGTCCCATCTCTTCCTCCCTCTCTCTCTCCCTCCCTCCCCTAATCTCTCTCCCCTTCTCTCTCTCTCTCCCTCCCTTAATCTCTCTCTCTCTCTCCCCTCATCTCTCTCTCTCTCTCTCTTCTAAGATGTACTACTTCTGCTCTTACCATATACCTCATTCCTTCAGTATAAAAGTGGCTGCACATCTAATGGCCGGATAAATGCTCTCCTTCACCATTAGAGTTATCAATCCTCTGATACACACAAACACACACGCACACGCACACACACACACACACACACACTGGGTGGAGGCAGTGAAAGACAAATAAAAGATGTAATGGAGTTGTGTGGAAGGTTTCTGTGGTCGGGCACTATGTCTTTCCATTAAGGCGCGGTACTGAGTAAATATGCGTGTGTGTGTGTATGTGTGTGTGTGTGTGTTTGTGTGTGTGTGTGTGTGTGTGTGTTTGTGTGTGTGTGCGTGTGTTCGTTTGTGTGTGTGTGTGCGTGTTTGCATGTATCTTGTCTCTCTGTTTGTCTGTTTGTTGTTCTCATTAAATATATATATATATATTCACCACTAACAGGAAGAATCGTTGGGTGGATCCATGAGGTGACGGTACAAACAAATAAACTCTAAAACGAATTCTATCATTCATTCATAACAATGATGTAAGATAAACCGTACAGCTGCGGTGTGTCTGAGGGAGTATAAGTAAGGAGCTGATAATCACAAGAGTTAGTGGAAACACCTGAGAAGCAGAGTAAATGAGATCCCTCAGGTCCTAGTTTGAGGTGAGACGGGCGTCTTTGTGGAAGCGGAACAATCCTCTGTGAAAGGAATCCCTTTTAAGTCTAGGGGTCAGGAGCAAATGTGAGTGGATGCTGGGTCTTAACTTTCATGTTCACCACAGCCCTGTGCTCTGATTGGGATGTGTGTATCACCCAATGAAAACACACAAACTTGTGTAGATTAGCACGCATAAATTATGAACACTATACTGATGTGATCTGAAGGGTTTAGACTTTATACGAAAAAATTCAGCTTTTATCTTATCTTATAATTTCAGGTTTAGAGTATTCATGCTTATTTATCACAACATTTTACTTATATTCTTTATTTATTCTTGTCACCTTTTCCTTTCTTAACTCTAGCGATCTTTTATTGTAGATGCTCTATAGTCTCTGAATGTTAATAAGCTTCAGTCTCTACAGGACTGCTCTTGTTTCATAAATCCCTTCTAAATCTCAATCATCAGGGTGGAAACTATTTGAAAGCTGAATTAATAATGTTTCATTTGATTTATTTTACAAAGTGACAAACTTTCCTACTTAACAATTTATGGACTATACTTCTAGCATGACATAAAATTAAATTAAGGATTAGTAGTAATGACCATATATCTCAATTTTCACTCTGTAACATAAATAACAATAAGTTAGCATAACACAAATCAGATAAATCTTACATTCTGCCTTAATTACATTTTTCTGGTTGTGTACTACCATGTAGAAGACTTTATGTGGTAGAATTATATCATGGAGTTGGAGTTGCCTCAAATCGATCGCTGCTGCAGTGCAGATATGCGCCTCCATCCTTTTGAAATACATCTTCTCACAACCATTTCAATCCTTATCACAAAATCTACCACCATCTGTCCTGCCATGTTCCTGTCCTTAACACCACAGCTGCCCGTCCTCTCCTCATGTCCTCTATTCCCTTCACCAACATGCCCACTGAAGTCCACTCCAACTACACCTCTCTCATCCCTGCTACCTCATTCCAGAAATTCTCGTTCCCTTCCAACTCACAACCAAGTGGTGGGACATAAAAACTGACAATGTTCAGGATCACACCTCCAATTTCTATCTTCATATTCTTCACTCAGTCATTCTCTTCACCTCCAGAACACTCTTCACATACTCCTCCTGCTGAATCATGACCACCACATTTCTACCCCAATCCACACCATGAGAAAACAGCTTGTACGCTCCTCCAATGCTTCTAGCCTTGCTGCCTTTCCACCTGGTCTCTTGTACACACAATATATCTAACCTCCTTTACGCCATCACATCAGCTAGCTTCCTACCTTTACCGGCCATCGTACCAACATTTCAAGTTATACTCTCATCCCCTCACTCCTGCTTTTCCTCATCTATCGCTGTCTCTCGTTACTGACTAATGTCTGCAAAACGTTGACAGAGTATTATTTCATTTCATTCCCCTGTAATCCTTTGAGAAATAATGTTACAGTTTGTACTTTTATTAACATATTTCCCAGATTTTGATTATATGGCGTCATAAATATTAACTTGTGCACTACAAGCGAAAGGTGAAAACTTTTATTTTTTTCCCCCAAGGAATATCTGTACAACATTTTCTGATTAAATTGAGGATCAATAAGGTACAGCAGAAAAACAAACCACATGTTATCCTCAAATAAAAGATTGGAGTGCTGCCATCTGCTGCCACATACTGGACAGAGAGACAGAAATCGTACACTAATATATCTAAATAATCAACCGCATGACTGGAACATACTCTATTATGTTGCCTTGATTGGTTACTGGTTGTCCAAAACCCTACCAGAAGTCTCTAGAGTGGAAGTACATGAGTGGATCGGTCTAGGACGATTCAGTTTGACAGCCCAGTGAAAGAGGAGCCTCTTTCACTGGGCTTTGGTAGGATTACATTGTGAACCAGTCAAGGGAGGATAACTGCATATATTTACCATAGAAGGTGTTTAATAAGATTAGCTTTATTGTATCCTATTTGTATCAGAGGTAAAGCTTTACCAGCTAATTCTTTGACCAATGTGATTATCCCCTGATGCATTCTTAACAAGCTGGACCCCCTGGACTCAGAGGTAGGAATCATAAGGCAAGAGAGCATGAGAAAGTTCCTATCAACAATCTTTTCAGTAATTAAATTAACACTTGGAGTCTGCAAACGTGGATGGATGATTTGTGCAATGACCCGTTGTCCCATGTAAGAAATTTCTCCACATGACAGATTTCCAAAAGATTCCATGAAGCTTTTCCGGATCAGGTGGGGAATATTTGCCCTCTTAAGGATACGGCAGAAATAGGATGAGAATGTAATATCAGGTAAACATGGGACTATGGTCAGAGAAGTTGCATATATGGTTGAGTTTGAAAATTTGACTTTGTATCACTTATTTTATAAAACTTGTATTTGTAACCCATATCAATACACACCTCTCCTCCCAAATGTGTGGCTGGGGGAAAAAAACAGGTAGGTTTTCCATCCCTTTTTTGGTTTTCTACCCCCAAAGTCATCACTCAAAGTAAGCACGGCTTGGTAAACAGGAAACTGAAATTCACAATAAAGCAAAGGATCATGGTAAATGTAGTCTTCTGTTTAATTTACCTATATCTTTAAGAAAACAAACTCTCTTTCATTCTTATCATTTATCCCCGATTTAAAGGCCCCCACATATAAATCAACCAAATGAAATGAATCAACATCATTTCAGGGTTTTGTTTTCAACTTTGATAAATGAGCATTTGATCAGTATTTTCACTATTTGCATGTGTGTGTGTGTGTGTGTGTGTGTGTGTGAAAACGTTGGCGTTATGATAGATCATGGGCCCCTCATGTGGAATCTATTTGAAAGAAGATTCAGCTGCGCATTCACTTCCCCCATTGACTCTGATCATGTGGAGCAATTAGAGAGATAGTCCTTTGGCTTTTTCAATCAGTGATTCAGAGTGTCCTGCTGTGCCGTGTGCGGCCCACCTACAGTACAATCCTTACCAGAAACCCACAGCAAGAGCTTACTCAGATTGGTTAATGGTATCTCCACATGTTTTGAATGGAGAATACCAACTTCTGCCTTCCAAGAAGTGATTCTGAGTGTCTCAATCTAAATGCATCAGGCTGAAGAACTCCTTCATACCTTCATGGACCTTCATACCTTCATGGCCCTTCATAGGGGTGGTCCATCTCTGGTGGCGCCCGGGGCGAACCTCTCATGCAAACAAATATCCAAGGTAGCTTATTACTCTGTGTTAAATAATACTAAAACATTATCAACAAATCATACAAATTCTGCACACTGTGCACACATGTTAACAGTATGTTGTGCTCACCTCTACTAATATCTTTGCCCCTCGTGGGCCCAGGCCCACTCACTAAGAAAACCCTAGGACCACCCTTCCACTGAGCTCAGGTTCTGTTAAATATGGAAAACTTTGATGACTAACTTATTTTTGTTGGAGTTGTTATAATTTTGCTGCAGGCTGCACACATCATCCTGATGAGGTTTAATTATATCCAATATTAGTTCCTGTTGGACAGAAAACTGAATATTTTCGCCCTAAGGCTGATTATTCTGCTGAGAAAATGCTGCTAAAAGACGCCAGCTAGCATAAAGCTATTAGCACATGTAAACTGAAAATAGAACGCTTAATTATTACCCTCAATGGTGTCAGAAAAAAGAATTGGCTTTCGCTTAAATGATAGCAGAGCAAAGTGAAATAATGTAAACATAATAATGAGTGTAATGATAATGTAATATATAATATATATATATAGTATAATATTATTATACAAATAATGTACGCCGAGCAGTTTAGTTTAAACAGATTCGTATTCTAGCTTAGCAGCTTTCACCTATGCTAGCTCTTATTTTGATCGTCTAACCCCAGCAGTCAGAACGGTGAGTCTTCACTGTTTGGCCACATCAGAGCTTCACCCTGAGGCTGTCTTGAACTTCTAGGATCTGTCCACCATCATACTTTTCTGCGCCTCTGTTAGGGGACTGGCTTCTCTCCAGTATTTCCTGATCTTGGCCTCCACAGTTCTTCTACATGGAGGCACCATGTCGATCTTATCATGAGCTCCTTCTACAAGACCACATGTAAATCATTCTTTGGTCCACATTCAGAGGTAAGCTTCATGGGGATCCTAACTGGGGGCTCGCCCTGCCCCGTGATCTGGCGACTAGCTTTTTCAAAGCAAGAACTTCGACCTTTGTGCAGTTCAGCTGCTCCTTCTGGTCAAAATAACACAACAATTCCACATTACAGGTATTTTCTCGAAATCATGGATGTTGTAACCTGTAGGCTGAATAGGAAGCAGATCCTCCCAACTGGTACCAGCACCAAGCTCCTCCAGTCATTGTCTGTTTCAGTGGCTTCACTGCTTATTCCAGCCAGACACTGAGTCTGTGTTCCAGACTGACCTGCCTGCAGGAGAAAACGTGTGGTGCATTATGAAGTACCAAATATGCAATATGATGATATCAACAACAAACAAAGCAAAATTCCATTTTTTAATACTTGAACAATTAGAAAATTCCCAACTTGAAAAATCCTCTATTAAGAAGAAGTGATGTAACACGACGGTATGAAATGGTTCCATCTTTTGCAGGCATGGAAGAATTAGCATATATTTACAAAAAAAACTATCAAGCTGATTAGTTTGAACATTAAATAACTTGTCATATTGTACACATCTCTGTAATACGTTCAGTTATATTTAGACTTAAAAGGATTATCACGTCCTCGCTCTCTGTTTTTGGATTGACATTTTTACATAATGTGTTTTTTCAGGAGTGGGTTTGTATTTGTGAGATGACCGTTATCTGTCATGATTCCTTTTTCCCTCTCTGTGTCTGTTCTTTGATTCTGTTCTCCTCTTGTGTGATTGTTCATTATTTTCACCTGTGTTTCCACACCAGCTGTGTCTCACTGTCTCGTTAAATCAGTGTATATAGTCTGTCTGCACTGTTCCTTGGTAGCCAGTTCATTGTTTGATGTCATCAGGTGTCATCAGGTGTCATCAGGGGGCATCAGGTGTCATCAGGTGTCATCAGGTGTCATCAGGTGTCATCACATGTCATCACGTGTCCCCGTCTTTACCCAGTGTTTTTTTGAAATAAGTTATTTCCTAATGTTTTTGTTATTCCTGTTTGATCCCCTGCTTTTTCCTCGTGCCTTATTTTTTGGTTAAGATTAAATATTTGAATTGCACCTGCTCTGCCCCGCTGCATCTGGGACCAAGCTTACCCCCAAGAAAGTTTGTAACAGCTATGAGATTATACACACGTCAAACTGTAAGACTGTCCTATTAGCGATGGAACAACTTAAATATATGAGATACTTTCCCCGGAGCAGAGAGCCTGGGAGCAAAGTGGATATGAGATAAGAGTGATTAATCTCTTCATATGCTGGAAACTCTCATTGAACTTAGTATGATACTTTAAATGCAGAATATATCTTAAAACCTCAAACGGCGCACGTGACTACAACCTTATCCCATCATGGCTTGATTTCAATACGTTTGCAGTAATGACTCTGTCGTAGCTTCAAACAGATCAGCGTTTCACACAACCGTTCATCTCTTTTCCTCTGTGTCTCTAAGCAGGTGAAAGATAATGCCCACATATATATACAGTGTATACAGGCTATTAGTCAGTGAGGATTAGACTCGGGCAGACGGGCAGAGATGTGTGCTGAACAGAGACAGAATGGCTAAATGCTTCCGGTATAATGGAACTAGAAAATGCAATTTCTAAAGAAATTGCGGGTGTGAATGCTGGATGTTGAAGAGCCGAATTGAAATGTTGATTGAAAAAAGAGATGATTCTGAAGAACAATGAATAAGATGAATAATTGGGAAGCTTCGGAATGGTAAAGGATTCGAATAACAAGTTGATTGAAAATGACAATGCATGAAAGATGTTGAATATCTGAAGTTTTGCTGAAAAATCAGATAGTGGTCTCTAATGCTGACTTGAATTTGAAGGGGTAAGAACCATAATAAGCAGGAATAAGATGAGGAAAAATACAAAGAAGGCTGAAGAGTGACATGGGTATCAAGAGCATCAGATACTTGAATCAGATGTATAAAAGAAGTTTAATACGGTTATAATATTCTTATTGATATGCGTGTGTTGGTCATAATGTTTTGGCAGCTGTGCACCTGTAGTTCATAATGACTAGTCTATGTATTTACACGCATTTGGTTGTAATGTTATGCCGACTGAATTTCACTCATGGAGGTAAAAACTCTACAATAATAATAAAAATAAATATATATTTTTTGACAAGATTGTCCCTTTTTTTATTCACAATTCCACCACATTTATCGTAATTGCAACATTGTTCATTAGGTTTTACACTACACAAAAACAGGACAATATTGATATTAATAAAACTTAGTTGTTTTTGATTACAATGCTCAGAATCAGACATTGAAACAGGTTTATGATATCAAAGCATTAGAAATCTTAAATGGAGTCAAGTTCACATTAAGAACAAAAAAGACGTGTTAGATATTTGTACCTTATGTTTTAAAAGTGAAGTATAAAGCTGCATAGGAATCTTTTCATAGCAAAATAAACAGTTTGTGACATCAGCTATCCTTTCAGTATATAAAACACAGGTCAATTAATTTTAAGTAAACAACCAGCACCTTTAATATCCTGCTCAGCTGTTTGGTTGAGCACAGATTGGGTCACTATTTCTTCTAGAAACATGTGAATTGCTGAGCCAGTGGCAGCAGGTTTATGCCAAGGAGTGGGGGGACACCACAGATCAAAGGTGCCACCGCCGAGGAGGTATAATCCGTGCATAATAAAGTCCTATTCGATAAGTACGACTTCTTTTTGTCATATTAAAGCGTTTGAGGACTTAGAATAACAGGATTATGTTACCTGACACAACCCAAAAACAATTTAATAAAGGTAAAAACATGCTTTACCAAAAGGTTGAGCTAAACTAATTAAAATGAACTACTCTCAGGAAATACAAAATTTCATCAGGAAATAACTTTAGAAGTCAGATTTCTTTTTTTTTACTGTTTAAAAACATGCTTGACCGAATAATTTCTCATTTAAAGTGCATTTAGTGTCTAAAATGGTAAATCAATAAATGAAATAAAAATGTTTATAGATATATTTTGTTTCTCTGTGGACATTAAAGGGGTTAATCTGACCACTACTCCTGGTTTTCCATGAATGAATGAGATCTGTTGGAGGTAGCACAAAGAACTCAATGCATTCCAGGGGTTGTGTGATTTAGTTGAGTCATAGTATTGAACTCAACAGCCTGAGAAACATGTTAGTGTGGCCCGGACTCAAAGATTCATCGTCTCATCCACAAAACTTGCACATCGGAACAGAATGACATGTGCGCCCTCTGCTGGTGACATCATGTTTTACAACATGGCCCAAAGCATGAACTGAAGCAAAGCTGGAGTGAGTGTTTTTAAAAATGAAATCATCCGGAGTAATATTGCTGTCCTCTGTCATTATGAGTTTATCTTACAGCCCGTTGTGCTGATTGCTGGTATCCAACCACTATAGAGCGCCGGTCATGTTACACAAACATGTTACTGTAGACAGTGAACGCTGGGATGGGACTCTTCCCTGAGATGAGTGTTGATGGATGAACCTATTTAGTATGGCGAGACAAATGGCAGTCACTTGGTGATAAAACATTGGAGGAAAATAGCTGTTGGAGTGTAATTAGCCATGTTTACTGTCCCAGACATTAATAGTAATCTGTAATGCTTGTTAAGGAGCTAATAAAGGTAATGAGGCCTTGCCTCGTTCCAGTGTTGTTAGTACCGGTGTCATGTAATTAGATAGACTGTAAATGGTTTCTCTAAATTAAACAATGATCCATCACTTTGACAGACTGGTGAGATAAAGTGACGGTAGAAGGATATGTATTAAATCTACTTAAATGATAAATAAATATAGTAATATTATTTAAAATCTATTTTTCAATAAGTAAAATTACACAAACATTTGTGAAATATGTTCTCTCTGAGTGATAAAGCATTGTCTTTGACTGTACTAACAATTTTTACCATCTTGCAGCCCGAATTTTAAACATGTAAATGATCAAAAGGATAGTTTTCATGGTTTTGTTCTAAGCAATTTGCACTCTCTTAAATTGGGGGATTTTGGTGTTCACACTGTACACATCGGCGTAGGCCTGGTTTTAGATTTGTTAATGTTGTCATGTTTGTTAGATCTTTCTACATGTTGTAATTAAATGTTTTTGGTTTCACTAAATTGAGTAAACTGTAATAACACAGCTGATCCTTCTGTCCTCTATCTGCCTCATACAGGTGTAACATTCCTGACAATGGCCGTCTCGCTGAAGAAGCATGTTGAGACACGAAGGACTGTGTGGTTGGATTCACGGACCTGGGAAACACAGAAGGGTTTTGCACAGAGATCATTGAATGGAGAATCAGGTTTGCAGACGTTATCAACTACAGGTGAGCCCACACCGTCACAATCACGTTCTGATAAAGGCTACAAATTCTTCTGGGTTTTAATACAATCTGAACCATCACCTGTTAATAATCACCATCACCTGTTAATAGTCACTGAAATCACAGTTTTCTATGTTTACGTTATTTCTACTTCATTGGAGCAACACATAATTCATTCAAACCTGGAGCACAGTTTTCTCAGAGTGGTGAAACAGGAGGAATGCAATGAGAACAAGATCTGATCCGGCCCCTTGCCCAATGTCAGCTGGGATAGGATCGAGTTTGGCGACCCTGAACAAAATAAGTTCTTAAGGGTAATGACCGAACGAGTCACTAACAGCAGCAGAGCAGAGCCAAAATCTGATGGCTTTGGGGTCCGTGGGTTTGAGGGGACGCCGAACAATCGGCTCCCCCTTGCTGAGGATGAAGGTGTCTGCCTGGGTCTTCTCACCTGGGGGTCAGTCTGGAGCACCTTTGTAATGAGATAATTTTATTCTGACATCACCTGGTTACAATGATGTGGATTATCAGTGGAAATATACAAATAGTGACTACAGAAATAGTTTTAGAAGGTATTGATTGTTACAAATGAGAGGAAACCTCTTCTGTTAGACACACACACACACACACACACACACGCACACACACACACACACACACACACACACACACACACACACACACGCACACACACACACACACACACACACACACACACACACACACACACACACACACACTTGAAGATACATGGGTTTCAGTAAAGAGGAAGGTTGTGAAGGTTTAATGCAAATTCCTTACTGACTGATTTATGTAGATGTTTTCTTTTTTGCAAGTTATGTGCAGACTTTGCATGGTATTAGTTATTTATTTGCATGGTATTAGTTATTTATTTGCATGGTATTAGTTATTTATTCATTTGATATTAGTTATTTATTCCCTTGTTTGGGTAATTAATTAAACAAATTAAATAAATTGTGTCATTTCCTGGCTTATATTGAGTTTTAATATTGCACATGCCACAGTTTGAACTGTTTCCTCCGGCAGGAGCAGTGGGCTTGAGCAGGAGGCAGCCTGACCCTGTGGTGGTGGTTCCCCTCAGGAGTCCCTTGGGTTCTGGCTTGGTGGGAAATGTCTGCTTGGTGATTAGTTTGACCGATCCCTTCCCCTTCCTTCTTATCCACTCTAGTTGTCTAGTCACGTCCCCAGTCTCCTATCGTTCTAACTGGCTAGTTGTCTTTTTCTCTGGCTGTCCGCTGTCTGTTTAATTGGCTTTTGATTAAATTCAGCGGGCCCGGATCTATCCACTGGTAGTGGATCTAGACAGTCATGGACAGCAAGGCTGCAGCCGTACAAACCTAGAAAAGGCGCGTGGATCGGACATGGCTGCCTCTCGCAGGTCAGGGTTAGGTTTCAGTTTTGGGTATGGTTTTTCCATGATGCTGTGATCCCATGCCAGTCTTTGCCTGGTTCTGTGAGGGATGAACAAGATGAACATAGTGACTGACTGTATTCCTTCTCGTGATAATGTGGGGAATGACTGTAGTCTCTGTTCTTCAAAAAGGCTGCATTCCATAAGTAGATGTTTAACCGTCTGCTGTTTCCTGCAGATGGTTAAACCATCCTTGTGTTTGCCCATGTTGGCAGATCCCATGCGAGTCAACAGTAATAATAATAATAATAATACATTTAATTTAGAATGCACTGTCTGGACTTACAGACTGAAAGCCTCTTCAATTCTATATATATATCTATATCTATATATAGATATAGATATATATAGATATAGATATATATCAGTATGATATATGTGATTACCCACAATATCACTCTTTTCTTCTCCTTAAGTTAATAATTTTTGAAAATGACTTCTAATTTATTGTATTTATGTTTAATAACTCAAACGCTGGTTGTTAATGAATGTAGTTAAATTGCATCATTTTTCATTTCACAAATGAATTTCGGAGTGTATTTGTCGTGATTTAAAGGATTTTTCTCAGGAGAGTTGTCGGGTTGCCATGTCAGAAAAGTAAAAGTTGATCTGTTGCTTGTTCTGGCTGAAGCTTTAACATTACTAGAATTAGATGTACAAGAAGGTTGGGAATCAGCAAGTCAGTCGTAGGAAAGCTGTGGACTATTAACACTATACAACATAGAGAATCCAGATCCGGTGTCTCCTGAGGTTTACCTGGTTCACAGGCTACATGAAAGAACAATTTTAGAGAACAGAAACACAGTAAAACTTTAATGATGTGGAGGTCAAAGGTTGCAGAGAAGCTGCGGTCATCGCAGATTCTCATGAACTAACAGCTAAGGCCTAATGAGGAGGGAGCTCTAATAAGCAGAAGCAACGTGGTGGTAGAGAACAGCTGGATCTCTGTACAGTGTGGGAGGAAGATGCTTTCCCTGAAAGATCTAACAGCAGCATGTTTTAAAAGATCCAGAACCGGGTTTACGTGAGCCATAACACACAAGTCATCCTCAAGGGTCATTATTAATGGAGGGGATTTTGGTTTCAGTCGAAGCCAAACAAATGTGAAATCCACATGTATTTTGCTTGATTAATCACAATACAGCCGTCTAAAACTACATTCTTCAACTGAAGGCTGGGGTTTATACTAATGGAGGCAATTATCTCAAAGATGAATTGTGAAATTAGCATGTTAATGGCTTATATATATAGACATCAAGTACGTTGGTCCCAAAAGGCTTTCCTCGTTCCAGTGGTCTGATGAGAGCATTCCCATGTGCCGCAGCTGGAAATGAACAATATGTAACATCTGACAGCGGATAAATTGGAGGGAAAGATAATGATGATTGCAAGGTTAATAAAGGCGCATAATATTTGGCCTTTAAAGGAACATTTCAATGACATTAGAAACATTTCCTTTTGTTAAAGGTGATTTTTTTTTTCCCATTAGAAAAACATAGTTTTCAAACATAATTGCTTATTGCAGATGTCGACTCTCCAGATTGTCAAATCAAACGTGATCCATGACACCAAGTGTGGCTTCAGTGAACCGTCTGAGCACTAGATGGCACTCTGACACCGCAGAATAAGCTGTCCAGATGTTATTCTGCTCATAACATCCCCTCAGTGCTCACTCTTTGCTTTTTTTGAATGGTCATCATTTGCAAGCAGTGGACAATCTGATGTAACATTTGGGTTGCTGCGTTACAATCGTGGCGAGCGACGGTGTGTGGAGCCCATCACCATCACAGTTGAGATGATGTGACCGTCACAAAGTTCTCCACAGTAACCTCATCTCTGCAGCCTCATCTCTCCTTCTCAAGATAGAAGGAGTCATTTATGAGTTTCCCAGTTGCATGATAATGGATTTGTTAAGCAGAAGAAAGTCATAGGTGTGTAAATGACCGATGCATTACACATACAAGAGGTCCTGATGTGGTGCATACTGATTTACTCTCTCCGTTACTGGTTCCAACTGTGATTTCCTGCTGTGTCAGGTGAAAATATCTGCATTCATGACAACAATTCATGACTTTCACATTGACCCAAAGTGTCACAAATGATGCCCATGCCAGGTTTTATTTCTTTTTTCTTTTTGAAGGGACCAATTGTGATAGGGAGCATCATATAAGAATCCGTTTTTCCATTCAGCTCCACAGATGGAGAACACAGGGCCGGATTGCCTGGCATGTGTTTGCATATTTTTACTATGATGCAGCTCGTCCATCTTCATTGACCTACAGAGGAGACGTTACAGATGCCCCACATGGAGTTCACACGTATACTGATAGACACACACACACATCTATGCAGCACACACTACCTCAATCCTACTCTCCTATTTGATGTCCACGTTCTGAATCGATCCATACAAACGAAAAGATCTGTACATGATTTTGCCACAAGAGCCTCTGCAAGACTTGTGAATCAGGCTGAGGCAGTGGGACTGGGGTTATTGATCCACAAGCAGCGATCTGCAGGGAAGGACTGCTAGCGAAGATGAAATCGACATGTTCATATTTGGTCCCTTGGCTGAAAGAGGCCTGTAGGAGAGTGTGGGACCGTTGGAAGGCTCTACATCAGCTGTGAGCTCCGAGACCCGTGTAACACGGCTGGATATTGACCATGTGATGAGGCAGTAGTAGAAATTATAAAGTTTTTTACGAAGGAGTGTTAGGGTCATCGGATTTCAGGACATTTCAACTGTATTCTGGACTTTTAAATTTTGTTCTAGAAATGAAATATGAAAAAAGTTTTTTTTTTTATGCTAAGCCCTAATACTTAAGTAATACCTAAGTTTTAGACCTTTGTGATTGAAAGAAGATTATTTTGGAATCCGACAGTTATTAGAAAAAACTGCACACAGCTGTTTTTTAAAATGTTTTTAAATCAGAGAAGACTGAGAATGAAGAAAAGATGAACGATTTATAAAAATAGATGATTTTTGACTTTTAATCTGTTGGAAATTCTTTGGTGCTCGGACTATTTGGTGAGAGTGAGATCGAATGGTGTCCGCCCCTGACCAGCAGCAGGAAGATCCCCCCTCCTTCTGAGTCTGGATCCTGGTGGTGGTGGATGATAACTCTGCTGAGACCAGTGAATGATGAAGCTGATGGATATATGAGGAAGAGGTGTAGACGGGGAGGTGGAGGACCCGTGCACCAGCAGCATGAAAGAACTAGATGAATGGAAAGAGTCAAATTTAAAGACTTCATAGTTTTCTCCAGCGGCGGAGCGTTTATATGAAAAATGCGGTTTTACCTACACTTCCTAACCGTTAGTCCGATTTGGTCCAAATTTGGTGCATATGAATTAGTTAGAGGAAATCGATCGTGCAAAATTGTTTTTACCTTTAATAGCAATGTATTTTTTAATATAATGTGAGGAGTTCAATCAGGGGGATTGCCTGTACAACATAGAGGATTGGGTTTTTGGGTTGGGGAAAACAGGGTAGGCCTAGTTGTAAGGTTTTTCTCACAACACCCCCGTCTGACCTGACAATTATTTCTTCTCTTTAACAGACTGTAATAGTATGCTGAATCCAGGTTAGGATTAGGGACCATGCCGACCTCAGACTCCAGGAGGTTCAATCTTTCTTGTACCTCAACCACCAGGAGTCTTTCAGGGAGATTGTTACCCATCATCATGAGCTTCTTAACCTCACAGCAGACCATGGGGTAAACGTAGGAAAAACAAAAGGCAGTGAGGTCTGCCTTCCATTCAAGATGTGACTTTGAAATGTGAGTAAATGGGTATGGAGAGAAATGAGTCTTAAAATAGTCAAAGCTATTCGAGGGAAAGCTCTACCAAACGCCGTGCAACAAGCTTTGAGCGTTACAGCAGCACCGAGGCATCAGGCACTCGACGGGATTATAGCCTGGCAGGGAAATCCGTCACTGCAGATTCAGAGACAGAATGACATTAGTGGAGTCAACCATGTGTAAAGGCAAAGCATCCTCCAACGGGAGGCGAACACAATATGTTATACCGATAAAGCAGAGGGAAAAATGAAATCTAGATTTTACTTTTTGAGCTTGTGTTCCTCTGGAATGTTAGCACCATTCCCTAACCTTCTCCACCGGGTCAGTGCATGCTGAACGCACAAAGTGATTTATGAAAGCTTTTTGTGAAGCATTATATTGTTTGGGAGCTCTCACCTTTTCCTCACCAGCACTAAGGCCATGACAAATGCCTTAAGTGTCATCTGTGACCAGGAACCAGAGTAGCGAAAAGGCTCGTCAGTTAATACCAGAGAGGGGAGGAAGTCAGCCGCACTAGTTGAGATGAATCGATACCATATCAGCTTTTCTGATACATTTTTGAAAGTAAGTTTTTCTGCTTGTTCATTTTCCCAGTTTTACGGCAGTCATCACATTCCTTCCAACCTGTTTGCTCATTTCTGCCTTGGATCACATTTTCTCTCAGGCACAGGGTCGATATGTTCAATCCTCACATCTATTCTTTAACCCTCTGGGGTCTCAGGGTACGTCGGCCATAACCCCTAAGCCTTTGTACAGCATATTAAATAATGTTCAACATGTCAATATTGTTTTTCAGGACAACATCAATTTGATGTCCTGACAGTTATTTCTTTAATTTAACATAGCATATCAGCACACTGAACCCACAAGCATGTTGTGTTAAGGATCATAATGAGTTTGATCTATATAGGAAGAAATGTAAACTTTTGTTTATATGTCTGTCCGTTTCTTTTTGTGTTCGTTTTTTTTGTTTTTGATTGATTAATGTCTTGCTCGGAGTCATTATCCACCTCTATTGAGAAAGTCCTATTGGATTAGCATGTGATGACCTAATAATAAGAATTATGTTTAATTATGGTCAAATAAGTTGAAGTCATCTCATTAAAACAGACTATTTTCAAAGAATATACAAAAATTCATAATTATATTATTAAATGAAATCAGATTTTTTTTAAAACTGTTTAACAACATGCTTTACCATGTCTATGGTGAATTAAATAAAATTTGATAAGAAATGGCTGCGAAAACTAATTTTAGATACATTTTTCTACAGTAAATTTTTGTCAGTGAGAACATTAAAGGGTTAATAATGTTTTTGCTCTTTGTTTGGTTTTGGAATACTGCTAAAATTGAATCTTATATGAGAGAATTGAGTGTGTGTATATATATGTGTATATGTAGATGTGTATGTATGTGTATGTATGTATGTGTATATATATATGGATGTGTATATTTATTTATGTATGTGTATATGTATATATGTATGTCTAGATGTGTGTATATATGTGTATATGCATATATGTGTATATGCATATATGTGTATATGTAGGTACGTCTATGTATGTATGTGTTTATGTATGTATGGCTGTATATGTATATATATGTGTGTGTGTATATATCTACTATAGATATATACACACACACGTATATATATGTATACATGTATGTGTGTGTGTATATATATATATGTGTGTGTGTGATAATGATATTGATATTAGTCATTATAGAGCATTGTCACAATGTATTGTACTTGTTATGACAGTATTACACACATGACATATAGTGCTGTAAAAGGATCCCACCACAGTGATGTCAGAGACTGGTCTCCTGTCATCAGAGGTATTTGGATCCACCAGTTTCTGCAGCCAAAGGTGGAACAGCTGGCTGTTATATTTAGGGAGAGAATACTTTTCAAACTGGTAATTAAAGTATTTGATAAGATTTAGCCTTATTAAATTAATTCACCATTTAAGGCATGTATTCTATCCTTTTTCACGGCGCTGTATAATGGGTCAAACGCTGAGCTGATGCCTCAGTCGCGGTCACCGCCACGAAACAGCAGTAAGACGGCGCTGATTTCCCCTCTTCCTACCTCTCCTATAGGCCGTGACTGTTCAGCTGTGTGACAGCGCTTTGCTCAGCTCATCCGCTCTGACTGGGACTGTGACGTGGAATCCGTCAGGGTGCATTGGTGAAATTGATCATTGCGATCCATATCAACCAGTGAAGCTTTGGCTGTGCAGCTGCAGGAGAGGAGGAGGCATGAGGAGTGCTTTGCGTTATCTGTGATCCATCTATCTTTAGTCAGGAGCTAGGCGTCAGATCAATATGCCACAGGCAGCTCATATTTCACCACACAGGTCCCAGCAGCGGTGAGGGAGCAGAGGGGGGGAGAGGGGGGAGGAAGAGGAGATGATGACATGGCTTTGCAAGGCTTTGGGGGGGGGGGGTCAATCTGGAGAGCAGATAGCGTTGAGCCAAAACAGGTGATACAGATGCAACCAGAGGTGAGAAAAAGGAGAGAGAAGTTTTGGGCGTGACGCACCAGTCAATAGTGCAGCAGAGGCTTATTCACTACATGGAAGGCAGCGCAGCCTGACAGCTTGTCGATTCAGTGAATATATAATGAATGTTCTCTTACGCTCCTCTTTCTCTCTAACCTTTCTCTTCTCCTTTACTCTCCTTATCTCACCTTCCTCCCCTTCTGTCACCCTCCTCCTTCTACCCTTTTGGAGCATTACTCCCAGCCCTCCTGCTCTGCCTCCCTGTCACAGACCCGTGTCGCCTATCATCCTGAGAGGAGAGTAAAAACAAAGAGTAGTATGAAAGGCGCTTAGTCGCGTCTCCTCCTTCCCCTGCTGTTGTGGTGTTCTAATGATGCAAATGTTAGGCGGGCTAATGAGCAGGAGTTATGTTTGGGCTGAAGTTTACCGCACTGCTCAGCTGCCCTGTCTCATGAATAATATCCCCGTGTCAGCCTCAAGATGTTTGTATTTCTCCAAATAACTCACAAATAATGACCATTACAGATGGTGCGTTCTCAAATTACATCGGAGAAGACAATTGTTTGTCCATATTGGTGTCCAAAGGGCCAACTGGTCCTTTAGAAGAAAGGTAATGAAAATTCATAGAAAGAATTCAGATATTAGCAATCCATTATTCTGGAGTCGCATGCATGCACATGCAAAGACAGGAAAAGTGTTTTCCAACTCTTTCACCTTTTGACTCTGGGTTCATTCTGGCTGTGACCTCACACACACGCCTCTGAAGGAGGGCAGAAACAAAAGACGTTAACTGTGTTATAACAATAACCCCTACGACTGCCTGCAATTCTCTCCCTCCCTTCTCCGCAGCTTAATCCTCCATGCTTTTGCCCTTCAGTTTTTCAAAGACAGCCTGCGGGCTAGAATTGCCCTTTGCTGACTTGCGGCTGACAGTGAATTAGTTTGCTCTCGTCTCCTCCCTTTTATCTCTGAGATCATACTCAGAGTGGGTCAAGATCAATGGTTCTCTCTGCAAATCTGCCCAGACTCTGGGTGCTTCTCATTGACCTTACACAGAGGTAACTTAACATCCCTACTCTCAGTTTGCAGGTTTGTAATTGTTGAAAGGTAGGATTTTAATCACCGCTGAAGAAATGGACGAATGGATCAGAAGTCAAGTGGCATGGTGGAGCAGAGGTGAGCACTGTGGGCCGTGGTTCCGGGTTCTAATGCAGATCCGGGGGGCTCTGTTTGGAGTTAGCATGGTGTATTGGTATCTGTGTTCCCTCTGACTTCACCCACAGACGTTCTACTGTTTGTAGGTGAGTTGGAGACACTACATCATCCCCCACCTGAAGCTGCCTCATGACTATGCAGAAGATAAGCGGCTCTGGAAACTGGGTGAATGGATGGTCCTCTAAAGTCAACTTTTTCTTCGTACATAATTGGCACAAAATTTTTCCCAACTAAGACCATTAATGGAAATGGTCCGGTCTGCTTAAGGAACTTCTCTAATCTGCATATTTCAACCATATTTTTAACCATCTGTACGGTTTGTAAACAAACCAATGAGACTTATAGATGCCGGGGGTTGAATTTTTGGGGTGTCCTAGCAATCAGTCCTTTTTTTCTGACATTTGACCTTACTAGTCTCCACGCAAACAGAGGCTTAAGTCAGTTATTTGTGCAAAACAAAGTCAACTGAAACTGTACCTGTTCATATTCCCCCTTGAATTAGGGCCACATGGAAATGATATAATAATCATATCTTATATATTTTCACACAGAAAAAGATTCCCCAAAATCCCCACAATCTCCAAGTTCAGTCAAAATGAAATCCAATACAAAATTCCACTTCGGGATTTCTTCCTTTAATTTGAAAGTCTGCCCCAAAATAGGTCTTTTAGGGTTAATATAATTTCAGTTCAAATACAAAGGTAAGATCCACCACATTTTTTCCTCAGTACTAGTAGGGTGTATAAAAATGTTCAATTTCAAAGACAAAAAGAAATGGGTTGGGCTCCAGATCAAAAAAAAGAAGATATCTGGGAGCCATCTGCTCCTCTACCCAAAGTATTTAGGAACCAAATTTATTTATCAGGAGCCAAAACATATCTATGTCAGAGTACAATGTTTAATGTCTGCCATAAGCTTTTCTTCCCCCTCTGTACTGTCTGCCTTTGTTTGCCCGGTGTCCCATGTATATAATATATTCTTTTCGAAATATTTGCCATGTACAATATGTTGCAATCTCATTACCATATATAAAATTAAATTAAATTAAATGTCAATTCCTTTTTTCTTTTCCAAATTTCATTGACCAATGTACTATTTGCTATCATTATCTGTATTGCTGCTCGCTTTGTAGGGATGAAAAAAACAAGGATCAGATCCCGTTCTCTCTTACTCAGACTTTCAGAATTAAAGCATTATATTAAATGTATCTCCTGGGCTGGCCTATTTCCTGGATAGGTGGGCCCGCCTATAGACTACATGTAAGGCCCAATTACAATTGATAAATACATCATTTCTAAACGAACTTCATCACTTGACAGCTGATGTGAGGTATATTTTTGACACCTTAAGGCCACCGTAGATTCTTGGATAGCGATAAGTGTGCTTATATAAAAATAATATATTATTTTTCATTTGATTTGGAGAGAGCTTTTCTTAAGTACGCCCAATCAAAGTCATTTTACAGGTACAGAGTAAAAATAATTAAAACAGGAATCAAGACAAGACAGAAGTTGCAATCTGAGACTTTGCTTTGGGATGACCCTAAAATTTACAGACTGCACCTTTAAAAGGAATACAGAATGTATCAAAAGAGACCCCATGAAACGAACTGTGATAAATGGCTTTAGCTGGTAGAACAAACAGGACTCAAAATGCAGAATTTCTTGACAACAACCAGATGAAAAAATAAAATCTATTTCAAGTATGTCAAAGAATCTCTGTGATGCATTGAGGGACAAAGTCTCCTTTAGGACAGAGCTGTAATATATAAACATAGTCTTCAGTGAAACAACACACGAGATAGTAACATGTCAAAAGACTGCAGCATGAGAGAAAGACTGTTGAATGCCCTCCCTGACCATCTCAGGGCTCCACAGACGACTGACACATTTAAAAAAGGACTCAAAACTTTCCTTTTTAGCAGAACCTATAACCTTAATTAACATTGTTGCTTTTTGGTCAGGCTTTTATATAGTTATTATTTTATTATTTTATTGATGCTTTTATCTGCTTTTACTTTGTAGCACTTTGACATTTGATCCAAATGTAAAGTGCATTATAAATTAAATGTATTATTATTATTATTATTATTACATGCAGTGAAATATTCAGACTCTGGAGTCTATCTCATGAAGTGCTGCATGGAGACATTAAAAGCAAGAGAAGCAGAGTGTTAGTGTTGTTATAGCTATCCTTGGGCCTAATACAGCTCAAGACAGCAGAGACAGCAGCCTGGTCCAGATCCAGCTGAGACATACATCCAATGGGATCCCCGTGGACCCGCTTCAACAAGATGGATGACAGGCACTGAGCTTCAAACCGGGCACACTCAACCCAGACATCATTGGGTCCAGCCTGAATAAAGAGGTGTTGGCCCCTCACCTGCTCCTCCCTAATAGCAGGCACTGCCTGGCTGACAGCAGCCCATAAATAACGCAGTCGGCTTGTCACTGGAAAAGAACACACTCAACTGAGCACATTCACTCAACGGGATCTCAAGGGAGAGGGGACACACCAGGGCTGCAGTTCTGGAATACAACATGTGTGGAGAGAAAGTAACAGAACTGAATTTTCTGTATTCTTAACATTTGGTGAAGGGACTGAAAATGCCATGTGTAACATAATGTAAGTTTATAGATTTTTGGACTCCATTAATGGACTGAAATACTTTTCGACTGATCAAAATTGGGATTTGTTTTTTATCCTGAGCTGCTTCTTTCAGACCACATTCTGTTTTTTAACGCTTTGTCAGAGGTGACATGCAGAGTCTGGAGATGAGGGAGTGAGTCAGACATTATGGTAAAATAACAAGGAGCTTATGTCAGAGTTGCTTTTAAAAAAAAGTTTTTTGTACAACCAAGTATTTGATCGGACTGAGAAACAAAAAACGTGATAATCAATTAATGTGTTGGTTCTGTCCGTTGTGTACACGTTGCCATGGAGACAAATTAAGTTGGTATGCGCGATGGTGGCTTCTTCTTCAGAGTGTTTAATACACCTGTTTACCGTAGCTTTTGGTATTGTGCATGTTGGGGGCATTATTTAGTCAATTGTTTTCTAGATGATGCTTAATGTTCCATTATAAGTCACTTGACTGCATGACCCGGAAGTTAAGCAAAGCTTTCACGGCTAATCTGAATATCATGAAATGTTTTTGTATTATATCTGTTTTATTCACTAAATGAAGCAATAAAAAGGAGCGTGGGATGATCATATTTATTGTTTCATTCAGTGAATAAAACAGGTATAATACACAAACTTGTGATATAGGAAGGATATCACAAGTATCCTTCATAGTTGGCCGTTTCCTCGCCGGTTGCACGCATGCACACACACACCAAGCCTGAGCAACCAGGGCTACAAATATCTCACCAGCTCGGAAATCTTTCCCTTTGAATGAAGTAAACACAAAGCTCGCAATTTGGAAAACCTGTAAGGCCAAAATAAGCTGCGGAGGAGCAAACCCAAAACGCTCTGAACGACAAACTTAATCAGACCCTTCAATATAATCACCCAGAGGAAAACATCATGTTTCAAGAAGCGAACTTCGGCAGAGTGGCTTAAACTAGCAAGAGCACAGAGGCGGCCATGAGCCGCTCTATGTATGTATTTATACAGTATGGTATAAGTACGGTTTTTATAACTTTCAAGAAAAATAAATGGAATCAGCCAAGACCTGCATCGACAGGTCAGACTTTGCATGGATCGGTAATCAGAATTTGCCAAAAAAAAAATTCCATTCAGTTCCCTTTTTGGGGTTGTCATGCTTTTGCCTCTCCGTTGCACCTTTTGTCACTTTAATTTGCACCAAAACAAATAAACTAATTCACAATCACTTGTGCTTCCTGAATTGAGTTTATTTCTTTACTTGCAGTTAAGAAATAAACTCTGTTATTTAGAAGAAAAAAAAATAAAAATAAAACTTTTCTATTTTAATAAGATGGTGAAGAAAAAAGGGAATTACGCCTACTTTCGTCGCTTGTTTTCTTGCAGAAAACACGTATACTTACGAGCCAGTTAAAGCGCGATGTGAATGATAGACATTGGCTGAGGGACGTTTGAGGCGACGCATGTAGCCTACGTCATGACGTCATGCGGAAGTAACAGAGCCAAGATGGCTTCGCCCCTCGGACGAGGCGTGGAAATTACATTAGATTGTCAAACACGCGGAGCCGTTCGAAATTCACAGACTACGGCTGAGTGAAGAGTCTGAGAGAGTGAGTCATGGAGAGACAAGAGTTCATCGCGTCTCTGGTGGTAAGAGAAACGTTTTTGTATAATTTCTCCAAGTTCCTCAACCATCACAGTACGACCGCTTTAACCCTCCCATGACAGTTAAAACAGCGATTACGTTCACTGTTTATGGCCCCAGCGCGTGGTGGGCGTGGCTTCAGGACCGCGCGCCCTCTAACCAAGAGGTTCTGTGTACATTGGAGCTAGTTCTACTCGTAGATGCACCTCTGCTCTGAATGTCAATGTCAGTTTCAAGCGAGGACTTTCAGGAATGTCAGGTCTTCTTTTGTAAACGTTGACTGTGTTTACAACAGCTGTTTGCTGCAAACGTTAAAACCTACCAAATGTCTATGATGCCGGTCTCGTAAGGAAGTGATGTGGGGTTAAAAACAATACAGTTATACACCAATTAGCCATAACATTATAAGTAATTATAAGTTTTTTAATTATTTATTAGCGTGGGAAGCGAATAGAATCGCATGACGTCCGATCACATTGGAAGATAATACTAGTTCTGATAGAAATGAGGAGAAACACGCAAGTGTATGAGTATTATAATAATAATAATACATTTAATTTATAATGCACTTTACATTGGGATCAAATCTCAAAGTGCTACAAAGTAAAAGTATGTGGCTGCATAGCCTCACACCGGTTGAGTGCCAGTGCTTACTCCTGTCCTCCTACTGTGTGCTTACTGAGGTCCTGTCAGTATCAGAACTGGACCACAGACCAGTGTTTTGATGATTCAGATTTTGTAATATGTCACGTGGACGGTGGGGTGCGCGTGCATTGCCTACCTGGGAATAAGATGGCACCTGGATTCATTACAGGAGGAGGGTCTTGCCTTCCTCCTTAGCAGGAAAGTGCTCCTCGCAGCATTGCAAAATAGAAGAGGAATCTTCATTGTCACATACTATCGTACACTTTTTTACAACCTACCGAAATCTGTTCCCTGCATTTTAACCATCCCTGAGGATCAGTGGGCAGAGACAGGTGTTTTCAACCGATTTTGATCCAGGGACCACCATTCTGACTAAGAAGCTACCTGGGGACCACTGCTGTTCAGTATGAGGACAGGTGTTTTTCTTACCTGTTTGTGCGATTTCTGGGTATAGTGGCAGATAGGGAGAGTCTTATATCATTCTGTTGCTCCAGCCTTGCCTTGTACCTATTCTTAAGGTATGTCAGTGTGGAAAATCCACTCTCATAGAGATATGTATTTGCAAATGGTATAAAAAAACTTTACTGCTAGACCCGGAAAAAGGTACAAGGCCTGGGGCCACTTGCAGTGCCTTCACGGACAACCTGGGGGGAGCAGACCAGTGGTTGAAAACCTCAGGGGAGTGAGAAGGGATGCATTATCCTGCTTAATGATAATGTGACATGTATGCTCCAGAGGATTGAACTCCTGATTTCCTGATGAGTGGAATTCTGCTCTACCTCTTGTTCAGGAACGGTGTTAGGGACACAACAGGGGAATGTGTTTAATTTATCAAATTTCCCAGATCTGAAGTGCATCCAGTGTCTGTTGGATGAGTTAGAATAACAATCTGATCCATAGAGGCCCAATCTTCTATCATACAGGACTTGAAGGATCTGCTGCTTATGTCTTGGTGTAAGTTGCCACAGTACACTATTCCAGTATATTTGCTGTAAACCATATTAGTTACAACAAAGTTATGTATTTTAATAATTTACTATTTTACTACATATTTAAAATATGTAAAATCTCATTTCAACATTTCCATTACTAGGACATTTTTACAATGATGGACTGATAACAGAGCTGATGCAAATACTGAAAGCAGTTTTGACATAAAGTGACCGTCTGGAGTTGATAAGACCGGATGCTGAGTATTGCTGTCTTCTACAAATCAAACACTTTCAACTCGAGTCAAGATCAACTATTGGTCCCGTTCCTAGCCATCCTGTTGTTATGGAAACTCCTCGGTAGTTTCTGTTGTATGGCCTACATCTTTACTGTTTAGTTTCACTCAGCTGGCCGTTATCAGCATCGTAGCTGAATCTGATAGCTGTTTCCAGCAAATTGGCTCTCATAGTCCAGATAGTTCCCTCAAGAGTTGGAAGGGATCAAAATTAGGTAAAAGGACAGTAAATAATAAGCCGGCTTCAGCTGAATAAAAATATGACTCCAAATTATTATCAATGCTGCCCTGTCTATAATGGTTATGTAATGGTCTTCTCCAAACAAGGACTGATCTGGGCTATTAAAACAACCCAAACAAGGAATGCAGGATTAATGTAAGTGTGAATATGTCCTCCACTGCTCGTGCTGTATAATGTGAGAATGTCTATTGCGTCTCATATAGTGATCTTTGTTCCTCCAGGCAGGAGGTTGTGCAGGTATGGCTGTGGATCTGACCCTGTTCCCCCTGGACACCGTTAAGACAAGGATACAGTCTGAACAGGGCTTCTACAAGGCAGGGGGCTTCAGGGGCATTTATTCTGGAGTCCCATCTGCGGCTGTTGGCTCTTTCCCTGGTGGTAAGGCTTTAGAATAAATGTTCACTGTTCAGTAGTGACTGTAATTGACTGTCTCCAACAGGTACCAGATGTTAGCAGACAACTAAAATTATTCCGTGTTTAGGGTCGTTTTAAGCAATGGGCACCAAAAAGGCAATATTTTCAGCTTTTTCAGTTTTCGTGAAGATGGAGTGGTGAATGCAGCATTATACGGATGTTGAGTAATTTTTTTTTTGATATTTCCTGAATTGTCCATAGACTGAACCAGCTTCTAGTAGACCCTGTGAAGGGGTGGGGCCATGGTTGAGGCAAATGCCCTATACATTCTTGTAAAGATCAGGACAGACAGGTTTCAGGTTTCTTAGGCTACGTTGACACATCAGGAATGTGGCCCAGGTCTGATTTATTTACTCATATGTGAATTTTCATGGCAGTGTGAACAGCACAAACAACATGAAATCTTATTTGTTTCAGTTCCGATTTGGACCACTGTCATATGGCGTATGATTTGTTTTGCATCATCCGTCAACATTCGTCACAAAGCTGCATCGGCAAGAGTCTCTTTTCACTGGAGAACATCACTATGAACACTATAAACATCACTATAAACAAAAGCGTTCAAACCGATTTTAGTGGTTTACTTTTTTCCGATCTAGGTCACATTTTAAAAGGGATGTCAACAGCTATACAATACTCAACCTATGCTGTCGTCACAGACAGCAAGGTTATATCCCCCAAAAGTCCACAATACCCGGTGTTGTACAAGCATCACCCCGATTGAACTACTCAAATTAAATATAGTTTTGTTGGAGCTGTGTTGTTTGTAAAATATCTAGTGAAATATAATTGATTAGAGTGAAATTTGGTATAAATAAGAGACTTATAGATAGATAGATAGATAGATAGATACTTTAATGATACCTGACAGGAAAGTGCTCTTTCACAGCAGATACATTCAAGGTCACGAAGTGGAAGAGTAATAAAGAACATATTAAGTAAATTGTAATAAAGTGAAATCTGAAGCTACAGATGAGGGTTAGGCATATCACCAATAACTACAAGAGAAAAAATAAAAACAGCAGGGGAAATAACAGCACAAATCATACAACGCATATATAATGTATATAATATTATATACTATATATATTATATTATTAATATTATATTATAAACGCATATCTTCTCAAGTGGAGTCATATGCACCAAGTGATGTCAGAAAATCTGTATTTTTTGTACAAACTTCCCCTAGTGAGTAACATATGAACTTTTAAATAAAGTATAATACATACGAGGTAGAGCTCCAATCATATTCATACAGTTTGTACAATTCATATATCCACGACTTTTTGGGGATATAAAAATCCGATCTAAGAAAAGAATTGGAATCGAGCATTAAGCCTCTGAAAAACTTTTTACTTGACTCTTCTTCACTGCTAGAGAGAATTTGTGTTAAGATACAACATCAACATAGTACACATGTAACATGTACATTCTATTATATCAAAGATTGGATTTTTGACCCCGGTATGTACAGATGTTAACATTATTCCACGTATAGCACTGGTTTTCTTATGTGTTTAGTGACATTTAACTAGACTGCACTCGCAAAAGTCAAACCTTTGACAAAGCATCTCCCATTACCTCATAATTGGCACCGTTATCATGAAAACCTACAGGGAGAATTTGGAATCATAATGGTGTCATTATTGGATTGATAATTATTCAAGACATTTTACTAATGATCTTACACTTCAGGATCTAAGACAGTCACTTTAGAAGTGAGTCTTAGTATCACATTGCCTGTGCTGTCAGTACATGACCGGTTCCCACAAGGATGAAACTTCTGGTTAAATCAACCGACCCGTGGAACCCATAAAAATGCATAAACCAGACTGAAGGTTAAGATAAAATGCAGTTAGGAAGATACACTAACAGCATAGCGTAACTCCTATAAGAAGCTGCCAAAACATGTGCCGATAACGTTTTGTTTCATTTTTTCTAATGGCATTAAAAGAGGTATTGATTATTGTGTTATTATACTAGTACTGCATCAAAGTTTAAAATTCTGTCTCCATGACAGCCTTAGAATTTATGTGAAGAGTAGGAGTGAGAAAGAACCTAACTCTGTTCACATGCGATGCACTTAACTTTTTCAGCTCTGACCTCTGCGTGCAGACATTCACACACATACTCCTGCCTCAGCTTCTCCCCTGTCAGTGCTAGTGAGGGATATTAATTGCTGTATGCTGGTTGACTAATGGGCCTTAAATGGCTGTGGTTCTGCTTGGTTACAGCTGCTGCTTTCTTTGTCACCTACGACTGCACAAAGTCCTTGCTCAGCGCTAGCGGAAGGCTTGCGGCACCACACGCGACACCTATCACTCACATGCTGGCCGCCTGCATGGGAGAAATGGTAAGTTTTCATGTCCCTTTTTTTGGATTTTCTTGACTCACTCACTACTCACTACTCTGCTGGTACACTTTACAAATCGTCCTTATTTGCGTAGGCCTTATTCGTTCTCAGTTGCTCATTCATAGAAGGGCAGCTTGCTTACACCCTTGTTGTCGCTCTTCACTCTTGGTGCTTTTCCCATCACTGCCAGTCCCAAATGTACTACACCAGCATTTCCTTCAATGCTGTGTCCTTCGGTTTTCACATTCCCTTTATGAAAGGGCAGCAGCAAAGAGCAGGGAGATAAGTATGTGGTTCTGGCTTCAGGCCCCAGGCGCCTGCTGGGTGAGTGAGGGGTGGACTTGCTCCGGTCTCTCCCAACATGCCCCCAACAAGGAGGGTAAATAAGATCGCATTACTGTCTATCGACTCATTTACTTTCTCAGCTGCGGATCCCAGATTTTGCAATATTTAGTCTAAGGAATTTCGAGCCTGCAACCAACAACAGAGCAATTTCTTGAGCCCATCCTCTCCCAATCAGTCAGAGTGAACCATTGCGTATTAGCCATAAGGGGGCCACACATTTCCACACTGGCATGAAGGGGGGTACAGGGATGCCGGGTATGGAAAGAAGTGTGCCCCCCTCCGCTGCCATGGCGTTCTGCAAAATACTAGGTTTTTAGTATTCATGGCTTTTGGATGGATGCAATTTAGACAGGTTCTGCATGTTTATGAAATGAGCCTTTCAGACATGGGAGGAAGTTCAAAACCCCTGAGTTAATCTGTGTTTCCCAGTGTTCAGAAGATGAACGTATGTGCCCTGTTTCACAGAGGCGTTTTGGAGACTGTCGGGTTGACCTCAGTCCCTTTTTGGGGGGGTGTAGCAGCATGCTCCTAGAAAGAATGTTGCTTACTGTATAGTTAAATGCATCAATATGTTGCAGAGCAAGACGAAGAGGCCTCAATATAAATAATAAAAATATTAGAAAATGATTAAATATGTAGAGTTTAGATTCTGGTGGCTGCAATGACATGTGTGCAAAATAATTTTTGAGTGAGAGACAATGTGGTTCTTGTTTTTGTGCCTTCATGCCCACATGTTATCTGGACTTTCTGATCCTCACAGTGGTAGCGGCAGGAACGCACGAGTTTCATTTCATGCATGCGCATCAATCCATCCTTCCATTAAGAACCACTTATAAGTCGTGGTCACGGGAGCGACTTGAGCCTATTCAGCTTAATTGGCCCAATATATATACATACATACATTTGTATGTAGAATTTGACTCCTGTTAACTGAGTTCTCCTCCTACGAACATAAGTATAAAATAATTATAAAATACACGAGGTAGAATAAACAAATATACAACCTATTAACAAATTGACATGTTGTTATGTACAGGTTATGTACATCTAAATATATATGTATTAATATGTATGTATAAATATATATATGACTGTGCAAAGATGTCAGAGTAATGACAGTTGGAGGTAGTTATTGTATAATGAGGTGATCCAGGTTGTTGCACAACACTGACACTGGTTTGATTCTTCATCAGGTTGATGAAGAATGGCCCGTGGGTAGAAACTGCTCTTGTGTCTGGTAGTTTTGGCGAACAGTGTTCTGTAGCGCCTACCAGAGGGGAGAAGTTGAAACAGGTTGTGTCCAGGGTGTGATGGGTCTGCAGTGATCCTTCCTATCGCGGCTGAGATTGGGCGAGAGGCAGGGTACACCATTGACGAGGTGCTTGTTTATCACAGGACCAACACATAGAGGCAAACAACCCTTCACGCTCACATTCATACCTACAGATAACAGAGACTGTGAGAGCAAGCTGGAGTACCAGGAAGGAACCATACAAACATGGGAGAACATGCAAAACACCAGACAGAAAGAACCTCATTGGTGTTCAGGGGTAGATTTGAAGGTTCAAGGTTTGATTTGAACTTGGAACTCACTTACTAACTAACTTACTCTGAGACTACTGTGCCCCCCAACTGTTCCACCAAAGACAGACAGACCAGTACTGGTTAGCGAAATAAGTGCAACAAAATGACCAGAGAGAGTCGCAGTTCTACGACATTAAATAAATGTAATTAGTTAATTTACGAAACCTAATACAGAAAAGAACGTTTAAGTGATTGGGATGGTTGTGCTTCAGTCTCTCAAACTCACACAACTGTTTTGACACAGTTTGTTTCAGTGAGAGGTGCTTTGCTGTAGCAAAGGCTCAAAACAACTCTACTGTTATTGTGACAACTTCATATCATATTAATTCATCATGCAACTTTATACAGACTCCTCCAGTCAAATCCACTTGTTCATCTTAATTTATGTTTGCACAAATCAATAAAAGTCACAGTCAGTGCTGCAGTTTTTGTCTGCCGCTCCAGTCTCTGCTGTAACTTTTGCAAAAACAATCTGCGTTTGTGTCTGTGGCACAACTACAATGAGTGCAAAAGTTGAAGCTGAGGTTGCGGTTACCTTTAACCCCCATCCTGCTTTTCTGGATTTGAGCACATCAAAGACTCAAATCCTCAGAAGAGAGGCTGAGCAGAGCAGGCGCAATATCCCACTGCATTCTGGCAATTGGATACATCTTGTTCAAAGACGGTAATCTTTAGGCTTAGCCATGAAAGACCGTCCCCTGTGCTGCCCTCTGCAAGGCTAAAGACCTGAGCTATGATGCAATGGCTGCCACATGATGATTCTGTGTCTCAATCTTAATGACTTTTGCTTCAAACTTATTGCAGATGTTCTGACGTAGGCTCGGTTCATTGATTGCAATATGGTAGCTTGATTGACTTTTCCCGCTCTTCTCTTATGCATATAAAACTTAAAATGGCTTGACTTTGGACAATTCAAACGAGAAGAATGTTGTTTCTTTCATTATAGGTTTTTTTTTAATCATATGGTGTGTATGTTGTGACGGACAGGGGAAGTAACGCTGACCCACTGCAAGAACGTAGCGGTTTTGGAAGCACCCACTCAGCTTTTCTGTGTGGGGTTTGCATTTTTTCCCCGTGTCGTAGTGGGCTCCCTCCAGGTACTCTGGCTTCCCCCCACAGTCCAAAACCATGTAATAAAGCTGGATTACTGATTCTTAATTGGTAACTCGCCCAGGGTGTACCCTGCACAATGTGGCATGTCTCGGCTCCAGCCCCTACGAGCCTGAACAGGATAAGGAGTTACGGATAATGAATGAGTGAATATTTGTTACATCTTTACCTCTGCGAGTAAGTTATGTTTCCACATGTGTCCCTTTTAACCCATTAAGGTTCATTGAAGATCTAGATGGAGAGGCAGTCCCAGGAATATTCAATATGCCCTGCTAAAGGGTGTATATGTGGTTAACCTTCTCCATCAGTACATAGTGGGATCAGCCTTTCCACTAATTTCACGCATATATATCATAATTGTGGTGTTTTAAATAAGCTTATTTTTAGATTTAAGTTACATTAGAACTAAAGAAGAAGCATGTAAGTTCATAATCCTCCTTAAATAGTTAGAGATGTTTTGATATTTCTCCTGATTGTGCAAAAACATCTTAACTGATTCCAAAACTTGTGGAGGGGCAGGTTATTGGTCAGCCAAAAAAAACATTAAAATTAATATATATATATATATATATATATATATATATTTATATCATAGTATGATTATGCATATATAATATATATATATATGGTGCTGATGTCTATGGGTTATTTGTCTAGATTTGTATCCCCAGCATTGTTCAGCCCCTAGCAGAGGGCTATGCTCCAACAAATGCTCTATACCGCCCGGATCAGTGTGTATCCTCCAGGACGAGGCCTCCACTACTTCTTTTGGTCCTTTTCACATACTCGAAAAAGAAACTGTCTCACCTTCTGCTGCTTTATCATCTGCATCGTTACTGTCATATATGAGGCTAGACGGTACTGTGATTATGAGTCCGCTTAATTTTGCTGTTAAAGTTCGCTTACTCTGACTATGTACTATATAATCTTTCCTCCAACATGAATGCAAACTCAAAATCCCTACATCTTATAATGTATCATCTACATGATATTTTCTGAAGTGCCACTAAAAGCCAGGATAACTTGTGTTTTCTCTGTTTATCCTACTGATTGTATCAGCTGGCTGTTGCCAGGTTTTGGCACACTGGAACTTAAAGAAGACCGACTTTCGTCTTTGTCTTTTCCCCCGCAGCACCACTCATCAGCCAATGATCCTCTCCCTAGGAGTCCATTAAGTTTTGTTCTATCAACTGTTTCCACTTCACAGCGTTTACAGCAGAAGCTTACGAGACCTATTGCTTTGCTAATCTCATCCCCAGGCCTCCCTCTTTGGATGATGTGCTTAACTTGGCACGAATTAACTAGATGTGGACTTCAGAGTCTGTTATGGTATATTCCACATAAAGTATGACTTAGGAATTTTCAAAAAGAGGGAGAAAAGAAAACCCCTTTTCACATTTAAATCCAAGCAAATTCTTCACCTCTTGTTCACCGTAGTCAAGCTTTGCTCTAACCGACATTCAGGGATGTGAAGAAAGAATGGTTAAGTGTCAACAACAAGGCAAATAACACGTCTCAATGAGGTAATGACATTTGTAATATACTCCTGAGAGCTTTAACTCACAGAATACAAGTTTTATTTTCACAATACATTTGAAATTTGACAAGCTTTCAATAAGCTTATGCGGGATCATAGATATATGTAATTTATATATATATATATATATATATATATATATATATATATATATATATATTTATATATGGGCATATGCCCATATAACACAGATAATAAGCAGAAATCTACAGATGTTTGATGGAGATTTTCTAATTTAATGATTGTATCTGACTGTGTATCATGAAACTTAACTTAAGATAACAGGAGCAGTTAGAAGTTTAGAGAGAGGGAGAGAGCGGGTGAGAGTAAGGGCCAGGACAATGAGAAAATGTTGATGTGCGTCCTGATGTTTGTGTGACTGCAGCGGTGAGACGCTCCCATAAAGAATGTGTAAGCTGATGGCGTTTGTCAGGCTCTAGCAGGCTGTTATCCAGCCATTAGATCAAATTTATCTTCATTCCTATTCGCTCGACGTCTGCCCTGAAAGCTCATTTGTCAAGGCCAGGCGGCGGGCTTCTCTCGCATCTATAAACCCCCACCACCAGCACCACCTCGCCACCGCACTGCCACACATCCGGGGGAGGATGTACTGGAAAATACAGTGTGACAGGACAAGATAGGGGGACGGAGAGAGGGCGGAGTTTTGGGGGTAGAAACTGGCAGCCACTTAACATGGCACAGAGAAATAATCCATGCATCGCCTTTGAGCTGCGCCACGCTCTGTGATTTATTGGCTGTTGTTTCAAATTTGGGGACATGCAGTGTCCTCATCTCTTTTTCCTCATGGCGGCCTTTCTTCCCTTTCTTCTCTCTTCTCCCACCTTTATCTCGTTTCATCTTTGTACTGTAACTTATGTCCGGGTTTGGGTAAATGATCAAAAAACTACATGTGATGGTGCATACCTTCTCTCAGGGTGGAGGTGTGGTCTACACAATCCTTGATGTGCTGCTAAAAGATTTCAGATTTCATGTCTTCGTTGAGCTGAAGATAGAATGCATTACTTCTCCATCTTAGATTAGTGCAGCGGCGGATATAACATGGCTTTTCAGCAAATTTATTTCCATTTTCTGTCTCATGATAGATGGAAATCTTTTAAATTGAAGACTACATTTTTAGCAGTACTTTTTTTATTAAGACAAAAGTTGGATACAGAGGCTTTCCTGCTGGTTCTTTTTCCCGAGCGTGACTTTAGTTGCTAGTCTTTGGTAAATTGTCTGTTTCTGTGGTGAATGCAGCATATTTCAATGATTCATAAACCCAAATAATGAATCATTATTCCTGGTCCCGATCGACTAACTATTGTGTCATGAGAGCCATGAGCGGTAATTAAAGGCATCTAGCAAAGGAGGTGAGGATGGAGGGATGTCATGGCTCAATCTGTGGATTGATTCGCTGCCTGGACTGATAATTTGCTGCGTGCTGCTGCTAATTTCCTATTCCTTACTGTGGCTTGCCCATGATTAAGTGCTGGCTTCTCACCTTGCTGTTTGGTGGCCGGTGCTGGAAATTGAAAACCGTCTCTGTCATTTGGATCAACAACAACGTGCCAAGGGAAACTGAAAGGCTCCAATCCAAGGCAGGCATCCTCATAATTAAAGCTGCTTGACAAACCCCGCAGTATGTAAATAAAGATGAATGGTAGCAGGAGTTTAGAGGACTACCAATGAGTTTATACAAAAAGCCAGAGAAAAGCTCACAGACGGAGGAACAATCGAAGCTGATAGACTAGCAGGCGTCTGTCATCCTTACTGCCTTCTCTTTAATGTGAGAAAACAAACTGGAATAGTAATGTGGCACGTAAAACCTAAAACCTTTCAAAATATGATCTCATACTACTACTAAATCTCCATGCAGGATATGAGTCCATTATCCAGACTTTTCAAAGCCCCAGTCCTGTTTGATGATGCCCTTATTCATCACCATTGTTCCCCCCCATTTTCTGCTGTTTTCCAAGATCTGAAATGGCCTCTAAGGCTGTGCACTTTATCTTCTCTCCGCTCAATATCATTTTCGCCACCCCCAGGCGTGCAAATGACTCCCAAACAAACAATGTCCTTAATTTATTTGGTATAATCTCTGGCTCATTCTGTCCTCCCCTCTTCACTGACAGGAGAGGAGAGGCTGTCTCAACTCCAGGCCCCGCATCCAATTACATCAGTAATTACTTGTCATAGCCACTTTCTTTCTATTTAGCCGCCTTCTTCTGGTCCTTTGGAGAATTGGTTTGGGGAAAACATGATGTACAATGTATTACAAATGGTAAGTTGACCAAAGGGAGGGTAAATGAAATCTCTGAGATGGATGCAGCCAATTTGGATATTACAGGGACATGGTGTAGGAGGAAGTTTGGCCACTTGGTGGTACTGTTGCTCCATACTTCCGTTTCGGCTTGACTGTGGTCAAAGTCAGCTGAAGCACCAAGAAGATTCGCGCTGACTTCTTTATTCACCCTCAGCCAATCCTTTTTTGCTCTTATGTACAGAAAATGTGTATTAAAAAAGACAGAACTTGTTTTTTCCTGCAGTAAAAGTGCTGCAACAGAGGTCACGACAAACTGATCATTCTTAATAGAATTGTGAAGGATTGCGGAGGAAAAACTTTGACTACAGCGTTTCTCATGTTTTGTCTGTATAAGTCTTCTTCATCTCCATCTGTGATTTCACTTGCCTTCCAGCTCTGCGGCCCTATCCTTCCTCATTGTGTTCTCCCCATATATTAAAGTTTGTGCCCATAAGGTGTACTTAGTGTTTGGTAGAGGAGATGACAGAGAGGACAAGTGGATGACAGAAGTGAACCCTTTAAAAGCTTTATAGGTAGCAAAATTCCCTTAACAGTGTTGTGCAATAGATCCTCATGGGGCCACCTCCTTTGAAACCTCAGACCAGACCCAGATGCTAAATGTGTTTACATATCTGAGAGGAAAGACAAAGAAAAAGGGGTGAAGTTTGTCTTTATTGCTGTCTCTTCTTAACTTCATCTCTTTGCTCCCCTCGCCGTATCACAGTTCTGGGGTAAGGGAGGCACCAACAGACTGGCATGTGTAGGACCAAGGGGAGTCACACCAGGGGTGTTGGTTCACCGATCGCTCGGTGAGATTGCTTGCTGCAAGTCGCTATTTCCGCTCTCATGCAGTAGAATTGACAAATCAAGTCACCATCTAGTGGGCAGCTGTGGTGCCTGCCTGTAGGGTGATGGAAGTTATGAAGCATAAATATCCATTCTTATGTCCACCAGCTGTTGGCAGTCCATGTTTGTAGTCACATATGCTGGAGCGGCTGGAACTTGTAGCGGGGAGTGTGATGACTGAGGTCTGCATGTGTGTGTGGATCTATCAGCGGGGTCTTTGGACACCGATATGCAGTCAGCCTAGAGACCTTTTCACATGTTGCTAAGGTGTCATGTCTCCTGTGTGCACTGGATAGTTAATTGTCCCAAGTGGATTTCCCTGTACACCAACCAGCCAAACATAGTAACAACTTGGCGAGTGTTGGGTGTATCACCCCCTTTTGCTGCCAAAACAACTTTGACCCGTTGAGGTATGGACTTCATAACACCTGTGATGGTTCGCTCCGGTATCTGGCATCAGGTTGGTAGCAGCAGATCCTTTAAGTCCTGCAACTTGCAAGGTGGGAGTCTTCTAAAATCGAGCTATTGGATTTATATCAGGAGAATTTGCCGTCCAAGCAAACACCTTGAATGCATTGTTGTGTTGCCCACTGTACGTACTTCAAACACATCACCTTTGAGGACAAAAGTTGTCCTGCTGCCGAACACATTCCACCCACTTTCAGACGTAGATAGAGTTCTCCTCAACCGATGTTTCATGTGTTCTGGTCCTCACACTCTTTCTCCCCTGTAGGTGGCGTGTCTGGTCCGGGTGCCCACAGAGGTGATCAAACAGAGAGCCCAGGCTTCTCCCTCTTCCTCTACCATCAACGTCCTCCGCGCTACCGTTCTTGAAGAGGTAAGCACCAATCAACAGCCCTTTCATCAACGATAACTTCCACCCCATTACAAACGTGAAGTGATAGTGTGTGTGATTTTTTTCATTGTATTTTATTTTTTTGGTGGTTTTAACTTTGGCCACTGATCAGGCATCATGAGAAGGGGCTGGGTAGACCATCCCACCAAAGCTTTACTTGGAACATACTGATGCCGTAATTCTAAACCGAGTTCACGTGTAAAGAGATGGATTTTAATTTTTTTAGATATTAAGTAACGATATTTAAATTTGAGAAATTATGAATTTATTATGTTCCCTAAAACTCTGGGATATTATGGAATTGTAATTGCCACCGACTCAGCCACAATAAGTCAGAAATTATTTCATGGATTGATTTCATTTTCAAATAGACCTTAGCGCGAAGAAAGAGCTAAATTGATTTTGGCAAAGTTGAGCTGTACATTTTCGATACTTAAGGGAACTTCAAGTTTTCATGCCAAATCTATTTGCCACGACAACTTAGTCCAAATTTATTTAGTCCAAATTAATTGCATATTAATCAACTCAAGGACATTAATCTCGCATAGATCTTGCTTTCCAACAAAATCGTTCCAACAAAATGGTAACAAAATACACCAAGCTTAAGATTTATCGAAATAACATCAGGGTCTTAATCACATAATAACCTTAAGTAAGACAATAGAGAATATAATATAAAAGATAAAGTGATATTGTATTATCACTTCATCAAATAACATCAAGAATGAATACATATTATTAACTTATGTTTAGTGGTTTGCTCACAATATCTTTAACCTAAGAATTAGCTCTGATAAGGATCTTCTATATTGTTTTGAATTATTAATATTAGCTGACTTCATGATTAATGTTCTGAAAAAATTAGAGACCGACCAAAATTTTGTTTGCAATTTAGCATATTACTCAGTTTTAATTAATTATCAATACATTATAAATTCATATTGTAAATTCTGCAGGCAGTGCACAAATACTTACAGCGTATTGTGTTTATCTTTTTCCCACCCTGTTAAAATACTCCTAGGACTGAGCTCAGGACCTGGTCAATGTTATTACAGTAAACCTTTATGGAGGCTCTTACTACAAATCCAGTACTGTTGGGTAGTGTTATAATCATTCTGCTGCAGGCTACACACATTATCATGATGAAACTGTGTGTAATTATATTATATATTACTTGCTAGTTGGGTAGATTTCTTTTAAATTGATGCCTGTGCTATTCCTGGGCAAGATTCTGCTCTGGGCGGCTGCCCATGTCGCTCGTAGCTAAAAACGCCAGTTTGTATGATATGAATTGTCAATAAATCGGAGATTAATTAAGATGTGCACAAAAAGTCATGCCCCGACTGGCATAGCTCTGTTCCCTAGAGTAGGGTGGCCCCACACTTGAAGAACTGTGGCTTTATACTAATAGCTCATATTTGTATCACTAGGGGGAGCTTTTCACAGTTACAGAGTTTTCTGGACATAACTTCCAGGACATTGTTCCAATTTAGTCCAAATTTGGTGCATATGAATCAACACGAGGAGATCTATCCATTATATGTAATCATTTACTCAAGTGTTTCATATTTTACTCACAGGGGGGAGCTTTTTAGCACATTCAGTCACATTTGTGGATATATTGTACCTTTGCTGTTGGAGACGACAGTGTAGACCTAGTTAAGTTTTCCTATTGTGTATGAAATTGTAGATGTCACTGATGACTTCTTCAAGAGAAATATTCAATTGAATTAAAATCAATAGAATTAAATCAGCTATTTGTTTTAGAATGTAATAAATGTGTGATAGTGAAAATGTGTTATTTCTGAACAGGGCGTCCGAGGCTTGTACAGAGGATACGGGAGTTTGGTTCTCAGAGAGGTAGGATCAATTCATCTCTTTCTCGTTCTCGTGCTCTTTCTTCAAACTATTTATTTTCTTTTGTTTTTTCCCCCTACCTCTTCTAATATGGTTTAAATGACAATCAATCAAAGCTGTTATAAAGCAGATGTCATAAGCCAGTTGTGACCTGTGTCATCGGTTAAGTTCATTTCAGGTAAATGGGATACACATCTTGAAGATTCTTTCAAAATTTCATGAGCTTTTGATTAAGACAATAGGTGGACTCTTTAAGTCTGTATAGTGAATTATTTCTGAAGGGCTGTATGAATATCAAGGCTTTCCCTTCTCCTGATCGAAGACGTCTTCATTTCTCTTGGGCTTCATTGAGATTAGAAATATTGATATACAGTCTTTTTTTCCTCGCTTTCTTTTCATTCAATTACTTGCGCAAGATGCTCTCCCCCGAAAGCCAGGAGAAGTACATCTGATTAATTAATGCTATTAGCTGTGTTATAAATGCTAAACAAAGCGAGGATAAATGGGCGCTGGGCTGCACTCCCTTGATGGCTGCTCACCTTTTTGTAATGAAAAAGCTGCTCTTGTTCTTTGATGCATAATCTTGTCTTTAATTGCGCCGGCACTGCCTCATAGGACAAAATAATTATTGTAAAAAGCTTTATAGATCTCTCTATCTTAGCCCGTCCTAACTTGATCACTTTCAATGGAACTGGAAAAGAAAATGGGAATCGGCGGCAGGAAGGTGACACTTGTCCTTCCATTTTTGTTTGGGGGGGGGTTAGGTGGTTGAAGGTGTAATCTAGTCCCCTCTGCTGTGCTAGCCTGTACTTATTTTCTGCCTCACTAAACTGATGTTATTCACGCAATTTCCATCTGGACAGCCGGAGAAAAAAAGGACAACAAGACACTGTGATTTCTCCGAGGGGCTCTGAATAAATGAATACATTTGGAGGCAGGCGCACGGCCCGCGTGCATACTAACACTGGTAGATGAAACACAACAGTGGCGGCAGGGATTTTGGCGCGGGAACGGCAAGTAATGCTCTGTAGCGATTGACTTTGACGTGTGTCAGGAAGGTAATTCATTTTCTCTCTGCCTCCTTCGCAATCCTCACATCTCACTGCTTTGACCCAGAAACGCTGTCAAGATAAGTTTGTTTATGTAGAATGTTGTGCCCCCCAACCTCTCTGTCGCCCATTAATTGGTGTCCTCTCTGTGCAAAATATTCATTAGGGTTCACAGAGCGTCTCTGATAGGCATGATATCACATTAGTGCAGGAAGTGTGAGGATCGAGGCCGGCCTGCGAAAACTAGCATTCAAATACAATTTTGGATGCTGCTTAAACAAATCAAACACAATTGAATGCAAATTACCTTTGTGTATTAACAATGGTATTAAGAAGTGTGCTAGAGTTAATGCAAACACATCCTATATCATCTTCCTCTTTTGTTTGGCTGACCCCGATGAGGGGCCACCACAGCAGGGTCTTATAAGCAGTGTTGAGCTGGCTCACGTTTTACATCGGTTGCTCTTCTTGGCACAGCCCTGCTCAGTTATCCGGGCTTGGGGACGGCACCTTACGTTGTGAAGCCCTGTTGGTTGAGTGTGGAAACCCCAGCAGGACCCCCCCGATCTCCTGAGCCCTAACTAAGAAAACCACTTTTTTAACCCCCTGAACTATGGGTTCCAACTTGCAGTAATATCCTATAGAGAACGTGTTTATTGGTTCTTAGTACATATTCATTCTGAATTTGATATCAGCAAATCTTTCAAACAATTTAGAAGTTGCACCAAAAAACTACGTGTAATGTTGTGGAATACTGTGAAACACCTGTATGGGACGTCCCAGACATGAACAGGTAGCAGGTGGTGGTGTCATGATTGAATTTGAAAGGGGTATTTTTGATTCCTCAGTCATTCAAAGGCAATAATGGGGTGAGGTTCACTCAGTGATTCCAACAGAATTTAGAGAAAACTGCGGGGTTCTGGAGGCATGCCCCCCTGGAAGAGCATGAAAATGTAATTTCAGTGTAAAGGGCGGTCACATGAAGGATAATGTCTTTTAGCATAAACATTTTTCAAATTTCCCTTCTCCAATTTTGATCGGATATTCCCATGAAACATTTACAAATTGCCCCTTCAAAAAGCCTTTATGCAAGTTTCTTGCTAAATACTACATTTTAACAGATTACATTTGAACACATCTTGATGACACAGTTCTGCTTCACCCGAATACAGTTTGAAAATAAATAAATATTTGTTTATAGAATAATTATAGCAGAATACACGGGTCGTCCGCATTATTTAAGTGATAAAATGCCTTATTTTAGTGTCTTGACGTCTTTATGTCAGCTAGTTTAGCGGATACCGGAGACAACTTAAACTGTTGATTCCAGGAGATCCACCTGATCGGACTTTTAATGACTTTGTTACATCTAGGATTTCATTCAATACTCTTCTAAAAGTTGTATTTTCTCTCATGGATTGTGGTAAATTTGTAAGGATTTTTTATACAAGCTTTATAGGTGAACATTCGATAAGGATCTCGTGCATGAATCAGAGCTATAGCACCAAACTTCATGTATGTCAGGACTCATACCAGAAACCAGTTTAAAGCGGTTAATGTGACTTTTACATAGCCGCACCTCCACAATGCCTAAAGATTGATTAAAAACAATTAGGTAGCTGAAAATGCACCTTTTGCATTCAGGCTGACCAAAGCATGAAATCAATGTGATTCAGACTTTAATGGATGAATTTGTGTTCACCTCATTTAAGTTTGAGTCCCCTTCATCACCCTTTGAATAGTACCACCTCTCACCACTAGAGGGCAACCTAACATCAGCACTGGCATGGATGCCTATACCCGGTTATTCTAATTTCACCCACTCTTTGCTCCCTCTCTACCTTTCCTCCTCTTTTCCTGTCTCTCTGCTTAACCATCCCAGCATTATGACACTTATGAGCAGCAGTAGATGCAGGGAAAATGGCTTTTGAGGGGGAGCCTTTTCTTATTCTTATTCCAAATGCTGTAATGTGATTTTGAATTCGATCTAAATTGCTCCACTTTTGGTTTCAGTAATGAGCCTTGGATGGGTTATGAAATAGCAATTTAGTGACGAGGTGGTGTGAAGACTGAAGTATGAAGTATAAGTGAAGCTGTCATTGTCTGACAATTAACCGAGGAGCCTTGAACATTGCCTGATTGACTACAACGTGGGGCCACACCACGTAAATCCAATTTAGCTCACATTAAAGCATGTGAGCACACAGAGTAGACCTAATATTCTGCTGATTTAAAAAAAAGAGTTGTTTTTCTCATTACTTAGGTTAAACATATATAGGCACCAGGAATCTGAGGTTCAGGTTGAAGGACTTTTGAAACATCTCTTCATCCAGGCACCTCTACACCACAGCTTTTCTTTCTTTTTATCCCTTTCCCCTTCAATCCCTGGTTTATCCCTTCTCTGCTTCCTCCAGCATGGGGTTTGGCTCTCAGGGAAGACTCACAGAACTGACATTTCTGTTAACTGATATCAACAGATCAAATTACATTGATCCAACTTTGGGATTTCTGGAGTTATGTCCTGACTTAAATTTTAAGAACGGACTTAATTTCGCACCCAGCTTAGGGGTGACTTTGAGGGACAAATAGGGAAGAAATTGAACCAATGTGAAGTCAAGACTTGTTTCCAGAAGTTTCTTGAACTCTACCAGTGAAATGAGTGCAATTCTGAGTCGTGACAATTATTATTCAAAAATTGATTAACTTATCATTTGGTCATTAAAATGTCACAAAAAGTGGAGACTTCCTCTCGTATTTCGTATTTTCTGTTATATATATATGATATATATATATATATATATATCATATATGTATATCCATTCATTGTTTGGGCTCTAGAACAGATTACAAATAACCACCACAATTAATTAAAACCTATTTCTTTAAAATTGATAGTCTTATTAGCAGCCAAAAAACCCAAAGATATTTACTTTCCCTTATTGTAAAACAATGAAAAGGAGCCAATTGCCACATTTGTTGATCCGGAAAAAAATAAAACATTCTGGAGCTTTTGTTTTTAATGTATCTAGCAATTAAGTCAAGTGTGCATGTTTTTTTTTTGATATTCACCGTAACAAAACTCCCTTGATTTGTCAGTTGTTGGGATAATAATAATAATAATACATGTAATTATGTGCACATTGACTGTCTAGAGCTGAGCTGACCGCCGCATGGCTCTTTTTTTTTTTTTTTTGGAAAAGATCTCCTTCTTGCTGTCTGTGAGGCAGATTCAAACGGGAGAGGTGAGGGCAATCTCTGTCATATCCTGTCTCTGTTCACGCTGATCCACAGAGGCTCATGTTTATACACTCTCAAATGACTAAACCAGAGAGATGGAGAAACGCGTTTTTTGGGAAACGTTTGAAGGTGAAGAGGCTTCCTCCTGCTCTGCGTTTGGAATATGACCTTGCCGAAGCAGCAGTAAGTCTCACAGTGCCAGACAGCAATCCAAATCTTCTAGAGGACAACCATAGCAACACCGTGGAACTGATGGAATGATAAATGTCACTACAGCAATGAATATCTAAAGCTAACACAATATTAACATGCTGATAGTTGGAAATTGAACATAATGTCTACCAGGGAGATGACCGTATATCTGTACAGCACGTCTTCTTGTTTCATTTTAGACTCTTTGTAAGAGCAGTTTTAAGTTTGATACGGTCTGCAATTACAGGCCTTCAGATTTAGATTTTTATCTGATTCTGCAAGACAGTAGAATCATTGGCTGTGGAACGGAGTCTGGGTCTTTTTTTTCATTTCAAGGATAGAGGTGAGGGTTTTTAAAGAATGTTAGTTACTGGTGCTACCTTACATGTTTACTTTATTATCACTGAGCAGACCAAGGGTCCTGAGAAATCCTGTTGACCATCTGGAGATTTGACCCTAGACATGATCTATTGATAGGAGTCTATTTGAATGTTTGTTGTCTGTGTAAAAAACAATATTATAGAGTCAGCCATCCAGGTGTTTCAAACGCATTATTCAATCTAAGACTCAGTTAAACATTGTAGTTGAATTAGCCGGGAGCACATACAACCAATACATACAGATGTGCATTAGAGAAGTGCTAATAGGACTTGATGTTTCAATCCCTTTGGAAAGTTGACCTTCTTGATGTTGGCAGTCTGATTGGAGTGGTGAAATGGAGAGTAGGTACGTTTTTGGGGTCATCAAGCGGGCATCCTCTTCATTGATGTTCTATATGATAGGAACACGACATCCAACCAGTTGAATGTGGGGAGCCAAAGGCAATTTACTGGGTGTTGCGCCTTATCCTCCACGTCTCCCTAGCCTTATCTAGGTTCAATTTGGTTAGGTTTCCTTTTGTCTATATTCAGTTTTACATCCTTTTATTAGGTCACCCAGTTCAGTTTAGATTAAATGGTCTAAATATTCTTAATTTCAGGATACTTCATCAGTTCTTAAGCTCAGTATCAAATGATGTTTTGGGATTTTATCATAAGACACCCTGCCCTGATGCAGCCCTCCAGGGTGATCAGGTTATGGAGTCTATCCCCTAAACAATGTGGGTTAATCTTTATCCTAATAAGGATGTTATTCAGTGCTATACGTGTATAATTACTGTGTCAGTCCTGTGCTTTTTAAAAAACTGTTATTACTACGTTATTGCATTTATAGTACCACCGAAATTGACTTTTAGAAGGGGTTACATTTGGGAAATATGTTGTATATGATGTTTTCATACTTTTGGTTAAATACTTTTGCAAATTTCACTCTGTCTACATGAAGAAAAATGCACAAACATGGCCAGTAAGGCTCCCTAATTACTACTTATATTGGATTTTAAAGCACACAAATTAAATTGTTGCCTTTGATTAAGAACTTTGAGTATTTCATGTCTCTGATTTTATGCTTAATATCTTCCATTCATTTGTTAGTCCTGTGTAAGACTACAAGTGAAACAACAAATCATCCCAGCTTGCATGGAGAATAGAAGGGACGCCTGCCATGCTCTGGAAAGAAGGTGGTTTTAAGGCAGGAGTCTGTTTTTGCCTTATGGCAGCTAGCATAAGAGAAGCCCAATTTAGTTAACCAAGAACAACTCGTATACCAATGGTGCTTTTAGAGTTGTGCACCGCAATGCCACAAACATTACTGGGACTGTATGTGGGACATTGACGGGGAACGTAGAACTGTCAAGAACATTGGTTTGATGACTGACTTGTGGTTGGGCTGAACAATGGAGATGCACATGAGCCCGACGGTTCATTGAGTCAATGACGAATCGTGATACTGTTCAATATGTCAAGCATTATCATTTTGGTTCCAATCATACAGCCATACTGGTCCATGTGTTGTACGATAAGTAGATTTTCAGTAGTGCTGTAGAAAGGCTGCAGCCTGATGTGTCTATTCACATCGTGAGTTCTACTAGTGCTCTTTTCTTTGATGAATCACCAACTGTCCACCTGCGTGAGTTATGGACTATCCTCTTTTAATGCCGCCACTGTTCGAGTTGTGGGCAGGTCAAGCCGACCCTTGTTGGAAGAGTGATAGTCTTCTTAAGCTGCAGAGAATGATTTTTCTTAGTCACTGGGTGATCTCAATTACTTTACCACACATGTCTCCTTAACGATTAATGGTTTACTCCCGCCACCGCTCTGAAAGACGGATGGATGGGCTTCTTGGCTGCACCTGCATCAGTGTTCAACTGTATCTTCAAATTTTCTTCGGTTTTTCTATGTCTATCCCTACGTCCTTTTTGGACTACTCACCTACAGTTATATTACATCCCCCCCTATTTCCATTTACTCTGGGATGGGCATTGAATTGTTTGAAAATAGGAATAAACCTCAGTGACCTTCCTCAGAGCAGCATGTGGTCCTATTAATGACTTTTACAGTCGGATGTGCTTAAGGAGTCAGCTGCCATGCTGTCAGACCCCCACGTGTGCCTTCCTGCTCAGAGTAGAATTGGCCGGGGGACAGTCAAGGACTTTCTGCGCTTCCCTGTTGAAGATGAAGCATTGGAAGTCTATGCCATGTGAGCCATGGATCACACACTGGTAAGTGTGTTTGTCCCCACTGAGTTCTTCAATAAGCTCAGAATTCCATCAGGGTGGCTCCAATTCATTATACACTGATTCTCTATCCAGCTCTGCATTTTTGTGTGGAGACTTATTACCGATATTGAAGGCCAGACACTTTCGAGGAAAAAGAAAGCGTTGTTTTTGCTTTGAAACTGAAGCTACTTGTGGACATGAGCACAAGTAGTTGACCATATTCATGTGTTGCTCCCAGTCTTTGCCTCCCACTTAATGCATGTTTGTCTCAATGTGAACAGAAAATCTTCGGCGCTCCACATATGTGTCTAATAAGACGCAGGCCTGATGGCCTGGAAGGGATGAGGGTGGGAGGAAATGTAACAGAGGGGGGACTATAATGGAATGGAGAGAGATTGGACAGTAGTGGTGTGGATGTCATATGGAAGGAAGTATATGTTAAGAATATACTTCTGTGTGCTGGAATCTAGTGCTGCCAGGATAAAATATTGAATGTGATGCGTTATTCCCCTGACAGCCAATCCCGCAATAAAATATATGAACTTGAACTGGACACCTGTTCCATTTCAGCTGGCAATGAAGTGACATAATAACCTCTCTGCCTAATTACTGTAACAGCCATTTCAGTCAATCAGCCTCTGATGAACTCACTGTATGAGACTATTACATGCGTTAAAGCTTAAATAACATCCAATCGAAATCACTAACATTTTATTTCCCCCTTTTTGTTTTTGAGTGACAGGAGAGAGGGAAAGGAGTGGGAGATGAAGAAATTTATTTTGTCGAATAGCAAGACCCACTGATTAAAGCAGTTTTTTCCTGAGAAGCTCCTATTTGCATCCTACTCTGGTTTCTCCTCTCTTTCCAAAACCCGATAGCCTTACCTTTACTTTCTGTGGCTTTACAGTAATGTTCAATAAAAATACTAATCTTTGTGATTTCCTTTGGCCTTTGCAATATAAATCATGTAAGACTCACATAATGAGTTGCATTATTTCAATCGCTTTTTCAGTTGCAGGACTTTTTGGGAGTTTGCAATGTTTTTTCTTGTATTGCATAAGCGTCCTCCTTTCTCGCAGTCATAGAAGGCTCCCCTAAGTAGCAGCACCTGCTACCCCCACCCCACCCCGCCATTATGCCTGCCCCTGTTTCCCCAGCCACAGCCATCATCTTGCTAGTAGGAGCGCTTATGACCAAAACGCCCATCTGGAACAAACCACCCGGATGTCAAGGGTCAATCTCTGATGTCACTGCCTAATGTCCGATGGAAAAAAGAAATTTGAAATGTCAACTGCACCATAAGCGCTCACCTCACTCTACCCCAGCAGAGGTTACTAGTTCAAACCAATTCATAGTTCAGCACTCATCTACATTCACGGGAGTCCTTGCTGGAACTGGTGTTTATCTGAGCCATGTGGTTGTTTTAACAAAAGATACATATGCTTGACTGTACCATAATGGAATTTAAAATAATTTTAGATGGAAAGATTTCCCATTTTTAATACTTGCGGCATGCTAGACATAAAGGATTAACTGTGATCCATTTAACTGCACTTCCGTATGCGACAGGTCTGTCCACATCCCCACTCACTATGGTGATTTTGCATTTAAAAAAAAATAAAATTACGGTGGTAAAAATATGTAAGTCAAAAGGTACAGGCTCCGAAATGTGCTCAAAGTATATAAATACACATTTAGTCCTTCAGAGGATATGCTTAACAGCTATTTTTGGACAAACCTGACCGAACCTCATGCCATATTGATGTTATATGATATGAATATTATCGATTAGGAATTGTGTTTCATCTCCTCTATTTCTGCCATTCACAGCCAAAGAATGTGTTCAGTGTGGATGACTGTTATGTTGAACACAAGTAGAAAGAAACAAATACGGAGCCTTCACGCTTTATCTCTGTGATAGAGTTTCCTGCATACCTGTGATACGCATTGATTGGTACACCAAGGGACGATCTTTTCTGTGTTGTCCAATTTGGTAGAAATCAGTCAGGATACGACGCAATGATGTATATAATATATAAATTTTAAACAGTCCCCCCCAACATACCTGTTAAGCAAGATTGAGAATCTCGGTGTCAGGTTTAATGTGTTCCGGATCTATTTGGCCTTGAGGCTGATGCTGTTACAGGCTTATGAGGGTCTACCGGTAAAATGCATTATCAGAGGGAGCATGGTAGGCATCCGAATGGAGGTAGTGAGAATCCGTCATTACAAATATCTACTAGGGCAAGCCCCTTTTGATCTAAGGATTGGACCCAATAAGTGGAGGGCTGGTCCAGTAGTCCTGTATGGGAGTTACTGGGATCTTGTACTTAACAGTAATAGTAATTAAATGCCTGAAAAGTCGGGAATATTATCAGATCGGAATCCCGGTGTCAGCCGTATATTCTCTGTCTTAGCTCAACAACTTAAACTTGCGTGTAAGGGAGACATTAGTCCGGGGAAGAACTGAATTGATTTGGTGAAAGGTCGGATATCTATTTCCGACATTAGTGGCAGCTTTATCGTCAAATGCTTTCAGGCCGTAATTTCTCAACCGTTGGTCTGATTTAGTCGTAATTTTTTGCATGTGAATCGACTCAAGAAGATCTATCTTGCACATTTCATATTTTACTCAACAGTTGGAGCTTTTTAACGAAGAAATACTGTTTTTTTGGACATAACTTCACATTGAATTTGAGGACATAAATCAGGGATATTATTTGTACAATGCAGGGGATTGGCAGCTTTTACAGGGATATACCGTGACTTTCCGGGACGACAGCATCCACCTAGCTAAATAGATATCTGTGGTGAAAAAGGTTAATATTGCCCGTAGCAGTTAGGTGAAGGAGAGAGACATTGTCAGATTAGATTGATTGGGTCCCTCCATGGCTCTCTTTTTGGTTGACTCACATATCTGTGAGTTTTCAGAGGTTATATCACTGCCATGATGAACGTCTCTCACTGTGGGGGAGTCCAGTTACACTGCGTCCGTTACTGTCTGAATCCCAGCTGATTATGTTTCTGTTAACGACAAACCGAGAAACTGCCATCAGGCAGAGATTGGTTTGCTGAAATGCCTCTGTTCTGTGTTTTATTGCTGTGGGCCCTGCTCCAAGCAAACACTGTGTGTGTGTGTGTGTGTGTGTGTGTGTACGTCTGTGTGTGTGTTTGTGTGTGTGTGTACCTCTGTCATATTCGTTTTCATACTGGCAGGTGTGTGTGCCATGTTTGGATTCATTCTGTCCTTTTAAGGGAAACTCTCATCATATAATATTCTCGTCTTGCTTGAGTTGTACCTGCATTTACAGACACAAGCAAGTACATTTCCAGAAAAGATTTACAATGCCATTTGCTTTTAGCAAACGTTTCACTGTTTTCAACTGGTCACAAAATAAAGTCTTCATTTCAAATGTTCCTCTGAACTTGGCGCAAAGTAACCGTAAACCATCATGAACATGCAAATGACTTGCCCATCAAGTGTGCCACGGTTTCACATATTTTGTTTTGGCAAACAGCTGAACTATAGTGTCATTATTGTGTTCCTAGGTAAAAGTCAAACCATGTTGATGAATGCAGCAGCTGACCAAGCTCAACATGGTAGCAATTATAAGCTCAAGGGAATACGTTATTTTAAATTGTTGACTGCATTTACAAATAACAGGCTGCACACTCCGCCGCCTGAAGGGTTGTTGTTTCTATGTGGTTGTCTCATACGTTTTTTTTCTTTGAAATAGCCATCAAGTTCTTTTCTCTGTCTATTTTGGCCTAGTTATTCCTCTTTGATGCAGCCTGTCAGTTTTTATTTCTGTGATTAGAATTGCTTGTAGCTCTCTAATGCCATGCCGTTGAATTCTTGCGGGCCCAGACTTTTTTCTTCGGTGTCTGTGGTTTGCATAAATAACCATTTTATTCCTGTTATTCAGCTCGTCTAGAGGTTTGAGTGCCAATGTAGCTCATATTCAACAGTCAGTCTGCACTGGCTCTCATGACAGACTTCCATATTAAATTGTCCACACTTCAACCTCCTCCATGCTGCTGTTAGAATTGTTGACTGAATGTTTTCTCTAAGAACTCTCTAAATTGAGTTATTTGGAATCAGAATTGGGAAAGACGGTTCCACGCCCACTGTGGATGGCAGCTATAAACCTAGAACTGTTTTTCATTTAATACTTTCAAAAGTGCTCTTGAAAGAAACACACAACATGGCCCAGCAACATCACTCACAATATGAGTTGATGGTGAAAAACATATTTGGGATTCCCAAACACTCCTGTATCAGAGTCTCTGAATCAATTTCTGATAGGAATTCGTGAAATATGAACTGCTGAATAACCTCCCGACTGTGCA
>JBBDHG010000047.1:4495000-4680000 GCA_037951165.1 Lophius americanus
GTTAGCTTCTGTTAAATGTAACAACATTTTGCGGGAGCTTAGGCTCCTCACCGAGCACAGAATATCATTTCTTGCAGATAAGCATGGGTGAGATTGAATATGGATCATTTTACGGTATCAAAGCACTGTAAAATGTTAGTTTTGGTCAAGAATTCTACAGTGTAAAAATGATAGCAAAGACAAATGACTTATCACGTTGCAACGTTGTTGGGGGTGGCACCCGGGTAGCCACTTAGATTCTAGGGGTGGCCCGTTGTTTCCCACTCAGCCACTGATCTGAACACCACCTGCCTCTCAGCCATGATTAACGACTTCATCGACTTTCAACATATTCAATTCTAATCCTTGTCTGTTTGTTATCAGTCCTAACCACTGTCGGCTCATACTTTTGTGACAGCAGATGGAATATGGGTGTGTCTGAATATTTGTATGTGTGTGTGCATGTACTGAATGTCTTTGGCAAGTGAATCTAGCCCTGTTGCATTATCAGGTAATAAATGTGGACTTATGCTTGAAGCTTTTCTTTGTCCGGCCATCGGGAATCTTTTTTTTCCGTGTGTGTCTTTTGGTAGTCACATGCCGCAAAGTGATTGCTTATCTGATAAACTTGTACTTGAAAGCTCCTCAGCTCTCCCAGCTTTTCCACCTTATCCTTTCTATTTCTTAACAAATCTAAGAAACTGTATAAAATCAAAGGACCGTTAAACAATGCTGTCAGACAGTATTGGGCCCTTTCATGATTCAATCCTTTTTTTGTGTGGATGTCCCTCTTAACCAGGAAGAAAAAGTTTAAAAATCTTATTTAAAAACGCAAGATTTAAATATTTCATTTAAGAAGGCAATGCTTGAAAAACAATTCCCCCCTGAAAAGGTGCCCCCTTTAACAGCATAACTGTAACCTAACACTTCTGATAAGCTGAGGTCAGTGTCAAAACTGATTATAAACTGATTAGGATTTAAAGGTCAAAGGTTTCTGGGACCTCAAAGGGGCGTAGTATTAATTACAAAATGTAATACCAATGTCTAATAAGATAAAATATAGCGATTGTAATTTGTTTTTATTCTCACAAAGGTCAAAGGTCAACTGTACAACCATTCTATATTTCAAGTGAACACGTGTGAAACTAAGTTGTGGAACTTGTTTTATTCTCAGCAACCACATCCTTATTGAACTATTCTTCAGTCGACTGATTGCACCATGAGGAGAAACTCTCGATCAGTCCTCTCTGCTCCTTTGTTAACACAGACACTAAGTGAAGACAGCTTGTTTTTCACAGCAACTTATTCTTATAAGTCATACATATGGAGGTGGTGATCATTTCAATAGTCATGTCTGGAAAAACATTGAAACATGTGAACTGAAACTTTTATTGGTTATAGATGTTCTAGTTTTGCACTTATATTGAATTTGAGCAAGTTCTTTGGTCTCATTCGAGATAGTACATTTGGTAAATTCCAAATCCTTGGGTTTCTGGGCTTTTGCCGAAGGGATTTGGAAAACTAACAGAGGATCCAAGAGATTTCTCTGGCCCATAAATTATTAGCTCTGTTGCTCATTTGCTGAACATCTGGTGACAGAAACAGGACTAAAAGAGTTGCAAGTGGGGAAATTGTTGGATTCAAGATTGCGCCAGAGTCCTTACTGACTTATTTTGGAAAGTGAATATTTTTTGTCTATGATTTCATAATATAGTGATTTAATGAGCAGCATTGTATCAGTGTACTTAAAACTATGGTGTATAGTATCTTAAACCATATATTTTAACGGAAAGAACCAATCTTAAAATGTAGGTGCAATGCTATAAAAAAAAAGCTTTTGGCTCTAGGTTCCACAACCAAGATAAGAACCACTAGGGAAAACTACGCTGTGAAAACTCGGACTGACTGTGCAATCTATTAGTTCATTCACAATTTTGATTCTGACTAAATTATCTCTACTTCTGAATGGATTTACTGTACATGAAATTAGGTACAGTAGTTCATGCTGCCCAGATGATATCATGACTGCGACGATATCCTTATTTTTATTTATTCATTTATTTAGTTACAAATTACAATTTTTAGGGTTGAAAATCGGTACTTCTACAGTTGGCACACATTAAATGGATGGAAATTTGTAACGTAAACACAAAGCTGGTCAGTGCATCACATGTTACCTTAGGGATTACCTGGTTAAATGCAAAATACATCTGTGTGACATATATCAGGTCGCCTGCAGCAGCAACAGCTAACATTAGGACACATGTAGCCATGCAGCAGTCAGTCAAGCATCAACAACTTCCTCAATATCATCATGGAAGTTTTAGCCGGTTTTGAAAAGTTGTAGGAGATAACTGGGCCATTCTTATTAGCATTAGGATAACACTCATCCAGCCTTGAACCCAAATCCCTATTTATTACACTAAAGCAACATGACTGATTTTTTTAGTATGTTCAATCCCTAGGAAAGAAGCCATGAATGGGTGAATTCTACTATTCAAGCAGAACTATTTCAGTATGCAAGAAAACAACAGAGTATGGTCTGACCGTAATGCTCAACTGTAGCTTCTAACACATTTTTTTAATTTTTTTAATTTTAGAGGCATTTTAAATGTTATCACTTTAAAGTTCACTTACGTGGAAAACTTACATTGACCTCATTCCCAACATCCCCACCTCCTAATCTTTTTTGGCTCCTAGTCCTAAATCAAGTAATTCTGCTAACAGTGAAGGCATTCCCAACATAAACACGCAATGATTCACAATAATGAATGAGGAACAATAAAAAATAATAATATCTTAATATAATTAATAAATTAATATAATTTTTAATTTTTTAAATAAATATATAAAAAATAAATTTAAGAAAATATTTATACATATAAATTAAAATACCAATAATAATTGTTATTGCGACAAAGGAACATTAAATGCATACAATTATTTGACAGTGTATAAGACGGTGAATCTCAACAACAACAAAAATGATCAGCTAGGTTTAAAATGTGTCTTTGGGGCCGTATGGAGAATTTGATCTTTCTGATCTCCAGAAAAGACTTTGACTCACGCAGCCACAAAGCTGATGTTGGGGGCAGTGATTCGCGCCACAATATGAGTAAATGAGATTATATTTGTATTCTTTACTGAGATTTGTTTGGCAGCTTCGGTTATACCAAATAAAGCAATCTCTGGGAATGGTTTGATCAATTGGTCTAGAATTGAAAATGGCACTGAGATTTCCAGTATTCCCCAAGTCTCGTACAGAACCAAAACCTCTGAGAGATAACAGGAAGCATGGGAACGACTGCACAAGTGTTAGCCATATTTGGGTATGCCTTCGAAGTCTAGTGTCACTGTAATGCGCCCATGAACAATTTTAAATGCTATTAGTTTGAACATTGTACAAGTTAAACAAGATTTTACTCTTGCCAACACCCCAGACCAAAGACCATCAGATATTAGAGTGCCCGGTTCTGTTTCCCACTTTGTTTTAATCTTCAATTTTTGTCATTGGTAGAAGTTTATTAATACCCGATGAGGGTTCGGCCCGGAAATGAACATGTACTTGATTTGACAAACTGCTGAATTTGATTATACATTAGCAGGTCCTATCGCTTTAAACTGAAGGCTATACATGACTGAGTGAAACTGGAGGAAGTACCTTCAGTTCAGGACCTTGTTTGTCCCAAACGGAGAATCTGTCACCAATCTTAGCAGGCTTGAATAGTTTATCATTACGTATTGGGGTGAAAAGGGGAACATGTTCTAGCCAGAATCTGTTGCCAGATTCTCAAAGTGGATATGACTATTGGATTATCTGTGTACTGTTTGGATTTTAGTCTATTGGCCTGACATTTCAAAGTCTTTAAGGAGGAAGAGTGACATGAGTCTAGTTCCAATTGGCACCACTGAATTTCAGGGTAGAAGGCCCAGTATGTAATCTTTTGCATGTTAGCTGCCCAATAATAAAAATTGCAAATTCAGTTATCCCAAACTTCCCTCTAATCCATTCCTCTGTAATAAAGATTTTTGAAGCCTTGGAGGTTTATTTCCCCGTTTGAAAGAGGAAATCATGCCATCAAAGTGATGAAGAGAAGAACCAGGGAGGAAAAGAGGCAAACTTTGAAAAAGATACAGATCTCGTGGAACAATATTCATTTTAATGGACTGTAGTCTCCCAGCTAGCTGTTCCACTTTTGAAGATCATTACCTTTTGTTATAAGTAGAGACAAGTAATTCTCGATCTTTGGAAATGATGAGGCCTAAATATATATGAGAGAGGGAATTTAAACTCAGATTGTGTAATATCCCTTGCTGTAGAATGATAGAGTAAAAAACACTTTGTCCTATCTTGAGCTCATCTCCAGAGAACTATTTTGAGAGTACCAGGATAAGAGGGGGACGGCTCGTTTCGGTCTGACGTATAGATTAACAGGTCATCCGCATATAGGGAAACTTTATCTTCAATACATGCCATAGCTATTACCATTCGGAAATAAGGACTGAGCATTTTTCTCACTTTCCCTTAATTGTGTTCATGGGATGACTCTATGAAAATATGAACAGCAGACTTAGCCTCCCATTAACAACTGAGCCAGCACAAAGTTGAATTTGCAAGATAAAGGAGAGGTGAAAAAAATAAATATTGGCTATGAGATTAACTAAGTATGGAAGAACTCCAGATATAGTATATGTAAATACACCTTGCCACATTGAAAAAAATCCCAGAGAGAAAAAGGAAAAGATAAGTAATTATTAATAACTGCATATCAGTACTCACATGAAAACATGGGTAGATGCGATGCACTACAACATGCAAAGCAAATTAACTTGGGAGGATCGGTGGCAGCCTCTACAGCGGCTCATTAACTTAAATGAACTGTGGTTGAAGAAGTGTGTGGTTATACCTGTAGCGCTGGTATGTATAAATATATGAAGTCATACTCAGAACTTCTCTCCACACATGTGTCTTTGGCTGCCATTTTACCAGCAGTTTCCCAAGACAACTGAATGGATGTAAGCGCACAACCCTGTGGACTACTTTCTAATGTGAACACTGCATTTCTGCAGTTTATTTTGCGACTGGTGCAATAAATGATAAGAAAGCTGCAAATACCTACTCTTTGTTCGTAGTTTGTGATAGGTTCCATGAAATTACAACTGGAACTACTGTTTGTCAGCATTTACCTTTTACAATGGGTCAGGTTCGTGGAAGTTGTCGAGTTATTTCAGATTTTTAATGGACATCTGCTGCCTAATAGTATCTTCTAGTAACAATCTTTATTTCCTCTCAATGCACTTTATTACATTAAATATGCGACATGCTGTGGATTGTTAATTTTGTAATAGCATCTAAATTTTGGTTTCCAGTAAAATTGATTTTTGAAAGCCAACTCAGAGTAGCAGAAAGTATTCATTATGTTTTAATGTGGGAAAAATGCAAGCATTATCGTATAAGGTACTTCTCGGAAAAAAATCCTTTCGAGAAAAATGAATAATGTATCATTAGTTGGTTTGGCCATCTATGCATTTGTCTGCTTGTCTCTCCGTCTTAATATCCATCACCCTCTCTCTTCTCCTAAACACTCATCAGTATGCAGAGGCAGCAGTATAACCTATTAAAAGTCATCTTGTCGAATTGGACACAACTGGCTTGCATGCAATCAGGCTTTATGGGAATATACTTTGACATGTGTTTTCCCTGCCCTCTGCTGAGTGCCTAAGGACCTGTGACAGCCCAAATCCACTCTGAATACTAATAAAGGTTTCACAAATACAGCTTGAGATGATGCATGCACATACAGACATGCACATACACACAGGAGACATAATCTCAGTACCGCATTCCCAAATTATACTACCTGACAGTCACAGCAAGTGGCACTGTCACCTTTGATCATTGACACAATGTGTCAGCCAGTAAACATATAACGCTCTCTTTCCAACAAACCGACACACACACACACACACACACACACACACACACACACACACAAGTGGAAATATGTCCAAACGTATTCATAAAATATTAAACACACACATGCAGAATCTATGAGAGCCTGTCATATGTTCACCAGCAGTGGAATCCAGGTCCTGGCGGCCAGCTGGGTGACATGGATGTGTTTTGGACTTTGAGTCAATACTGATGAACTCCTGGATCACAGTCGTTTGTTGCCACGTTGACGACCTATTTGTGATTTTGTATTTCGCTCCTCGGAAGTGAAGAATTGTGATTCTGGGAATTTAAATTAGAAAGTTCTAGGACATTAGAAAAGGGTCACAACGGTTAGAAAGGTTTAATTGAACCTAGACTGAGATTGACGGAGAGGGAATCATTTCAGTTTGACGCAGACCATGAAGAGGAAGATATAATTTAGACAACTGCAATAAAGAGCCAGAAATTTGAGGATTATGTTCGTATGAGTGAAAGGCTATGAGGTAACACATAATTGAATACATGGCCAAGACTAATTGGACACAATGTTTAGGGGATAGGGAAAAAAGAAGAACTGATTAATTAATTTCATCACGTATTATTTACCTGATTATTTTCAGATCATCTGTTAACCATAATTATTTGTTTTCTAAAATGTCAGCACGTTATGAAAAATACTCATCACAATGTCTCAGAGCTAGTCCAAGTATAACATCAGTAGTTAAAGTTTAATTTGTTATTTTGTGGAACCAATAGTATCAGAGCTAAAGAGCTGCTACACCATTATAAAAGAAACAAGCGGAACCGAAAAAAACGACAACCCTCACAAATCACAATTAAAGACGGAATCAGTTAATGTTTGTTTTCTGAAAATTGACTTCTGTCTGTAATTCATCCCACACAATTTTATTAATTGTCTAAAATCTTTATTCACACGACGGGGACCATGATCGCTAAACGTCTTAAGAATCCATCCGGTGTTGACAGGTTTCCGTTTGTATCAATGTGGTGGACAGACTGAGCTTCAACTTGCAATACCAAGAGCGTTTCTGCTCGCATGGCTTAACAGACACAATATGTTTATATTTTTTGCAAACCTACGAAAAACTACACAATGCCAGAGCCCCAGAGAGGATTACTGGTGTTTTTGTCACTCAGTTATGTCTCTGTGTGGTGTATGTGTGCGGGGATTTTATGGGAGATGTCCTGTTTGCGGGCCTGATTGCACCGGGGTGCGTTCCCCTTCCCGGTTCTTGTTCTTGTTATAATTCAGTTGCTCATCATCGTCTCAAACTGGAGTTGAGTTTTAACTCATTGGCAGGCAGTGGAACTCCTCAGTAATTTTCAGTGGACATAAATAAATAAATGAGAGGATGAAAGCAATTACAACCCCGTGGTGACTAGAATGGTCGGCGTTACATAAACAACAGAAATGAAACACCTAATATTACCAAGAAAAAAGAGAGACAAACAAAACGACAACCAGAAAAAATCAAACATTGGATCGAAAATTGTGACCAAAAATAGTCCCAGTTTCAACAAGAGTAGATTGTTTGAAAGGAAGAAGATAATACCTGTTTAAAGTTACCATAGGATGAAATGGTACTTATGTTAATGTAAATTATTCCAATCACAAGCCACTTTAAACATAAAGACTGTAAGACCATAAGACACCAGTTGTTGTTTCAACTGGTGGAATAAAGGAATAATGTTGGTGGTGATAAGATGTGAATGGCACCAGATACTGATATAAAAAAAGAAGGATATTTGCAGTAGATGCATTGAAAAATGAAATGAGACCAGCGGGTCTGACATCTTACTTTTGAAGATGGCTACTACAGTGCTGCATACACCGTACAGTGATGGATGAGGAACGCACATCCAAGGACAAATCGGCAGCGTGGAATAAGGTCGGATTTAGATGCATTTTGTTAAAAACATCACAGTAGATAAAAAATAGAAGTACTGTATCAGTTGAGAGACAAGAGTTTTACTGGTGCTGAGTGTAAAGCAGCGTCGGGATAGATGTAGGACACTGATTCCATAGTGTACCTTGCATGATTTATCTACATTTTGAATGTTACTTGGGGATCAAGCCATACACCAAGATGTTTAACACTAACATCTTTAGGTAGTGTGGTACCGTCATTGCAGGTTATTTAACAGAACAGGAACCATTTTTGGTTCTGACTAGAACCAAAAATCATACATCTTTCATTGAAGGAGCGTTACGTTGTTCTGTGAAAGCCAATTTCTCAAGATATTGATAGTAGATTGGAGAAATGTCTGAATCTGTGATAAATCGCATTTAGATGTTTATTAGATGTTTATATTTTGCAAATTGATAACAAAGATGGAGAAAAGAGATGGTCCCAAAGTCCAGCCCTGGGGTACACCTCTGTTGAAACGAAAGATCTGATTTGTCATTATGAGAGACAAAATTTTGTTTTTTGGTTTGGAGGATATGCACAAAGACCACAAAACGACATTTGCAGAAACGCTGATCACATGTAGTTTATCTAGGCACAGATGATAATCGATGAGATCAAAAGCTTTCGTCCAATCAATAAAGAGAGCACCTGTGAGCACACCATGATCAAGACTGTTGGTACATTTGAGCAGTGCCGTAGATGTGGAACGATTAGGTCTGAAGACAGATTGGGATTAGGATATGTTAGGAAAAGATATTGTTGATTCTGAGAGAGCGTGAAAGTTGATTATATGTAACTCATGGATCGGACTTATGTGTGCATTTTTCCAGATAATTGGTATCTCACAGTTGGACTGGCCAAAGGTCAGCATGTGGATACATAATGATACGAGAGGCTGATTTAATGAACCTATTTTCTAAATAATCAACTCCTGGAATTCTCTTCAATCTGACCTGAAGTAGGAAAGGTTTTTCTGAAAGAAAAGGAGTTGGCTTGAAATGGAAAGTTGTTGACAAAACTATTATGTAGATAGGAGTCAGATGATAAGGTGGAACAAAAAAATGCTGATTAAATGCTTGGGCGATGGCTAAAGTGTCATGTATTATTGTACTCTTGGCTTTTACTTTAGTCACAGAATGTGGGTCTGATGTACGTTTTTTAATGGATTTTATTTTATTTTCCAGAAACTTTTTTTGTTTTGCGTTTGTTTGTCAATCTCTGTTACGCCAATTCATCCTCGTGTGAGGGACGACTTACAACAATTTATTGATAGATCAGGTTGAACTTGGCTTCATGGTCATTGAATTTAAGATGTTGCATAGTTCCATTTTGCAACCATAGAATGTTATTCTATGGTCTGCTGCCAGACGGCATTCATGCTTGCCCAAATTTTCACGACCCTGGCTGTCAAATTGTCTGTACGCTAATCTGACACAACTAAGTTTGGTTCTACACTTACCCTAAACCCTTGTGTCCATTATTAAATCTATTTAATTCTCCCAGCTCCTTTTGAAAATATCCCCATTTGACTTCCAGTCCAGCATAGTCAACTTTTAGCGTGTGCACTCCTTCAACAGTGTCAACAGCGATGTCCCTAACCAGCTCAGTCAGAAGTGAAAAGTTAGTGCTGTCATTTCATGCTAATAATAATAATGATACATTTAATTTATAATGCACTTTACATTTGGATCAAATCTCAAAGTGCTGCATTCTTTGTTTCATCAAAAAATACAGTCTCAATTTTTTTCTGACGGGTTATACGGTATCATTGTATTTTAGTGACAGTGGGTGGTTTGGTCACGCAATCTAGGTGTTCGTACTCTGTACGGCATTAATATAACTCCTCATTCTTTCTTTCTTTCTTTCACTTGTACGCCTTTTTCTTCTTTCTTTTGCTCTTTCTCTAATAATCTCTCTATCTACTTTTAATCTTTCAGCCACATTTCAAACTCATTGAGAATAATAAAACCTTAGCAGATACCATGAGACATTACTCAAATTATTAATTCACTTATATTACGGAACATTTTGAACTATCTATCGGTACAAAGATTAGAAATCTTTACAAATTTGAGTATTTGTGGATGAAAGTTATGTTTTTTTTAGTTTTTCAGCTAAAACAGTTCTATTTTCAACGTTTTTCAATTGGATTAAATTCATGAAAGAAGCTCCGTATTTGGCATAAACAAAGTTCACACATTGTTGAATTACCCGGTCCAGTGCTAACGTAGACGGACAGTACAGGAAGGAGCAGGTTGCACTGACAGATGAGTTATTCTGTTGTTCCTGTGATCAAAGACTGATATCACAACCCTCTGTCACTTATTTATTTCTCTCTTTAGTCTTGTTTTTTCTTCTTCTCCTCTCTTCCCTTCCTTCCTGCCCGGCTTTGCAATTCCTGCAGTGCCAGATGAGAGGATGCACTTGTGTGTCAGAGTGTTTGCGTGGGTGTGGGAGTTGGATGTTCGGAGCTTTTCTCTAAGGTGAATGAGAGAATGCACATGTCTCAGTGAAACGTTCTCTTTCTGTCTCTGTTGAGGTTAAGGTACCTTTTTCTATAACAGTGCTGGAAATGTGTGTGTGTGTGTGTGTGTTTCCAAAAGTAAATAAAGGAATGTAGGGTACATGTCTGTGTGTATCATATTTTCTCTGTCTCCTTTGGTGTCTTAGGGTCCATGTGTTAATGCGTCTGTTTATTTATGCTCATTCCTGTGCATGTACATCACTGAGTGTGGTGTGTGTGTGTGTGTGTGTGTGTGTGGTCTCACTGTGTGTCATTTGCCCCCTTGCCTTGGCACTGTCATTGATTTCCTCCCGCTGTAACTTCCTGCCTGCGTTTGAGCCGTCCGTCCATCCATCCAGTACTGCCAGACCACAGGCCGTCTCATTCATTAATCATCAGTCGGATGGGCGGGGGGGGAAGAACTCCAGGAAGGTTGGGGGAATGGCATGTATGGGAGATCTGGGTTAAAGATGAAACCTGAACCTCCAGAAAATCAAATATATAATGCTGAGTGTTTAAACTTGTCTTATTGTTTTTCAGATCCCGTTCTCACTGGTGCAGTTTCCTCTCTGGGAATATTTAAAGGTATGCATTGGATCTTTCTACAGATATTTGATTAACTGACTTCTTTTTTTTTTATTGGTTTCTTTGGCAGGGACATTGTACATTAATAAACATTTTAGTTAATGTACCAGAGTTAGCCAAAAGGCTATTTTTCATCCGCAGACTTTATTCCTTCAGTGTCTTTTACCATACATCTGTTTTTTGTTGTCCAGGCACCTTTATTCATATCCTTCATCCCCTATCATCCCCTCATTATTTGCAATAATTACTCTTAATTATAAATCTGCAGCTGAGTTCTGACACATTTACAGCATTCTTGCCATCTTCATCCCCCGGTTTTACTGTGGCAGACTATGTGGCTTTGTACTCCAGTTTAATGGGTTGTTGTCACTATAACCATCAACCACGCACTCAATTTATCACAAAAATATTGAGTCCTGTGTATCTGTCATTGTAGCATTTTTCATCTCTTTTTTTCCATAGCGTGGCCATCTAGTTGCCCACTCTCTGTTTTCACTGTGTGCCCACCATCACATATGAAGCCTTTCTTTTAGAGAAGACGGCATTTTGTTGGAGTGAAATCATGTCTCAAGGGCGCAGGAGGCGGACAGTCAAACATTCCATGAAAGTTCGGAGGCAACAGCAGAGTTAAGACGAGCAATACACTGCACAGCTGTGTGTGTGCGTTTGTGTGCGTGTGTCTGTACATTTGTGAGAGTTAGATTTTGTCATCCACAAGTGTCTCTTTGTCCCTCAGTCAAAGGCCCTCTCTCTCCAGGCCATCTGGACACGTCCGTTGGCAGAGAGCTGAGCTGCTGGAATCTGGACTTCTCTTCTCCTCTTTCTCTTTATCCCCTTCTCCATCAATTGGTTCCCAACTCCCAGTCCTCCCAGATGTACTCTATGCATTATCACGCTGCTCTGGATAGCTAATGAGGAGTTCCCTCAGTTTCAATGGGAAAGACTAGCTGACCAGTCATGGAAGGAGAAGAAAATGTAACTGTTTGTTGTAAATGTAAATTCCTTTCGAGTGGACACTAAGATTTTCAGAGGTTTTCATAAACTTAAAAAAAATGGATATAAATACATATCCCATGCTCAGTGGCATACTTATGTGCTGATTGGGCCGTGATCACAGACACAGGCTTCTTTTGCTGCAGCTGCTTGAAAAGAATCCACGCAGCAAACCGTTGTGTGTGCCTGTAGAGTGGCGCTGAAAGGATTAAGCGATTATGACCGCAAATCCTAATGAACGATTATTTCAAACTAATAACCTTGATTATGATCAATGAATGATTATTTATATTTCTATATTTCTTTCTTTACTTTATTTTATATTTTTCTGTTCAATGAGGTCCCATGCATTAAGCATGTTTCTCAGGGTCCGCGTTATCATTTCTGTGATCATCAAGGAAATATGCTGCTTCAAGGTATCTGTTGCCCAGGTCGTACTCAATGCCCATAGAGTTCAATGTAAGCATCAAATACAGCTCCATGTTCCTGCCTAACCAGAGATCAGAAGCAGCTGCAAAGTACAGCAGAGATTTTAGTTCAGCTGTTACTTTCTCAGAACACGTCTTTTACTCGTAGGGCACGACAGTTTGGATCTTAAAGGTGTTCAAAACAACTTTGTTCCACAGTAGATATTTCCTTTGCAAAGTAATACGCATTGGCATTTGTGTGGTTTTATGCCGCTCTGCTTGCACTGAGTAACACTGGTTGTACAGGAAGGGACGAAGGCCAGTCACTGAACATGATCTGTCCAAGCACACATACGTTTAGAGAAAGTATTAATCAAATTAATTGATATGAGTAAGAATAAAGTGATAAATATGTATTCTTGATCATTTTTCAATGGATTCCCCCACCTCTGGGTGCTACATGCAGTACCTGGTGATGTAAATACAGCATTTTAACTGTGCTTTCAAGAGCGGAGAGCACAACCGGCGTGCTGAACTATCAGAAAACAATGGTCCTTGCATTTCTAATAACACACACAACAACCTGCCATAGATCTGATGGAAGAGGAATCATCAGTCAAAGCCTTTGGCCAAGTGTATTAAAAACACTATTTAATATCTGGAACATTACAGAGATGCATTTGTCCCGTCATGAACAATCGGGGACTTGTATAATTCCATATGACAAGTCACAGGACGTGAATGAGCGTCACAAAATGTTACTAAATATCCACGTGAGTGTTTTTGTCCGCACATTCATTTCGCAAGACTGTTTTTCACTCAGTCACTTCCCCCCCAACAGCATATGCCTAGAATAAAGCTCATAGTGTACTCTGAGAGTATTAATTTGGACATCAAAACAAACAAAACAGGAGAGTTTAACATTGTTAGGTCGTAATTAAACATTGAGATGAAGCAACCAAAAATTCAAGGAATTTTTCATCAAAGGCATGATGGGAACTCATATTTAACCAATGAGATGTGCTTGCAGATGTTCGGTCCCCATGCATGCATACACAGAGAAATGCCCAGATGTGATGTGCAGACACGCTCACATGCACACAGGACTTCCATCCCTTTCCTGTGGAAAGCCATCCAGGTGCAAACTCTGACCCTGAAACCAGGGTGCAAAGGTCAAAAAGTTTGTTTTCCCAGGTGTGCCCCTTATTATATATTCATGAAAAAAGAGGAAGGGGAGGGGAGACCGAGAGATTCGGAGAGACAGAGAGGAATCCCCCAGCGTGAGGCCTTTGATGTGGAACCCAAAATCTCCTTTTTAATCTGCCCTCTAATGGAATACACATGACACGTCCTGAACGCCGACACACCGTCTGCCAGTTCTTCTCCTTGCTGCTCGTTCTTCTCTGTGTTTACGGGTTTGATTTTGCATATGTTGTGTTAATGCATGCCTGGTTTTTCATGCTGCTAATGTGCAATATAGGACAAGAATGAACATGCAACAGATTAAAGTTGTGGGGTTTGGCGAGGTAGACGGAGACAAAGAAAATATTAGTAATCGCTCCATGCTGTTGCTCAATTGCTCTCCCTGAGAAGTATGATTACTTCTTGCAGCGCCCGAGGCAGCCCAGCTGTCCATAGGCATTTGATTCAAAGGCTAGTGTTGCATAGTCATTCACCTCCTAGTCGGTAGCCCCTTGCATCTATGATTTTTAGGGAGTTCAGACTCAGAGAGGGCTTGTGAAATGCATTGGACTTTAATTTTCACTTATTCTCTTGATGCGTCATTGTATTACAAAATTCTTTATTTCGAGTAAATCTCTTCTGTGTTCCTGTACTGATGCTACGAAACTAATTGTTCCCAATAACAGTATTTATGATATGAATAAATGCTATCCACATTGACACATTCTGAATAGATCTGGAATCCATAACATGTTAATTTAGTAAAATCCAAATGAATCTAATCATTAAAAATGAACCCAGTTTGGATGCAGGTAACATAATGTCCACCCGCAAGTTTTTGTTTCAAAAGCTTCTAGATTGAAGTCTAGATAAAGGCGCTGTGAAAATATTACCTTGATGAGTGTTCTCTCCACTGAAGCACGACAAGCCTGACTCGTCTTCAGGCGAAAGCTTTCGCTGATGATGTCCCCAAAGAGCCCAGAAAATCATCACATCTAAAATGTCCTGTTATGAAGTAAAAGACCTTTGATCAATTTATTGTGAGCATTTGTTTTAACCCCCAACAAAAGTTTCAAGTGAACAATGTTATTCTAAACTTGAGATAATCGTGATTAATAGCCTGTTGTTGTCATTTAAGCAATTAAATTCTTGAAGCCCCCTAATTTACTTTGGTTCTCATGAAACTGAAATTCAACCTTCTAAAAATAACATTAAAGTTGACCTGGAGCGGTGTCAAGCTGGGGGCAACTTATTATACTAGTATATGGCCACCTCTGTGTCCCCTGCAGGAAGAATTCTTCCATTCCCCAGGAATAATAATAATAATCAGTAGCTATCAAGTCACATAAGTTATATTATATGTTATATATATATATATATATATATATATATATATATATATATATGTAACAGGTCACATTCTGGTCATGATTAAAACCTTACCCCATTTGTTTTAAGATTAATATCAATATCAAACCGGTACTCGTTGTGAAAAAGGTTAGGGACTGCTGACTAATGGAATCACAGGCTGCACAAAGTACATGAACAAAGAAGCGAGGTAAAATAATCCAATTATTATAAGGGTTAATTTATAAATGGAAACATATTAAAAAAAATCTTTGTTTTCCTCATCATTTCACCTTTTTTTCATTGTGTTTGTCATGTCTTACTTGAGTTTTTGCCAAAACGCTGAGTAAAGATGAAAGGCTCTGTCTGATTCGTTGTCCATCTTGAGCTTAATTAACCTAACTCAACAAACTGCGTGCTACGTGTGTGTTGCAATTTCAAGTTATTGTCTTCTTTGTGGAGGGGAGTTGATGAGTCTTTCAAACTTGCAATGCATAAAAAAAAAGAAAAAAAGTCACGTCCTCGCATGCCCTCTTTGTCGTATTCTTCTTATGGGCGGATGTTGGCGGTCGGCGCCCAACTCCCCGAAGCATTATCGCCACCTGAACGGGAGTGTGGATCGTCTGCACATGTGGGAAAGCGTTTCCGATTAGGTGACTCGATGCATGGAAACACCGAGTCGGAAAAGATCACAAGTCATTAAAACAGGCCACCGACATTGCAAATCGGAAAAATTTAATTCCGAAAGGAGATAAATGTCCGATGTAAACCCACCTAGTGAGGTTGTTGTATATCACACATTTATTTGACTCTTATATTTTGTGTGTCTGTTTATATGTATTTTTTTTTCTATGTTTGTATGTTTAGTTTGTCCAGATCTCAAATCTTCACAAAATAAATGTATTATTATTATTATTACTATTAAATGAATGTGTAAATGTGTAATTATATGCTGACCTAGTGTACTTCAGACGTGATGGCATTAAAACAAATTTGTAAAAAAAAAAAAAAGATTAGTGGGAGCGCTGCAGCATATCCCCTTCCATCCCTCTTGTCCTGTCCCAGTTCTTGGGAAACAAGTAGTATGACATCACTGGGGAGAAAAGACAACACTAAAATAGCCCAACTGCTCAGTTCCCAGCCACGAGGCTGGACCCCGGGCCAGATCAAGGTTCACAATGTGTTTCCAATGTGTACGATATCCCCACTAACTACAATTATCTCTCTCTCCCTCCCTCTTTTTCACTTTTTCATGATCCACCTCTACCAACAACCCTCAACACAGACTCTGTGGTCACTGAAGCAAGGTCACACGGTCTACTCTTGGCAGGCTGCAGTTTGCGGAGCTTTTGCAGGTGCAGGGGATTATTTACTTCTATGAGAAAGAGGCGGAGGGGAAGACATTGTGTGGGGTTCAGGAGCCATGCACAGCTAAAATTGATGGATAAGGGTTGAAGACGTCTGTCTAAAGCCACATTGGTAAACCTAGCTGGCAAAATGACATCCTCATCCAATTCTCTGACTCTGCACTGTTGTCTCATAAACAAGCACACAAGCAAACATTTTGTACACTGAGGTAATTCTTTACATAGAAAAGAAACAAATGAACAAAGAAAACCAATAAAAGTACAAAGTATAATCAGAAAAATTAGCGGAATGAACTGCGTAAACAGTGCAATACAGTAAAGTTACATTAAAATTCACGATGGATCTAAAGTCAGATTGTAATCAGAAACGGCAGTATAAAATCCTTAAATTCATAAAGGTCTCATTGTTATTATTCTGGAGGGCTACAACCATTGAATATGGTACAGTATCAGACCTTTATGGCTCAGCTTTGTCCCGGATGAGAATCGGGGGAGAAGCAATTGACCAGTGGAGCAGAGAGCACGGCTGAGAGGGAGCAGTTCCTGGGTATGGGCCTCTGCAGCTGTGCGACCTCCTGAGCACTGGGGCCTGAAGTGGTTTAAAAGAGAAGGAGAAGCAGAGGGAAAGAATGAAAGATGGGAATGGGAGTGGACATGGGAAGAAAGGCAACCAGAGACTTTGAAATCAGACTTTAATACGCAAGTAACAAACAGTTTGACACAGAGAGGAGAAACTCGGGTCAAAGAGAGTCAGGATAACCGGTGTTTAAATGTTGACTCCGATCATTGTTCTGTGTTTGATGTGATTTAAGTTAAGTCGTCCCATCTAAGGACAAGAGCATTCTGAGATCCCGTACCTCCGGTATGGATGAGCATTCCATCTAAAGGGTTGCATTCCTATTCATATGAGACACTTGTATTTAGATTATTCCAGGGTGAAAACAGACACCTAGAAAACTTGGATCTGTTCGTAACGTTTGACGTGGGGAAAACAGCTGCGCTCGAAGAGTCAGCATTTCCTACTCCGCCGGGTGGATTCCTTCCAAGATCTAAACCACTGCTCCCATCCTCAAAGCGTCCGTCTGATAAAAGCTTCACACAAAACTGGAACTTGTAAATTAAACATCCTTTATTTAGATTCACTCCAAAGATTCAGTGGCTCTTTTCTTCACTCAATGCTCCCCCTCTTCCACCTGCTTTCATGGTAATGATGCAAGTTTAATCGTAATTGAAGAAGGAACGGTCAAAGTGTTTATCTCAAAGTAAAAGAAAAAGAGCTTTATCAAGATTCACTCCAACATGTCGTGGGCTCCTTCATGCTAACTCATTACTTGTTAAAGAAAGTGGAAAAAAACAATTCCTGGACTCCAACCCTTTATCTGGATCCTCTCCATGATTAAACGGATTCTTCTTTTCTCACTCGCAGTTTTTGAAAAGTGTTGCCTTTTTTTAATGTTTAATTTTTTTTGAAGGTCCGACACAGTTTAGTTTGAGACACACACACACGAAAAAGAAGAAACCAGAAGGGGATTCAGCAAATACCTCCAGCTTTTTTGCTATGACAAAAATGTGTCACATCATCCATCTTCCAATTCGGTCTTCATGTTTTTCTTTTATGAAGGCAGAAGCAAAATCAAAATGCAGATTTCAGGACTCCAGGCCCACGGAGCAGCTCTCTCCCTCGCTAGCTCTCAGTTCATAACTCTTAGGTTGCTTCAGCGTGCCAGACAGCTCAGGAGGTTTGAAGATCGCTGCTTTAGGGGTCATGCAGAGATGGAGATGGAGGTGCAGGGGAGAGGAGGAGGAGGAGGAGGAGATGAGGAAACAGCTCTCCAAGGATTCTGGACGTGGCTCTGCGTCACACCACCTGCACTCTGTCCAAGCTGGGAAGAAATGAGAACAGAATAAAGGAAGGAGATGGACGATGTGGTCAGCTAAGAATCATATTGGTTTAAGGAGAGTTCTTAACGCACATTTTACTTGTCAGTAAGAATTTCCCTCGTATCGATGGGTCGAATCTTTTTAAAGCTTCTGAAGGTGACTATTAAAAGAATATAACATTAAATGGATGTGGAGGAGGTTTGTAGCAGACAAATTTGACTCAAATTGGTTTATACAGTCTAAAAAAAAAATTCAATCTTGATAACCAAGAGGAAGAAGGAGAGAAAAGAAGCTGACGAGGTAGTAGGTGGTTCTGTCGAGGAATCAAGTTCATGTCCCTCTGCGACTGAGCTGTTGTCCAAGAAGGATCCTCACATTTCACTCACTTCCCCTTACATTGTGCTTCACACTCTTCTTTTCGCTCATAAATAAAATGCTTCCAATGTTCAGACAGTCATGTTTAATCATCCAAACTACGGACCGGGGATTCTCTTAACCTCATTTGAACTGCTATACTGAAGGGATTGGAACCCCTCCAGGTTACCAGCAAATAAATGCTTCTGATAACAGACGATCAGACGTCTTTTAAGAGGAATTTTAGCCCACTCTTTTTTGTAGGACTCCTTCAAGGCTGCCACATGGGAGTTTTGGGGGAGCACAATCAGATCAGGGTGTCGTTATTAATGCAGTCTGGTAGAATTTTGGATTTAGATTCAAATATGTTTCTGATGCAAACACCTCTCCTTGGTTAAATACATTAAATTATCATTCATAACTTGCTTTTTGTGTTTGCTCGGCTTGCCTTTGTTTGATATTACATTTTTCCGACACATACTAGCAGCACGAAGAAGTAGGAGAAAGCAGGGGGGCGGGGTTAAATACTGTTTCATACCTGGACAGTAAACTGGCGAACAAGATTACATCGTTGTATGATTGAGAAATAGCCTTAATCATATCCAGTGGTTCCTATAGACCAATTAATATAGGCTCCAGCTCTGTTAGTGTTATTTGATTCATCATTTGACTGCTGTGCAAGAATATTGTAAAAAAGCCTCCAGTACTCTAAAAGGACTTTTTAATCATATCTGTGTTTTCGGCTCACACACATTCCTATTTCTCCCCAGTGGACCATAAAGATGCATTTAAATGATAACAGTTATGTTTGTGGCAGTGACACTCGCATACATAATTCCTAAAAAGACACATGCTGCCAGTGAGTGGGGACAACCATCGGCCCTCCATCGTAGAGGGCTGGGGGGGAAGTTGCGGTTTAACTACTCTATTAAACTCCTAGGACACAGTGTGTGTGAGCGTGCCAGGAGATACTGTTACATGCTTGTGTGTGTGTATGTGTATGTGTGTGTTTGTGTGTGTGTGGCTGAGGGTGTATAGTTCAGCAGAGTGTGGGGGTCCGTCTGGTTTTTGTGGTCTTATAAGGGAAATGTCTTCGATGGGGAATATTATGATCTTTATGAACTTAATGGAGTTGGGGGGCCAATAGTTGAGTGTTTATTACTGAGTTAATATGTAACTATCAGTAGTTATTAAGTTATTGGACTTCTTTATGGGTGTATTTTTAGTATTTAAAGACTGGAGAGGGAGCAGAAAGAAGAGCTTTTATCTTTTCACTTGGCTAAATGTGTGTATGCTTCTCCTGTAGGTGCGACAGCAGCTTGTCTTACCACTCCCCTTGACGTGGCGAAGACCAGGATCATGCTCGCAAAGGTATACACACTCACCGAGCGTACCACCTCCTCTGGCAGCAACTTTTAAACAGTGCTGTCAGATGATGCCTTGCAGGCAGAGAGCTGAACGGGCCTGCAGCCCGAGCAAATTTCACCAGTGTCGGCACACAAGACAGAGCGGGCCAAGGTAGCTCCGGGACAGTAGTGAGACATACACACACATCCATCATCCAATGTGGACTATGGACAGTGTTGGGAAGACGTGTTTGTGCGCATGGTTTGTGTTACACTGAGAACTCCGGAGGAATTTCCATCTCAAGGCTGCTTGTCACCGAGAGGTGAAGCAGGGGGCCGGTGTCCCTCCTGTCAACGCCGTCCGTCCACCAAGACTGTCCCTTTCACGTCTGTGTGCAGGCGCATCCGCTCCTCCTCCCTCCTTCCACCCCTCTCTCTGTTGGCGTGCTCTAACTGTACGTCTGGCATCACTCACTATTTCTTGTGCGTGTGTGAAGGGTAGTGAGTTCAGACTTACCGCAATCAACCCCCCCCTCCTCCTCCAAACACACACACACACACACACACACACACACACATACTGTCCTTGGAGAAGACACAGTGTTCCATTCCTCACCTCCCCCTACCCCTCCATCCTAACTAATGAGATACTGGAATTAACAAAACTTTCAGATGATCTTGATTTCTTGTGCGGAGCCACTGGCTGTAAGTAGAGCAGTGTGTTACAAAGTCTTCCTATAAATATTATTTAGAAATACAGGTGCTTTAATTTACTACCAACGAACGATATGGCCTGTGCTGCATCAACAAGGTGTAGTTATAACTTTATATGGCCAAGTTTCTGGTTCTTTTATGGCTCCACAGGTAAGCCGGATAGAAGCTGGAATTAATTGTATTCAAGATTTATTCAGCGAAATGGGATATAAACTAAAGCGATACAGCTGTCGAACCAGATGTTTCTGTGTTTATAATCAATATGCAACATTTTCATTATAAGTACCAGCATTCAAATCAAATCTCTGTAGAGTGCATTTCTATTCCGTTAAATAATCCAAATTTGTCATGCCTTCTTTTGCTTTTGTTAAATTTAATTGTTCACAAAATCCAATTAAATAGATTAAATAGATTAAATAGAATAATAGACTAAGAGAAAATTTGGTCTGAAGTTCTAATTTCCATTTTCAAGAAGGTGCCTCATCCTTAAATAATGCAGATTTTTTAATCATGTCAGGCTTGAGTCTGGTCTGTACAATCCTTCACAGCGGTTAAGTGTGACTGCTCCTGATTGGTACGGATAGTTTGGATCGGACGAAAGAGAGGAAATGTGGGTGTTGGAACTTGTCACATTGGTTTCCGTCCCACAGCAGCGGAGCAGAAGGTTGTTTCCTTTCAACAGCACTCGGAATGAAAGAGCGGTGTTGTACGGTAGGTAGGCTGGCACAGACGGGGCAATAACGGGCGAACATCCACAGCACTGCTGGACGTGCAAAATCCCTCCAGGGCCAGGACTCCTGCCACACTGCCCAGCCTGCAGCGCTGGCAGGATGCCTGGCACACCAACCCGCTCCTGCAAACCTCCTACGCTGCTACCGTACAACAACTCTCTTCTCTTCAGGCTGGCACCACCTCGCTGTCATCAATGTCATGTTCAATAGCCTCCACTGGAAACAGCTCTGGCTAACATGGGAGTGGGTCTAACACCTTGTTCGACAGTCGTCAGTCCCTCACCTGACACGGTCAGCATTAATACCAGTTTTTACTACTCACGTGATCGTAAGAAACTCAAAGCAGCAGCCAACCGAAGCAACATGACGCAGGACAACCCCTCCTGCCAAAAAAGCTGCAACATATTGTGAAATATCTATTAATATAAAAGTGAATGCAACGATTAGGAACGCGGTGCAAAGTCAACATTAAATGTTCAAACTGATAAAAATATTTTTTTTTGTAAATTTAGGCTCATTTGGTTCATACAACTTAAAAAAAGTTGTTAACTAGTGTCGTCGTATTTATCGCTTCACAATTTTCCCTATATTTTCATCGGGGGTCCGGCTGTGAATGCGGTCTGCCAGTCCAGCACCTGGACTCTGTTCCTCTGAAGCCGAGCTGTTGCAGAGCCGCAGTAATTGGTTAACTATTGCCTTACTGGTAAAGGCAGGAACTTCCCTTTGAAAGACGTCTGGATGGCAGCAGATGTTGTTCCATATCCTGAAACGTGAACACCTTCCAGCATTAACGCTGCCTTCACAGATGTGCAGCTTAGCCATGCCATCGGCACAAAAAAACCACCATACCATCAAAGATGCTGGCTTTTGATCTCCTCACTGGTAAAAAAAATTGTATGTATGTATGAGTATGTATATATTTACAAAAATCAATGAAGTCAATTCGGTAAAACTAAAGACAAACTTGTTTTTCAGTTGTTTGCAATCCACGAAGGATCATCACATTCTGTTTTATTAACGTTTCCCAGTGTACCAACCTTTTTGGAACTGTGGTTGAGGATTTTACGTGTGGGTGCATGTTTGTGTGTTTTGGACACCATTCCACTATCCGACAGCAGAGAGGGAAAAGAAAACTAGTCAGACGAGGAGAGGCAAGTCATTTTCAGCCACCTGTCTCCAACAGGAACACGAGGAAGAGGGCTGGGTTTTTTTCCCTCCCTATATGAAGAAAAACTGTGTAAATCTTCCTCTTGTTCCTGCGAGTCCCCATTTACAGACGCCACAAACCGTTTCCTACATGCTCGGTGAGCTGCAGCCTAGATCAACGAGCTTGCACATACATACCATCCACACTCACTTAACCCTGGCTGGCCCTGTCCTGCTGCTCCTGTACCCCCGCCACTCCTCTGTGGTGGATTAAAAGCTCCTGGCTAGCTAAAGTGTATTATGTAAATAAAATTTCTAGACTTGTCGGGTGCAAAGGGATACAAGGCCAGCTTGTTGAGTGTGTTTTTGGGTGGGCAAAAGGCTTGGTGGGTGTTGGAGGTGTCACCTTCACTGACACAGCTGCCAGAAATGGAGGGAGCGATGGCGGAATGGAAGGAGGGGATGGGGGCTGAAGGAAGCTCAGCTGTGGAAGACTAAACAGGGTGTCTGTTGGAGGAGCAGGAAGTGAAGGAGACTATCCATCAGTCATCGCGCCTCTATTTTGCACCCCCCACCCACCCTCTCTCTCTCTCTCTCTCCCTCTCTCTGTGCAGGCCGGGTCGACCACAGCGAGGGGCAACATCCCCCTGGTGCTCTACGACGTGTGGAAGAGCCAAGGCCCCACAGGGTGAGTCTTCATTTTAGAAAGATCCCTTTGTGATTGTTAAAAACGGAACAGCCTTCTCATACACACACGTTACTTTTCATCTTTCTTTCTTTTTTTTTGAATCGCAGACCTTTTAAAAACCTCTTATTTTACATGATTTGATTTAACTCAGCCTTATCCCTCACGTAATCAGGTTTAATGACGGACTTGCTGCTCTGGGGATCGGACGGGAATTTACAGCCACAGCTGAAAACGGAGATACATTAAGCTCTTCCCGCCGGCCATCAGTGCCATCCTATTGATTAAGGTGTTACAGTGGCCAAGTGGAAGGGTTTATTTGAGTGTTTTAATGCGTTTATAATGCACAACGTGTCCGACCGGGTCTAATGGGGCCACAGAGGGCTGCCAGCACTAAAACAACCCCTCAGCCACAGTGATTAATAGGCCCGCTTGTGTAGGAGTCGCCATCATTCAGTTAGAAAGCAACTCGGTCTAATGCTCAGAGCATCTTTGGTTTGGGACGGGGCCAAACACCAGTGGGACATCTCTCTATCTCACAAACACACATTACTGTGTGATTGTTTGTTTGTGCGCGCCGCAGCGCCGCAATCTAATCAGAGAGAAATTACATTTCAGCTTTGTGTTCAATACGAGCCAAGGGTGATTCCCTACAAATTGCTTTCTAACATCAGTAAAATCCCAGCTTTCAATTTTAATAAAAATCATGTTTCCGACTACCGCATGATCTGGATCAAGTGATAGCCGGTGGGCCCCTGTGCAGAAGTCCCAGTCTCCCAGCTGCAACAGTAACTGCGGTAAGTGGTAATGTCCAGGGGGGCTCATTGACGCCATTCCACTACCTCTTAACCACATGGTAACCTTTGATGCCCCCGCCCTCCACATCTATCTCCTCCAACTATCCTGTGGGCACCGCAGCAACACACCATCATATAATGTGGTCCAGACAACAAGGACCATAAACTATTCAACATGAGCAGCTCCTGCATAATTCCCTTCTATGCTGATGCTGATGTAATGACAGACGCGGGAGAATGACAAGATATAGAGCAACATCCAGAGATGAGAAGCAAAGACAAAAGAGGAGCGCGGAGAAAGTAAAAGGGAGGGGGGGCCACTGCTCCGCGGGGCCAAAGGCCTGGTGGTTGCGCTGGTGCATGCCTGATACAAATTGCGGGGGTTTTAAAGCTGTAATTATGGTAATAGGCCCAATTGCAGTGTAGTGAAGCTCTAAAGTGCTTCCATGTGTGTCCCGTAGACCCCGGGTTAGCGGAGAGAGCGCAGCTCACACCCGCCTCCCACCCAGTAACCTGCAAACCGCACCAGGACACATGTCAAAACAAAGACTGTAAAGCAACATGTCCTCCAGGCTGTGTCTGCTCGGTCTCTTATGTAAACCCAAACAGAGAAAAAAGTGAACAAATGACATTTTCTCAACCACATACCAAAACAAAACAGAGACTCTGGCAGTCTGTGGTGAACCTTAACAGCAGTCTTGTGGTAGTCTTTGTTCCTCGACCCAAAGAATACAGTGGAGCAGTATGAGCACTCCTCACCTACCCAGCTCAGTGGGACTGAAGCTGCTGAGTCATGAGGTGTTGCAGACATGTGGAACTGACTCATGCTGATGATAACGCCAACAACTTTCTCCTGCCAGTGAATAGTTTGAGTTTCTAGAGCTCAAAATGGTCTCTGCTTCATAAAGTATTTCTGGGGAAATGTACTCTATCCATATCCTCTCAGCGTGTGAGGCTGACATTTTCACACTGACGGGAACCAGGAAACATCTCCAGACATTTGAACAATCAGTAGACACTCCTCCCTACATGTATACATGCATGCTAACTTTCTTACATACCTACCTACCTGCTCACTTCCTCTCTTGCTTACTTACTCACTGACTCACTTACATACTTACATTCTTACCTGCTCTTTTGCCTACTTACTTACTCTCTTGCTTACTTACTCACTTGCTTATCTACTGACTTACTCATGTACTCTTTTACTTATTTACTTACCTACTTATTCACATACTTACTCACATAACTGCTCTGTTACTTACTTTCTCCCTTCTCCATCAGATTTCGGGGGCAAGTCCCAACAGGGTATTCCATACGTCCGTCTCCTCTGCACATTCATTTTTTCTGGTTCTTCCTGGAGGAACCCTTGGCCAGAGGAGATATTGTAATCTCTGCCACAAGTCGAACGTAAACAGAATACTTCCAGAGGGAGGCACGCTGGCAGCTCCGTGTTATAAGTGTGTTCAAAAGTGCCTTAAGATAATCACGTTACAGAGGGTGGCCCATCCTCAAGGAACATGCCCATATTCCCCTTCCTGCAGGGGCTATGTAATCTTCTTAAACAGTTGGTCAGTGAAGAAAATGTTTAAACCGTAGCAAGCATTGAATGAGATGGCAACTATTTTCCACCAAGGATTTGGTGAGTCGGTGCGCTCCACGCAGCAGCAGGATGTGGGAATGAGTCGATTACAGCGCTGATGTTCATCTCAATGAAAGATCATCCAGTGCAGCTATGTGCCTGACTGATGTGCCGGATCTTAATGGAACAGGGGATTGTGCTGCATCAGCGATTTTCTTTAGTAGGACCATTTTAAGGGCATTATAGGTGTGTCTGTGGGATTTTTTGGTAATGGGGAAAATGTTGATTTGGAGGAATTTTTGAAACCTAAAACTGACATTTCAGCTGTACTTATGTCCCACGTGTTAGATTGTTTCTCTTTAATCTAAACAGACCTTTTTTTTTTTACACATTTGTATAACTTAATAAGCCCCCACATAGATTTGAACCACTCTTGAAACATCCTCATCCAAGAGCACAACCATGTTTGTGAAGTGCAGCCAGGGCTGACTCTCTGAGGTCACCACTGTGTTCCCCGCTCCTCTCATGCCTTGAGACTATATTTAGTCTTGATTCCTCGGAGGAGATGATTGGCTGACAATGGGGGGATGACAGCTCCAAGTGGCTGGCCAGGCTGTGATGTCAGAGTGAGTCAGGACTCCCATGGGTGCCGAGGGGAATAGTTTAGCGCTGCCTCTGCTCTGACGATGCGTGAGTCCATAGACGGGCTTGATCACAGACAGGAAATATAGTGGCAGTCCAGAGTTGAGACAAATAGTTTTAAAAAGAGTGAATCCTTCCACACTGCTGGCGATCGGGCCCATCACACAAGGAGATGGAGTGACTGTCAGGACTTTGTTGATGTTTAGCCGTCCAGCTGTTTTGGCTCTTGAGTCTTTCAGTCTTTGGGCTTTGATTTGTCTTTCAGTCATATGTGACATAGTTGTAAGAGTTATGCCAAATACTGGCACTGGTCTCTGGCTCATGTTCCATCAGATGCTGACAGACTTTTGTGTGGAAATGGAAGGGACATGAAGGCAGAGAAACGACCTCTGAGTAATGTCTCCATGTTAATTTGATCACATAAACATACTTTGATTATCTCTCCAATACACACACTCAACCCTGACCACCGAATCGGTTCTGAAACCCACCGATCTGGGTGAGGGCATTCTGAAACATGGGGCCATGTGGATGGTTGTAATGGTTGACAAACCAGCAGCGCGTCTGCTTGTGACACAAATATTAAGTATCCAGTGAAAGGGCTTCACCTGTACATGCAGAGGCGGTGACCTCACCCTGACCTCACCCTGACCTCAGCTCAAGGACTGATGGCTTTAAATAGATGGAAAAAAACACCTTCTCTGGTTTGCCCATAAGAAGTGAGCCGAGATTCTATAAGAAAGAGATGTGTAACACATTAGCCTCTGTGTACGGTTTGGTGTCCTACATTAGCATCATTAACTACATTAGCATCAAGTAGTATTTTCTGAGCAATGGCTCAACATGAAAAAAACACGATTTTCATCTTTACAAGCTGCTTTTTTACGTTTTTCCTATTGTGGGCCGCATTCTTAATGCATCGTCAAAACATCACCCCCCTGTCCGGCTTTAGAAGACGCGTTTATCCACGTCTTTTTCGCCTCTGCTACTACCTCCACTGAGTCTCGGAAGTATGTAGGGGCTCGGGCTCCACATTCAATTGGTTGCGTAAACGTGTTTATGTTAATTTGCATATGCATATGGATCCTAAAGTGTGATCCGATTACCAGTGGTCCCTTGAGACGCAGGTGGGTTAGGGTTAGGGTGTGTGAAGTGTGAGCTACATACTTAGACGCATCCGCATTTCATCTGTCAAGAACCTTAAGAGAGCTGGATCAAGCAGGACGGTTTTTCCTTTTGTTTCTATTCATTGTTCAGAATGAATGTCGGAAAGGCCCGCAGGTGGTCGTCGTTGTTCTGCCTCTGACCCAGCAGCACCAGCAACAAACCTGTTAGAACAGAACAGACTTGGAGTAAGACAGGAAGCAGATGCAACGTTTGAGGGTCCATTATGTTTGCAACCGCGAACTAGAAGATCCAGAAAATTTAACAAGCAGCTAGTGGCAGTTAGCAGCTAATGCTAACAAGAAGGAAACGAGCTGAGACATTATGGGTTGGAAGAGCTGCTTACCTTCTCGGAGCAGAGGAGGAGATCACCTGTTTCTCCCGCTGCTAAAAGGGAAGGTAAATTATTGTTTTTATCATGTTACAACTGTTTACAAAGCTCTACTTTAAGCACACACTCTAGAATCACTCAATTATGTATTCAGTGTAACTAAACAATGGCGGTGTAGAGTTGGCTACCGCGTTATCTCTCAGCAATGTCTATAATAATAAATATCGCCTGCCACACTGTCCTGCCTCACAACAGATCTAGTCGAAATATTTCAGTCACAGACATCCTCTTCTTCTGTCACGAGTGAAAATGTTCGCCATGGAGGAGTTCTGCTGAAGAAGCTTTCAGTACCGACGTGTGCACAGCTGATGGAAACCAGAGTTTAGTCATGTCTCAAAAGTTTTTCTAAAAATTCAAATGGACAGAAACATAAGTACTAACACACACACACCCAAGCAGATGATGAATGAAGACAGACATTTTGTCTGTGTGGACAGTTTTATGCACATTTTACTAACACACGCACGCACACACACACACACACACACGCACACACACTCACTCCACACACATTCATCCATTCCATCTGGCTTGGATGAGGACGGTCCATGTGAGTGTGGGGGTGTATTGGCAGGCGGGAGATGTTGGTAGGCAGACGGAGAGAGGGAGAAGGAGAAAAGTAGACAAGAGCAGTCGAATAAAGGCACGAGATGAGGTGAGCATCTGTCTGAGGAGTGCATGACGCAGCAAGAAAATGAGACGGCGAAGAAATCCCCTCACCCTCGAGCCAGCCGAGAGAGCCATCGCTGGAAAGAGAGACAGAGGAATAGACCGATGGACATCGGAGGGACATGTGTGGATGTCATCAGACCGCCAGTCACGCACAAAGAGAGAAAAAAGGGGGGGGTTGAAACTCCTGGGATCCCTTGGGGTGCGGGCTTGAATCCTAATCCTAAAAACTGCTGTGTATAGCAGGGCGGGTCAGGGGTGGTTCTCTCTCTCTCTCATGCAGCATCACATCCTGTGACCCCCGTAACGTCAGCAGCCTTTTACAGTCGCTGAAATTTGGGCCGCTCTCCATGAAGGGGGCTCCACAGAAAAAGGATCGACGTTTGCCCCTCACCCATGGGCCCCCTGCACCCAAACATGAGGCCCCCACTTCCACGCAGGAGCCGTAAATCACTTACAGATACGGTCAATGAGTGGAACGAGACATGATCCACTCTGAGCTGCTGCTCCTTTTCTCCACACAGATAATTAAAGGTGCAGCACAAAAACTGTGGAGAAATTAGCATGACTCTCCAATTAGAGAGGGAAAGAAACTCCTTCCTAAGTTTTCTGATGTGGAGAAACATGTTTTATTTATCCGCAGGGTTCCTCCGTGTGTCTTCTTCTGTTAACACACAGGTTTAGTCTCATAAGCTTTAGCCCACTGAACGCTGAGTCAGACTTAATCATAACTCTGAGCCCCACGAGGTGAGCAGTCGGATCACATAAAGCCAATAAACATGAGTGTTTGTCGCGTGAGCAGTGACGCTGACATCATTCAATGATGGAAACCTTAGATTGGAAACGTATAAGATTAAAAAAATGACTTAAGTCAGACTGAATCAAAGTTATTCAAATAAAACAGAATAGAGTTGAAAACATTTGTCTGAATATATCATTGCGCTTATCCTTCAACACTGTCAACTAATACTCTTCATTATGGCTCTTGTAAAGAAAGCAAGCACAGACGAGACAACAATGTACAGTTAAGTGTCTGCATCTGACCCGACCCCCGAGGAGCGGCACCTTTGAAGCACCCAAGGAGCAGATTAGAGGTCAGGGTCTCGCTCACAGACCCTAAAACATCCGGGGATCGAACAGCTGATCTTCCAGTTGAGGGATAAGTACTCTGCATATTTAGCCACAGCTGCCCCAAAAATTAAGAATACATACAAGTAAAAGTTGGAAATTTGCGGAAGTGCCCTTTTTTCCGATTTGCATCCGTCTTCCAACCTCTGTCAGAAGAAGTAGAGGTGCATGTGAAGGCAGACGTAGATCGTGGAGGAGCACATTCACAAACTATGATGATCGTGTCTCATTTAACCTAGAGATTCTTTGGAATCAGATTTCCTTCAGCAGTTGTTTAAACAAATAGATTTATTTCATTATAGCTGATCCAGATTTTGTCCTGTAACTTTGAATGTCTCTGAATCCCCATGACCTCATTGGTGGCAGAGCCTCTCTCTGTCATTCTACTGTAACCCAGTTCATCCTAATCATTTTTTGCTCAGAGAAAATCCCGGGAGAGACGCTTCCTCCTGATAATGAATGGGTGGATCTGTCTGATCCGCACTGATGCGTTTGTTGTCCAGGTTTTTTGGGACAGACGGGGGTGAACTATCATCTCCAGGTGACGCTGGTTTGAATAAAGGCAATAAGCTGATAAGCTATGTCCTAAACGAAGCCTGCAGTATCAGCATCATCGTAAATGTCTAAGTAATGGTGATGAGACATATTTATCCTGCGTTCTGCTCTCTCATCCTTCTCTGCAGTCTGTTTGCGGGCAGCATACCGAGGATGATCTCCATTGGTTTGGGCGGTTTCATCTTCCTCGGAGCCTATGAGAAGGTCCGGCAAACGTTGCTATAGCAGCTGCGACCCACCTGTCCTGATTGCTGAGCTGGCGGACAAACGGCAGGGAAAGCATCACTGGATGTAGAAGTAGCGCCTCCAGCCACTGAGTGACTGATGACGCTGAAGGCTCTGGTGCCACGAGTGGGATCTGGTGGCTGCTCAGAAGCTTCTTCCTCATGGTTTCATAGCCATTTTATTGTTCTGTGCATTCTTTCCTCTCTTCAGCGAGGCTTCTTGTGTTAAAGACCTGTGGCGGGTTGAAACTGGGTAATATCTGACCCCTGTTCCTCCCCAACGCCCGAGCTCCTCCACCTGCAGGAGCTTTCGTCTCAGACTGAAGTTGCCTTCAGCAATACGTCACTTTGACGACCTAACAAGGTTTTATTATGATGGCCCTCGAGTTTCTTCACGAGTGTTTGGGTTTTACCTCGTGTGCACACGAGTGACAGGGGAAAAATTTGCTTTTAATTATATTTGTCTATGCAATTGTTTTATTTAATTAATCCTCCTAACTTGATACTGGCAGTGAGGAGGTATTTGTGCCGGGTTGGTTGGTTGATTTATTTATCATGCAAACAGATAAATAATGCATTTATGGCTGGATCATCATTTATATCCAGATTTGCTTTTTATTTATAAAGGACTGTTTGTTGCAGAATAAGGGCATATATACTTCCCACACGATGCATGGACACAATGTTATTCCTATAAAACCAAAACCGATCTCCGTTAGAGTAACATTCTGGGTGTTTAATGTTTGGATTTGTGGGGCTTATGGAAAGTCGGTGCAGACTTGCATGTGAGATCATGTTGTAACTCAGGAGGAGCTGACTGAGTCAGGTGTCAATCACCTTCAGACGTTACTGAGCGAGATCTGAAGAAAACCACCAGCAGTCCCATGTTGTTTTTCTTCATTAAATATCAAACTAAAAACAATGCACATGATGTGGGTCACAGTGTTCCGGGTCTTTTGCTGTTTGGTGCTGGGACATAACTGGGGAAACTGGGCTGACTGGAGGTGGAGGCGGGTGTTTTCTGAGTCCCTTCTGATTACACATGAATTTAATTGGATTGGATAACTGGTTTGACATGATTGTGATTTATTTATGTAGTCAAATTCACTTGATTTGTATTTGTTTAGTTTGTGTTGTTTCCAAAAGGGCTTGTGAAAAACGAAATAAAAATTAACTTTTTATTACATCAATCTAGTGTTTACTGTCAGCTCTAACTTTGAACATCCATTCATTTCTTCGTCCAGTGAAGATGATGATAGTGTTTAAAAGGTGCCAGATGTTGATGGGGTTTCTGGCACCCAGACGACAGGCAGCAGATTAAGTCCTGTAAGCTGCAAGATTCTTGCAGTTTATCCCACAAAGGCTCGATTGGATTCAGATTTGGGGAATTTAGAGGCAGAGTCAACACCTTGATCTCGTGTTCCCTAAACCCTAACCGTGTGTTGGGTCGCATTGACCGGCTGACAGACCACTCCCACCACTATGTTTGGTATGAACCACAGCAAACAAGGGACACTTGTAGATCTGAGGATGTTCTGACCCAGTCGTTTAGTAATCACAATTTGTCCCTTGTCAGATTTGCTCGGATCCTTATATTGACCTTTTTTACCTTCCTCCAATATCAGCCTTGAGGACCAAATGTTTCGGGGCTGTCCTTAAATAATGAAATGACTGCTAACAAAATACATATTTAAATTAAAGTTATGTAATCCAGAAGGTCAGAAAATGTTTTCTAAGTGCATCCATATGTCAATCCAAACCGGTCAGATTACCATTAAATAAATAAAAGTACTTCCAGTACATGGATAGATGTATTATTTTGCCGTCACAATCTTAAACTGGGTCAGTTGTTAAAGTTTAAGAAAGTTGACTTCAATCTGCTTTTGAGAAATCGTGTATAAGCAGAGTGAGCTGAAGTCTTTCACGCTCACTCTCTGATGTCTTGTTGGGCAGAAGGTTTTGATTTTATTTGCAGAATTTCTAAAGCCGGTAACTGAGGCCTGAGAGGAAAACGACCAGCACTAAAGTTGGGTTAAGCGGGCAAAACATGGTTCATTGTGTCTTCAATGTAAATTTAAATATCTGGAGTAGTTACAATGAAATTTGACCTCAGGAAGTTAGGCTGATGGTTTCCCCAATGTCCCTTTTTTTCAAAATAAGAGCACACAGTTATCCAAGGTTAACTTTAGGAGGACTATGAAGACTCCCCACTCTCCATCTGACTGAGGGACAACGTCAACAACATATGCAGGAATCTGTGGCTGTATAAGATCAGTGTTATTCCTACTCATGTACAGAGAAGGGGCTCAGCGGGGTCCCCGCAGATGCTGCAGAGGTAAATGTCCAGGCGTTTTGAATCCTGCTGGGGGGCTGACAGAGATGGATGGCCTCACAGGTGTCATGCTGCTTGTCACTGAGCGGTTGGACAACCATGAGCTGGGTGTGACTGCTGGAGGCTTCAGCCGCAGGCATGTCAATCATCTGGTGACAAACCTCCCATGCGTGTTGTGTCTAGCCGCTGACCACCGCTCATCCCGAACTACATAGCAAATATTCTGAAGAAGGGAAAAATCTGCCTGCTGTTTTTGGAGCTTCAGGACACATTCCTGGTTAGGAGACTCGCGCTGAGTGCATTTGTGGTCCAGGTTGAAATTAATTCACTGCTTTGAAAATCGAGGTCCCTGGAGTTGATGTCTCTGTGCTCTTATTTCCATTAATGACTTCTCCATAAGCACTGTGGCATGTGAGCGGTGCTGAATGCTAACTCAGCTGTCTGTGATTTTAACGGGGGAAAAGAAATGCTGGAGATATGAAGTCATAGCAGAATGGGATTTTATTAGACACTTCAATACCATGTTAGACACTTCACTGTTTCAGCTTTGACACTGGTTCAACCCTTTCAATAAATTACTCTGAGCATGAAGTGCACCTCCATCCCTCTCGTCCCTTTTACCTGCTACACAGGGATTGGTTTTCCAACAGGAAGCTCTGATTGGTCCTGCTGGTATAATCTTGTCTGATAGGTGCTACCACAGGTGTACTGAGAGGAATGCATCCTTGTCTTTACGCCCGTGAGGCCCCTGCTAAAAGATGAAATCAGACGACGTCACTTCGTCTGTGCCTGGTCTGAGCCGGTGTATGCGGAGACGGTGACGGCCGGGATTCCCATAATCCTCTTAGATTGGTTGGAGCCGCAATTCACAAGATTAATGATGTTTCCCAGCATGAGACCGCGCCATTAGTAACCTTAAAACATTCAGCTGTAGTGAAGGGATGTGACAGGCGGATACTGGCCTGTGGACGTTGAGCCACGTTACAGCCGCGACCCAACTTCCTTCTCCCTGATTCTCCGTCTCTTTTTAGTCACAAGTGGAAAAAATGGCTCAACCGAGCAACTGAACGTAGATGTAGGTTTCCATTCTGAAAAATCATCACTGACTTTGACAACCAAAGATTGACCTGTTTGATCACGTTTGGATGCCAGAGTCACTTGAAACAAAAAGTACAGAGAAGAAGATTCCTCCACAGATCAGAGCAGCTTTGCACAAACTGGTAGCATTGGTGAAACAGGTGGAAGAGCGTCTGTCCGTCAAAATAAACATGGTGACTCCTCGCTGAGAGGTTCCTGCATTCCTATTGGTAGATCTGTTCGCTGTCTGCTTGTTTGTAATGGGAATAGAAAAAGTGCTTTAACCGAGCGCCCGCGAAATTCCCAGACGTACCAAAATAATCTGCCCAAAAGCTCCTCCTTCATACAAAAAGAATGCGTGAGTCGTGTCTCTGTAAGGCCGTGTTTGTGTTTGTCAAAAAAAGTTCAAGTGCAAATCAAGTGTCTGCTATAGTGAACCGTTATCGCCTCACTAAACGTCTGTGGGTGCACGCCGTCACGGTTCGAGTGTTCTTTGATCATGCAATAAGGCACCGCAGCTGAACGTTGGTAAAAAGCTGAAAAGGCTGTTTTTGTGTTTTTTGTTGGTTTTTTTGAATAAAAATAAAAATACCATCACTCCTTTCTTTGTCATGCACATAAATTCAAATACTCTGTTGTAAAACTTATATAATATATATAAGAAAACTCTTATGTACAGTCAAAAGTCCAAAGGTATATTTCTCTGTCTTCCTGCTGCACGTGCACGTACGTGCACAGTACAAGATTCCCCACATTTACATGCTTCAAATGCAAGTCACATTTTTTGGAGCTAGAATTTCTTTTAATTGATCACCTCCGGAACGAAGGTTTTTAACTATGTACAGCTGATACGCTCACATGGGACGCCCCCCACATAAGCTCCGTCTTCACACTCCGGATGCCCCCTCCACCTCTCGGTGCTCCCTTTCAGTTCATATCCAGGAGGGTCAGAATCCAACGCCTCGATGTGAGGTAGCAGTTCATTTATTCCCCAGTGCAAAATAGTAAAAAGGTCACGCCGCTGCGGTGAGTCCACGTTTTAGGCTGGACGGAGCTCCTGCTAGTCGCTGGCTCTCCTTAAGGGGACGCTCTCGTTTTGAGAGGCTCTGAGGGTGTGTCCGTTGGACAGCAGAGTCTGCCTGAGCTCAGAGTCATAGTCACTGTCGTAGCGGACGTGGCCCGTCACGCCGGCTAGCTTTACCGGCTTGTGGAAGGAGTCCTGCTGCGTCGGATGGGACACCGGCGTCTGTCCCACTCTGCCCACTGGTGAACAAAGAAGCAGAAGAAGAGACGAGTCAGTGACATGACATGGAGTTGAGCTTTAGGACACGGAGATGGTGGAATGTTTGCACGGAGCTGTGTTGACTTGAGAAGGTGTGAATTTATATTTGGAGGCCAATTCCACGGGTATTATTCCACGCCGAAGAAGCTGAAACCAGAACAGGCCCAGACGTGCAACAGTGAGAACTCAGCCTCTTCAGTGTTTTCAGAGAGGTGTCCTGAGGGAAAGTGGCTATGGAACTGTAGCGCTAAAGCAAATGCTGCTGGGAGACAATCCATCAAACCTGCCGGATCCAGAACATTCCTGGATCAACAGTGACGGTTTGGGGAGTTGGATCTAATCAGTCAGGAGTAGATTCAGAATAATCTCACCTTTTCTATCATGTTGATTATTTTGTAACTCCTTGTGGTTTCTGGGGAATTCTTGAATGTCCTCCCTGCCGTTGGGAGTTCTGCTGCAGAGTGGAGTGGACTCTGGCCCGGTGTCATGCTGCTGCGCTGGGTGATAGAGGGAATGGACTGTTGGATCCGAGTGTTGTTGATAGTCCAGGCTTCCTACCGGGTCGAAGCCGTGCGTCAGGTAGTCGGGATCTTTGGAGTAGCTGCTGCCGTTCTCCATACAGTCGGTGCAAACGACCGCGCCGTCAAAACCTGCAGGCAGAGACGCAATTAGTGATCGGAGGTCGAATGTTAACGCCTGTATGTCAATGCTGCAGTGAGTCTGAGTTTATTTCACAGTTCAACACACCAAGGTGACTCCTGGGAAGTGCCACACATAAATAAGACTGTCTGGTACCTGTTGCATCTACGTGTCCGTTAGGCTGAGGTCCGCCGCCCGCCTCCACGCGGATACAAACATCCTGCCGCTCGGACAGAGTGCCCTGAGAGGAGAGGTAGCTGGGTACGTCTGGAGGAACGATGGTCTCATCTAGGACCAGAGAGAGAGCTCAACATGAGACGCCACAAGAAACGTGCTCTCTTGGTTCTGTTTAGTGGATCTGGTAGTTTTCCTTGTTTCGATAATATTAAACTAAACCTTTTGAGATTGTATTTGTAAGAAACACATGACATCTGACATTATTAACATCCTTTGGAAAACTTAGACTCAGATATACGTAGACACAAACAAATCAATATGACGGATTCATCAGCGTCAGAATCGACTTTTGCAGCTCGGAGGGGTAAACCATTTCTTAAGTTCATCATGTCAAATATTTGCACATAATCTTTAAGCCGGTTGTTCTTTTCTAGTTTGATGTTCGACACCCGTCAAACAGGATGAGCGGCAACAGAAAGCGACTGAATGACACAAAGCCTTTCTAAATGCAGAATCCAACATTAGACTTCCTCACTGAGCAGCGCTTCATAAACCAGGAAGCAACATGGAGTCAGAACTTTTCTGTCTGGGGTCTCAACATTCTGATGATGTTTTCAGTGGATTCTCATCTCTGAGGTTTAGCTGCTTACAGCCTCTGAACCGGCATAGAGTTGGAAGAAAATTGACCCTTTGGTTCCACCCACATAACTTTCATAGAGCCACAATAAAGGCACGACAGTCCAACCTGAACCGGCTGTAAACGGACCTTTTCTAGCCTGCATTTGTTATCAGGTCGGAATAGACGCAGGCTCACCCGTGTTGGTGACGCTGCATTCCTCGCTCTTCTTCCTCGTCTGGTAGATGATGCACACCCACACCAGCGACGTCACGACGATGCTCGTAACCACAGCGATGACAATGATCCCTATGGTGACCGTGCTCGGCCCCACTGCCGGGATGCATGGGTTGCGGCGCTGGGTCACAACCAGCTGGCTGTGAGCGCGTTCAGTTCCCAGGGTGTTGGACATGAGGCAGGTGTAGCGGCCGGCATCCTCCAGAGAGACGGAACCGATGACCAGCAGCTGATTCCCCGGGGTGAAGTGGTGTCTGTCAGACGATCGCAGCGGCTGGTCGTTGCGAAGCCATGTGATGCGGGGCGGCGGGCTACCCAGGGCCTTACACTGCAGAGCCACCGTTTCCCCGACCACTACACTGCGGTCCTCCAGGTCCTGGGCCAGGTGGGGTGTTTCTGTGGAAGAGAGGAGTGAATCATTAGAATCCAGAACTGCTGAGGTCAGCATTTTCTTTTATCACTCCAGAACATCAAGCCTCCGGTCTTCTTCAGCTCAGCTCGTTCACATGATTGATTACAGTTGGGTAAGTGAGATGAAAAATAACACAGAGAATCACATCCAATCCCTGGATGTTTATCTGATGATGATGTTCTCATCTAACAACCCTGTTATGATGTCCTGATGATTACACATCTGAGGTCCGATTGTAACAATGACCAAACACGTCCCCTAACAGGATTCAGTTCTCTTCAGAACAGGGTTTAGAGTTTTACCAAATACTTTATAGTCTTTAGAATGAAGTGCACTGAACTGTGTGTGTTTCTTTGTCTGCATTTGTGTGTGTGTGTGTGTGTGTGTGTGTGTGTGTGTGTGTGTGTGTGTGTGTGTGTGTGTTAAGGAGGGCCTCTCCTGTCAGACAGAGCACTTCCGCTCACAGTGGGACAAACACAGATTAAGAGATCTCACTTAAACCACTTCAACCGCCGCTCTCCATCAATCCTCTCATCTCTATTACCCACCCCCCTTTCTTTTCTTCAAATCCCACTTGCCTACCTTCCCTCCCCCACTTGCTGATTCCCTCCACTCCACTTCTTCTTTTGCAACTATTTTTCTCCCACGTCACTCTTTTCCAGACAGGGGCCCCTTGACTGTGCCCCCCCCCGTCTCTCAAACCCAAACATCACAGATTCGGTCTCAAGGCTCAGCCGTTTGCTTCGGTATTTTATGTTGCTGCCTGGATTAGCCGGTTTGGGCTTGAAGTGCTGTGGGTCTGAAGTCTCACAACATGCAAATGTGTCCGAAAATATCTCCTCTGCCAGTCCAGCCATGTTAATTATAGAAACTGTTACTTCTGGGTTATTTAGGGGGCATTTATGGATTGTACCCTTTCCGTTAGTGAGGAAACCCCCCAAGCAGGGCCTGCTTTGCCCAGTTCAAAGACAAAGGACAAAGATGATCTATGTGCGGAGATGCTTCTAGGAGAGCAGCTCCTTCTTGTTTGATTTAACAGTGTAAAACAGCCAATAAACTGGGAGCACTGAGGCCTGCAGTGAAGCAGCCATGACTGTCCCTCCCACCACGAGAGGAGAGGGGGTGGGAATGCCTAACAAACACCCCTCTGTGAGCTACCCTTGCTTACCCACCATCCCCCCTTTGACCCCCAACTTTGACCTTTGGCTCTTGACCTGCGGCAAGGCCACAGCTGCAGAGAAAAGAAAAATAGAAAGCCTCTCAGTCTGACCAGTTCCTGTCCGACTTCAGACCTGCTTACATGGGCTTATTTTTGGGCATGTTTTTGGGCGGGTTCAACGGGCATGTTTTTGGGCCGGTTCAGCGGGCATGTTTTTGGGCAGGTTCAGCGGGCATGTTTTGGAAAGGATTTCTGCATCGGGTACCAGAGAGTGAGAAATGGACCGCATCATCAATTCAACTACGATGAACAGTTGTTCTCAGTTCTTACCAAGCACCGTGAGGCTGGCGTTGGCTGAGACGGTGCCCGCTGTGTTTTTGGCGGTGCAGCTGTATAGACCCATGTCCTCCGGTTTGACATCCATGATGAAGAACACATCATCATCGGGCATGACGTGCATTCGCCGCTCTCTGGCCGCAGGGAAATCTGTGCCGCCGTCCTTCTGCCAGGCGATCTGTGGTGCTGGGTGGCCTTCAGCAGCACACTCCAGCCTTGCTGTGTGGCCCGTCCTGATGGTGCTGTCCCTGGGTGTCTTAATGAAGGATGGCAGAACTGCGGACAGAAGGAACCTCGTTTACATTAAGCATTAAGACAGTCCACTTTAGTCACCAAGCAGGTCCCTCATTCATCGAGACACAGCTAGAACACTTTCATATCTGTGAATCAGGTTCGGGTTTCAAACCCGTAATTGTTCAGGATTACGAAGCATCAGGCGTTGACTTCTTTCATAGTCGCTTCAGGCATTCAAACACGGACAGTCCTTCATGACACCACAGAGTTAAGAAGCTAGAGGCTAGAAGTCTGACGCAGAATGACGCAGGGAGCCAAACACCAGATAAATGCTCTGCCTTTGTCGAAAACAAATATAACATGAGAGAAAAGGAGGTGTCTGAACTGAAAACCATCCTGGAGATGGAGGCATGAGCCAGAGAAGACATCAACATGGCCACAAATCCAAATCGCTCCTTTGCCAAAGGGGATAATTGAAATATGAAAAGTTGAGTTACAGTGAACTATAATAAGGCTTTTCATGAAGGGAAAAGTCGCACATATATTACCAGAGGTGTGTCATCTGTTCTTGTCTCGGCTCTGAATCTCTAATATTTTTATATTTTCTCCAACCTTTTATTTTCAAAATATTGCAGAACTATAATCTTATATCTGCCACTTTGGTAGATTAAAATCTTCATCCGGATGTAATTTAGTCTTTACTGAATAACTATTAGATCATTTGTGCCCTAAATATCTCCAACCTACCGTTGACAATGAGGCGTGCCTTGCTGGAGTAGGTGGAGCCAAAGTGGTTGGTGATGATGCACTGGTAGCGGCCCTCGTAGGCAAAAGTGACGTGGCGCAGGTGCAGGATAGTTGTGTATTCCATCACGCCTCCACCTGTTCCTGGAGCGTCAGATGTGGTGCCTTTTTGGTGAGCATGCACGTGGGCGTAGTTCTCCGTCTCAGCGTGCCGAAGGATCTCCTGGTCCTTCCGCCATGCGAAGGTCATCGGGGAAGAGCTGCTGCTTGCAGCTGTGCAGGTAAGACGCACGTCACTGCCGAGGACCGCCATGGTAGTTTCTGGCTGCACGGTGATTTGAGGCTTTGGAAGGTCGTCTAAATGGAGACAGAGTTGGAAGGAAGGTGGGAGGAGGCACAAGATGAGAGAAGAAAAGAAGCCCAGAGAAAGACAAAAGAGTGAGAAGAGTTTAAGAGGAAGTTAACATAAATCAGTCCCGTCCCAAACATCACAAACGTCTGCAAACAAAATGTTGCGTAGTTGATAGATGGACAGAGGCAAATAAAACACACGTTAGGATCCATTAGCACCTCGGAGTGCAAATACTGAGTTAAACAAAAACACCAAACAAACAAATATGTAAATAACAGAATGGAGCAGCTGCAAGTGTGGCTTCTTCTCAACACACGCACCCACATAAACACCGACTGAGCCGACGCACAACTCACCACACACAAAGCTGTTTGGGGGAGCCTGGAAGATGCTGGTGCCCTGCAGGCTCTCGGGGTGGGCACAGGTGGCATTGACACCTGACTGCAGAGCGTGTGTCACCAACCAGCTGGGCAACCAGTGGAGCTGGCAGTCACACAGGATGCTGTCGCTCTGAATGAGACTGTGGACAGGACAACAGGAGAGGTGGAAATGGATAAGTTCTAGAATATGACAAATTATTCCTCGCTAGTTCTCAATTACTGATCGTTTTCTGTGTAAGGATTTAGAGCATTTGGATTTGAGATATTCAAATCCACACGCATGAATGATGCGTATCCGTGGAAACGAATCAGCGTAACTCACAGGGTTCTGAGGTTCTTCATTTTACTGAAGGCATCGGGCTGGATGGAGCGAATGGCGTTGTCCCCTAAGTTCCTGTTGGGGGAGTTAAGATTGTCTCATCAACACAGTGACACACACCCACATCAACCCACCCACACAAACACACGTACAGATTTTCTGTGCTTGTCTGATGACACATGTTAGCTTATTCGTCCTTGTGTACTATCGTTTGACAAAGTCCTGATAAAGAATTTACAGGAATTACATCTCTTCGGCGGATCGCGCCATATGCTCAATAACTTTGTTCCTTTGCTGAGGTTGAAAAAAAGGCCCAAAGTAAAGATTGCGCTAACCTAACAAGGGAGAAAGACGCTATTAAATTGCTGCAGCCTGCTACCTTTGGCCAACCCAACACCCCCACCACCCAACTCCCTCCCTCCCTCCCGCTTCACACACACATATATTTCCTGTGGGATGGGGGAGCAGAGAATTGTGGGTACTCACAGGTGTTCCAAGGTCTCGAGGCCAGAGAAGGCTTTCTTGGCCACCGACTTGATCTTGTTTCCAAACAGAGTCCTAGCGTTTCCAAACATGAGGAGTGTTGATAAAGAGAGAGCGAGTGAGAGAGAAAGAGAGAGAGAAAGAAGGAGGGAGAGAGGCTCAATTAGCAAGTGAGGCTGCATCTGATAAGAGTGAGGCTATTGAGGATTCGGAAATTTGAACTGTGCTGAGATTAGAGCAGAGGAAGGGTGAGTGTGATTATATGGAGATGGAGTGGAGTGTGTGTGTGTGTGTGTGTGTGTGTGGGGGGGGGGGGGGGGGGGGGGGTACCTGGGCTCTGTGCTGCTCTTCAAAGACCACTTTTTTCTGTATTAGAATTTAATAGCTATCACCAAGAGGGAAGGATGTGTGTGTGGCGGCTCTATTCCCCTGCAGAGCTTGACTTAGACATACGTACAACCATGGGAAACTGCGCCTGTCCGGCCAGTTTGAGCCAGGAGGTGATTTGCTGTTCCCTCTGAATTGGGGTCTAATCCATCCTTCTACCTGCCCACCACAGCTACCTCCCCGAACTCTCCTGTGTTGTAGCCTTCACTTCACAACCGGACCAGGAGACACGGCTGGGTGCTTCGCAATGCAGACCGGAGAGCTCCGACTCATCCACATGCACACAAACAAATAACCACATTTTCCCTTTGTTTATACCTAGCATCTAGTTCGCTCTTTCCTGGCTGTGTTCAAAGGATGCTTTAAGAAAACCCGGTGTGTATGTGGCTAACACTTTGATGCCACACCCCTTCTCCTTTCTGCTTCTCCTTTTACCAAATAGTTCCCTTTGCCAGTACTGGGATGCAACGGGTCGCTTCCGCCAACGCCGTAACAAAAGGGGCAAGGTCAGAGGGCGGGAAGTGTGAGTCGTTTGATGTTGATGACTGAATAAGGCCCTCAATTTCACCCTCTCTCAGTTCCAAACAATAACGACTGTGCGAGAAGAGTGGAGGCATGGAGGAGAAATAGAACTAAGCCCATTGGGGAGGGAGCTCCTGCTAGCTAGAAGAAAAGCCCTTTCTCTCGCTTCCCCTCCTTTGCCTTCTCTTTCAGTGGGGCTCACACTGGGAACCATCTTGGCTGGCCATCATCTTTTCAGCCTGCAGGTTGATGGTCCTGTGTAATTTCTGAACTGGCCAAATTTGGGCATTGAAGTGTTTTTACTTACTACTTTTATGAAATGTTGTTCCCTCTGTATCTTATCTTTGTGAAGCAAAAAAATTAAAAAAATATTTTCATTGTTCAATGTTTAAATCCTGACTTCCCTACTAAATTGCATGTGGTAATCTGAGGGGTTAGATATCTCAAACTGTCGCCATTAATTGGACTTTGCTAAATTTGGCAGGCAATTCTAGAAGAAGAAAGCTCAATTCTGTTGCTGGGTTTATTTTTGAAAAATAGCACAGGGGGATGAAAAGGAGGGGATGCCCATGAAGAAGAGGTGGAGGGAATCAAAAGAAAGAATGAGGGGAAACACTCACAGCTTGTTGAGGCTGTCCAATCCAGAGAAGGCCCCGTTGGTGTCCTCTATTGTGCCTGAGATGTCGTTATAGTCGAGCTCCCTGTGGAGAGTTAGAGAAAAGACGGGGATAAGAAAGACTGAATGAGCGACGAGAGCAGAATGAGGACAGTATCTGCCTGCGAAACTTTGCACAGGGCTGGCAGAGGACACATCCAGTCATGGGTTACCCCTTCACCTGCATTCACTCCCCCCCCCTCTGCACCTGGCCTTAAGAGCCCCTCTTTGCTCTGCCAACCAAGCAAATTATTTTTCTAGATGGGTGGATGAGAAGTGTGCATGTATGAGTGTATACGCTGGTGTTTCAAAGAACCCAGTACAAGGAAACACATGTATAATTCATGACAGCACGGAGGCGTTGGTCCAAACAGTTGGGTCCATTTGTCTGATGGCAACATGAATAGCACAGCCAAAACCACAGCCAGGAGTTGTAGTGGGTTCAGGAGGTGAGCTTAACTATGGGTGAGCAAAGACAAAGTGGATTCAGTAAAACTGAAGAAAAGGGAAAAGAAAGCAGGGCTTCTTTTAAAGAACTCAGGTTATGGTAAATGCACTTTATTTCCTCTTGTATGCTCTACAGAACTACCTCTGCAGAGTAGCCAACCCTCTGTATGGTGGCTGAAAAGAGGGAATGGCATCAGAGGACTCCTCTAAAACCTTTGAAAGACTTTCTTTCAAACTTGAGAAAGCCTTTGAGCTTGATGGTCAGCCACACCCTCCAATGTGCTCACAATAGCCCCTTCCCCTCATCCTCCGGCCTTTGTTTCTGAGCATCTCTTATCCCCCCTGGTTCTTTTCAGCCTCCATTTAACGCCGTCTTAGTTGGACTGGACAAGGGCTGCCAATGCCCCACTCTTTCTGGCTGGCTGGATGTGAATGGTCATTCCCTTGTTAAAGCAAGGCCAGTGGTGGGGGCTGTAGAGCGGAGAGACCATGCACGGCGAAGGGGGGCACCCGATGAGCCAACAACCCCCGTGGCCGAATTAGAGAGCAGGCTGACTTGTTTGGAGCTTTTACACACCGATGCAGGCTCCAACCCCATGCCAGCACGGCCAGCACTGCAGACCCAATTAAAGCTCCCCCAGCTCATTTTCAGGGCCCAGCCTAGGCCTGTCCTCCCATCCACTGATTAGATTAGGCCTGCCTCAAAGACAGGGAGCGCAGGAGTGATACAGGAGCAGGAGGGAAAAGATCATGCAAATCCGAACAACGGTAGTGTGTACCGGGCATCACACAAAGAGATGACATAACACACTTAATATGACGGATATGAAGAAGTTAGTGTAAGGTTTGCTTTGATGGGTAGAGCAAAAAGAAACTGTGTGAACAATAAAAGACAAGAAAGAAGAACATCAGAGAGGTGATGAGAAACAGCAATCGCAGGCTCTTCTATAAAGATATGTGCAATAGTGCTGCAACAAAGACCACCCAGATTACATGCAGCTGTACCACAAGCTAAAGAGGTGCAGCATAGAAAACAGCAGCATTGGTGTTTAATGTTACGTAGGAGCAGTACTCTGTTAGCCAAAAAATAATATCGCAAAATGGGGCAGCTGATCTTATCCTGCTTGGAGGATAAGGAATCCCGAGAACCAATCTGAAGGCCTTCCCCAGATTGAGGATCACACACATAATGTCGTCAAAAGGCGGTTCCTCATTGGCTCTTATCGAGCTGCCAGCTAAGAGGACGACAGCAAGGACCACACGTCCTTCTTTAGGAATATCAATTATACGGAATGGTAAGGTGTAATAAAGGTGTATCAGTCCAACCTGGAACGCCTGAGTAGAGTAGGCTCAGCTTGTTTCCCACTGTAGCTAGTTTATCTACCGCCCAGTTTGCCAGCAGAGAAAGACCTTATGTGACTTGGCTCGTCACCCAGCTGTGAGAAAAAGCTTGTCTAGCAAAGTCTGGCACAAGTCATCTCGCTGGCTCTCTCAACAGAAGGAAGGCATTGGCAGGAACATCTTGGCTCAAACAAAGACACTGAGGTCTTTCTCCTGGATTTATATCCCAACTTTTTCCCTTTATTCCTTCGTTTTCTGTTTTCAGGCCTCTTGACTTTTTTATGCAAGGTGGATAAACACGAAAAGAATCTGTCTTTATTGATGGCTTCTAAAAGTCTAAAAGGATTTCGGGGGCGGGACGTGAAAGAAATTCTAGTCTGTTAGTCCGCAGTGTTTAAGCCAAAACAAAAAACACAAACTAAAGTCAGACAAAAGGACCAATGTGAGAAAAGACGTAAGTTGCCACAGAAACTACACCAAAACATGTTGCTGTGTAAAAACACTTTGGACAAGCAAAAAATAATAATAAAATAAAATAGAAAATACTAGTCAAGATCAGAACTGTTTGGAAAAAAACCCAACTCATTCCTCCTCGGGTAAAATGAAACGACTTTGTAACTTGAACATTCTTTTGTCTCACGGAGATTACAAAAAAAATCTAACACAATAAGATAACAGCAATAGCAGTTTATACAACTAAAGCCCAAAAAAACTGTTTCCTAGGACAACGATTAAATGCTAACTAGGAGTTCATTAAACCAATTAAAAGCCCCTGTCACTGATGATTCAATTGTAATAACACAGTAATAATTGTTTAGTACAAGTATAGCACAAATAAAGCTTAGTAGGATAAAGATTAAACCCAACAGGCTACAGAATATACACGAGACCCGATCACCGAGGATGGCCACCTCAGGGGAGGGTGTTGATCCTGAGTGATACAACTAATGATGTATCCTTAAACTTAGGACATTCAAACCACTGAATCCAACCTGGATTGTGTGATAGAAAACTGAACCTGGTATTCCATATTAGATATTAAAAAACCCCACCCCTCCCACAATGACAACACCCACCTCCCCATCAGAGTACAGCATCAGGCCCCCTCTCGTATCGGTATGTGCAAACAGGGGATTGTACCAGCTAGTCCTAATCAGAACTAACATAACCCTCCTCAGGTGGCAGATCTCAATCTTTCAGCAGGAGCAATACTGTAACAAGGAGGAGGTTGGGGGTCATATGGGGCTTGTTAAATTGCAGGGATGTACTTACAGAATGCGCACAGCCTTGAGGCCTCTGAAGGCTCCTTCAGAGATGTGGCTGATGGAGTTGTGTCCCAGTCGGAGTGTTTGGAGTTCTCCCAGCACAGACAAACTCCCTTCATCCAAACGTGTCAGATTGTTGTACGACAGATTGCTGTAAGGAGGAAAAGAGAGGAGGAAACAAGGAGAGAGAAGGAGTCAGAGAGGGAAAACGGGGCAGAAACAGAAATGTTCTGTGTGAGGTCTGGATATAACAGGCTGGCAGAACACACAGACAGCTTAAGAGGTCATTAAATTTTAATTATATGGCTGAGTCAAAGTCTGTTAGCCGCTCAGGGATGCATTTTTCTATTGTGCCATCCTCTTCATCATGAGATGTTAACTGAGCTTCAAGCCATTTGGCGGAATAAGGACAATATTCATTGAAACTAGGGATAGTGTCATTATACCATTTCTACTTATCGATTATCGATAGTGGAGAGAAAACAAGGTATTGTTCCCCTTGAGAGAAGGGCGTATATTTGCGAATCAACTTCACTCACACACGTGATGCAAATGAGCGACGTGAGTAGAGTTACATGAAATTTTGCGTTGGGTTCCTGGTGAACATAGCATTGCGGTTCTTTCCACCCGTCCTCAATCGAAAGTCATGGGCCGCTATTTCTAACTGAGAGTTTGGCGTATCATGAGAACATACTGTCGCTCATATACTCCCGCTCCCAAAATGTTACCAATCTCATGTTCTGTTTTTGTTGCTAGGAAAACAAGTGGATTATAGGTAGGTGAAACTGAAAACTCAAAATGTAGTTATGTTGATAAATCCTGATCACAAATCCAATAACGATCACGTTCAAACAAGGGTCAGAGGAAGCATTGTGTATTTTATTGTCTTTTTCGTCTGCTTGACTAGTCATGTGTACAGAGATTCTCCTTGATGGCTGATTCAGCCTGATCCATTTGATATCCAGTAACAGACTCATCATAAAGACAAAACCCGTCTCTTTTATCAGTAATAAGGGTCATCAAAACTCTAGATAATAAAGGAAAATCATGACCACTGGCCAGAGGATAATTCAGGTATGACATTAAAGGCAATCTGTCATTCGCAGATGTACGCACAGGAAGCTGCATTGAGATAACGTAAGCTACCGAGAGCGCCATCCACATCTTTGTCCCCTCTGACGGTTCGACATAAACAAACACAGACAGCCCCCGCACAGTTTGCAACGCTTGAATGAAGTGAAGCACTTTACAGGAGAAATCAGAGAGGTGTGTCAACCGAGCAGGAAAGAGTCGCAAATTTGGTAGACAGAGGCTGTGAAGCTGATCTCTCTGTGTAATTACCACAACACAATCGATAGAGGATTACACATCAGTTTTTAAAAACCCTCTGCGTCGGAGCTGAGGACAAAACCTCTTGTCAAAGGGCTTGAGTGTGGCTGAGCTCCGCTTCAAATATGGGATAAACAAGCTTATTCTGAGAATATGGTAGCGTGTTGGCTCTAACAGCAGAATGACGTTTCACCCTTCACAAGGTAGATGAATGATGGGGATGTGGATGAGGGGTCGTGGATCCTCAGGCTATAGATTGAAAGATCTAAGGTGAACACCGACCTTCAGTTGGTGCAGGGTTTTAAGTACACTGTTTTTGTTTTTTTATTTAGAATGTAAAACCAGGGTTTTTGTTGCTTCCAGCTCCTACATTCAAACATTCACTCCTCATGCCAAGCCTCATGCCACCTTATACTAAAAGCTTTTTCTAAGAGAACATATGGCACGAGAGTTTGAGTGTTCGGGCTGATTTAAATGCTAATACTCACAGTTCCCTCAGCTTTTGGCAGAACTTCCATCCATCAGCATTGATACGGGCTATAGAGTTGTTGCTGAGGAATAACTGCTGAAGGGAGGTCAGGCCGTACAGGGAACCACTGTTCACCTCCGACAGGCTGTTGTAGTCTAAGTGGCTGCAAAATATAGAAACAAGGAAAAAGATATATCAGGAAATGGGAATTAGAGGATTGTGACAATCGTTTAGTTAAGTAATATGTGAAAACTGAATATTAATAGTGAGAAGTAATATTTTTGCCAAGTGTCTGTAAGCGAAGACGACTTTATTCATTTAGGTTCAGTAGGTATTCTTTGAATAGTCAGTAAGTTAAAGTAGATCAGTCAGGTAGTGACACCAAAAATCTGAAGTAATTTTAGTATTTGTCTGGGTCCACATGGCACCAAAACGTTGGTGAGCTCTTGTGGGATTTGAGGGAAAAGACTTGTCAAATTTCTAACGGTATGTGAATATATAACATTAACATGAATAAAATGTCAGTTTTTTAAACATACAGGACTTTCATCTTGGCAAGGTCCCAGAAGGCCCCATCAGTTAGTTTGCTGATGACGTTTCTCTGCAGCTTGAGGACTTCTAAACTGGATAGACCCTGGAAGGTCAGACCCTCCACCTGACGAATACGGTTCCTGTTCAGCTCGCTGCAGAGGGAACAGACAACCAAAATTACAAACTGATCATACAAACAAAGGAAATTCATTATACAAAAAAACCCATGAAAACATTAATTTCGGTGTTTCAGTGCCCTCGTTTTAAATAAGCAGCCACCACTGAAGTCAAAACCAATGAACCCTTTAGCGTGCAGGCTTTATTTGGAGTTGGAGCATTTGTAGTTGACAAACGCCCAGCTGGACAGGCATTCCTCACTGCTGCTGGCCAACGCTTTAAAGCCACCAGCTTTGGCTTACAAAAAAGGGTCCGCTTAGGACCTTATGATTTAACGGTGATACTAAAATCCGGCTAGGTGTGTTAAAATTTTAAGTACGGTTGTAATTCTTTATTTTACATCCTGCACCTAATAGACATAACAGGGAATCTGTGTATGGTATGCGCGTGTGTGCGTGCATGAAGACTGTAAAAGCCCCCAGCTGGGTTAAGATAAATATCCAATCATCTTCTCTGGTATCTGATGTGCATTACCGCTACTGTAGACAGTGTAACCAAGGCCACATGTCGCACAAAAAGGCACCTGGGGAAACTACTGGTGCCACAACGGGGAAGACTCTCATTAAGAAGCCTCATTCTCCAGAGTGGAGAAGTCGAGCTACAAGTAGGTGTAACTCACTGCTATGCTGGAAGGAAGTTTGACGAAGATAAAGAGTCACCGTGTGAGAAAGAAATAACCACTATGGGAATAGAGAAGAAGGCAATAAATCACCAAATGGAACAGCTTCAGTGTTTACCCAGTCAGACCTTATCCACTCCTAGATGAATTGCTCACACTAATAGCGTTCCTAATGTTAAAAGCCTAGATCTCTATCAACAGACACCATAAACACCTCCACAGCTGAACATCTCAATCTGTATCTTCATCGGGAAACTAGTGTTTGTGAAATCTGTGTTCAGGTCGACCACTAACAACCTTGTCAGACTCTGACTATGAGGTTTGACTGATGAATCCCAGTGGAACTTACAGCTGCGTGAGCTTGGGGAGCTGGAAAGCTCTCACAGGGATCTGGCTGATGCGGTTCCGGCTCAATCTCAGGACCTGTATTGTTGAGCCCAGATCGTCAAACGCTCCAAGCTCCAATGAGCTGATCTTGTTGTTGCTCAGGTACCTGAACACAGAAAAAGCACATTGAAACATGTGTTCATGAACTCTCTTTCGGGGCTATTTTACAGAAGGTCTTCACACACACTCTATCTCAGGAGCCGCGGTAACCGTTGAACAAGTAGGATTATACTTACAGGTCTCTGATTTGAAGTCCCGAGGGAAAGCTGTGACCTCGGAGCTCAGTGATGTCGTTATTGCTCAGGTCAAGAGTTTCAACGGAAACCAGCTCTCTGATTGGTCTGCCGTCTATACTGCGGATCTTATTATGATGTCTGGAAAACAAAAGCACAAGTGAAAAGGCATTAGGTGGAGCTGAAAATACTTAAAAATATACCCTACGACATGTTTTTATCACAATCTCAAAACATATGACCCTGCTCAACTCTGGCATCCTTTTCCCATCACCCAAGGAAGACACTCCAAATCCCCTGGCTTCTCTAAACCCACTCTCAGGCATACAGAGAGCAGAGTACACAGAACAAAGTGGTTTTCATCCACCACAAAATGTGTACTTGAAGAGCTTCCAAACAGAGGCTTGCCTTCTTTAAACAATTCCAAGGACATCTTTGTTTCTCAACAGAGCTGGGGCATGAAATCTATTAGATAGATGGAGCTTCGGTGACCAACCAGGTTCACTTGAAAGAGGATTCAGAGTACTTCAGTCTGTGATGGAATGAAGAGATGGCGCTGTGATAGTCAAGAGGTTCTGGCTACTATTAAGGTCCTAATCTGTTAAAGTCAGAGGAATGGGGACTACCGGCTAGGTAACAAAGACAGAGCTTTTCTTGAGATGATTAAAAAAATGAATAAAACATTAATACATCAATACTTCATCTCCAAGAACAGAAGAAAGCCTGACCAATTGATAAAACTGAACCCAGAGAAGGAGAGAAGCCTATCAACCGTTCTACTTCTTTGTTTTCAAAGAAGTATTTCTTACTGGAAAAACGCAACCGTCCCACTTTAGAGAGTCTCAGCTGAAGGATAGAAGTCCGGATGCCTCATGTGAGGAGTGAGTAGGGTTGGCTATAACAGTTTATATTGCAATACATATTGCAATATATTCTAAGATTCATATTTTGACATTCCACAAAAAACACAAAAAATATAGGACATGCATCATGTGTTTACTCATTAGAATATTTTTATTATGTGTTATGATTGAATTTGTCAGAAGATAATGGTGATTTTTTACGCTTTACTTTAACAGATGAAAATCTACTTAAAAATTTCATATGACAGATGTTTGTTTTAACATATTTGGGGTCTGATATTTGTTCACTTGCATTGCTGTGCAGATTTAAAGAATTTAAATCAGAAATATGCACTGTTAAAGTTTTCTGAATGAACCGGTAAACAAACGCAAAGCAATTTGTATTTCTGGTTTAAAGCGGTATACCGGTTTTATCGCACAGCTCTAGTAATCTCATACCATAATTAGTTAGCCTTACTAATATGTCATACATTCACTTTGGAGGAGAAAGGGATTGTACAACCCCAGTGGTCTGTAGGTCATGTGTGTTTGTATACAAGACTGATGGTCAATGATTTCTTGGCGTGTATGTGTTATATTGTTTCATACATTTGAAACATGCCTTGGTGCTAACTAGGGCCATGAATTTAAATATAGTGTCAATTTAATTTATCCTAACGTCTAAGAAAAACAGCCTGACAGATCTAAAATGCCGTGTAGTTTTAATAAAACAAATGACATCAACCGTTTACCGAAGCACAGAATTGAGATTTCAACATCCCATCACAAACAGAGGGTTCTCTAAACCAGGGGTGATGCGTTCCATTTATTTCCTGCGTAAAAAGTCTTACCAATATGCTATTACTACACAAATGTATGCTTCCCTAAAACAATCCTTTTTTTTTTTTTGTATAATAGTAATCAAAGTAACGCAGATAAAATAATGTTTTTTTCTTTTGTATGGAACAGTTAATCCAAAAATATCAAAACTGGTACAAAGTGATTGTCAAACGAACGTGTGTAGCTTTCACATAGCTCAGACGTCCTGTTGTTGTTCATGGGTCTGTGGTGCCATCTTGTTTACAAGGCACATGGTCTCACAAGGTTTCCTAAAACCCATATACAGACTCAGCTGAATTGCAACATTCTGGCATCGTTGTGACTCTTCACCTATGGTAAAAGCGGACTGTGCAGCAAGAGCACAACAAGAAACACAGCTAATGTCATAATCCCAATCACAGCCACACTCAAACTAATGTCACAATATTCAACCTCAGTATTGTTTTTTGCTATTAACTTTGTAGGATGTTGTGTGTGTGTATGAGTAAAGCAGAGTGCGTGTGTGTTCAATAGAACGAGTAAGACAGAGCAGGTGTTAAGGCAATCAAACTCGTCAAAACAAGGTCAGCCCCTCCTTCCTTTCTAACCTTCAGCTAGAGACACACACACACACACACACACACACACACACACACACACACACACACACACACACACACACACACACACACACACACACACACACACACACACACACAGACAGTGGTTTCCAATCAGCGATGATCTGACTTTTACTAAGGTGGAAAAGCATGCATTTTTTGGGGTCTGGGAAGAGGAGGGGTCACACCACAGTGGCCCACCTGAATAAACAGCTGCAGAAAAGGTTAAGGATGAGCCATGCAAGCATGCCTTCGCAAACACACACGCTCTCACATGCACAAATAACAAACACACACAGGACAGAGCAACAGACAGTGGCTACAGTGAGTCTGAGCCAAAGGGACATAGGAAAGGACTTGGGGGGGGGGGAATGAAAGAGTGAGGTGGGGTCAACAGCTGGTGACCTTCGCTGGGAAAAACAGATCAGTCTCAAACTAGCGGGAGAGGTTGACCTCTCTCACTCTTTCTCTCGCCCTGCTCTCCTTCCACCACTCAAATCAAGTTCCCCGCCCATCTCCCTCTTTGGCTTCCCCTTCCACAGTGGGAGCCCAGCTGTGTGAGAGACACGGATACAGGCCCGCATTCAGCGTGTTTGAAGTCCACCCATACAATAGTAGCGTTTATAAAAACTGATTATCATATGACCAAAGACATGGCTGATAAATAAGGCAACAAAGGGATGTCCAGGGGTCTTATATTCGCCTCAATTCCACTTAACTCCAAATCTCATTACCCCGCCCCATCGACTGTCTGATTATCATGAGCCTGGCTCCTTTTGACACTTCTTTAAATGCCTATTCCAGTGCCTTTTTTCCACTGTCAACTGTTGGCCCAACTGTTTGTTCTGTCCCCTCACATTTGGAGCTGGCTGCCGGAACAAAAAGAGAATTATTTCTAGATCAGAGCAGCCGTTGGCCATGTGATTTGATGCTGAGCCATTTCACAACCCCTTTTGATTTTCATAGGTCAGGTGACACAAAAGAATGGATCATTTTGTGTTTCTCTTTTGTCTCTGTGATAGTGTGTTTTTAAAACTGATATCATTTCTTATCTGAATAACAGGGCATATGGGGTGAGTAGGTGCATTGTGGGACAATGGGATCCTGGTATGTGGTCATGGGTTAATTAGTCAGGGGTTTCTAGGTGATCAGCTGAGATTGCATTCGGTTTAAGATGGTGGATGTATCCAAGTTATTCCAATGTGGTTTGTTTATGGATTTCTGACTAATCGGGACTGACTGGCCTCACACACCGCTTGAATTATTGTGCTTAATGGATTCCCCCAGAGCTGAAAGACATGTTGATAAATAGGAAGGAATTAAAGCTACTCTCATCCAAACTGCAGATTTAGAAGAAGAACAGAGAAAAAATAGGCAAGCATTGTTTTGCACATATATTCTACCTATGCCACCTAATTTAAAGAAAATAAAATACAGTCTGATGATCTGATAAAAAAAAAAACTACCAACCTTAAAAGTTGCTGAATTAACATGAAAACCATAAACGGATATGTGGATGACATCAAATTACAAATAAAACAATATAAAATATCTTTGTGTTTATGCTGATAGACAGTCGCTCTTTCCAACTGCTGCTACTGGCTGTATGGGACTTCTAATCTCTGCTTTTTTTAGTCCAGCGCATTCCATAGTAAGAAAATGGTAGTAATTCAAACTAAAAATATACCCAAACTACGAAATACTGTGCTTTCCCTGGTAAGTAGTTTGCCCTACATGGAAGAAGTTTACAATAGACGGAAAGTTAAGAGAGCTTGCTGCTTTTTGTTCATTTTTATGTATAATTCTACAGATGTTATTCACTTTGCCATTTTCATCAGACAGATCAAACCTCATCAGTACCAAGAAAACAGACGGACCCAAAGAATGAGAGACATGCAGACAGTAGCAACCACATATGATGTTCCTTTTTGGAGAGTTCACAGCAGAGCCTCAGTCCATTTGTTTGTGTGTCTGTGTAGTCCACTTTTTCACATTGAATTTGAACAAACGTGTGTAAGGGAAGGTGCAGTCTGCTCATTGTCTAAGCCCAAAATAAAGAAATGGTCAATCAGTGTCTGTGCAGTGAGTGACTGTGAGGACTAGGACAATGGCGCTGAACTGGGGTTACTTCAGGAAGCAGGCTTACTCTGTGAAGCTAACTTCCTCGCTGGCGGCAGGTTAACTTCAAGGAAGCCTGAAGTTGTTCATGACCACGGGAGCCTGAAGCAGAGCTGCAGGCGTGACGTGTCCGTCAATCATCAATCATATTAATAGATAGACGTCAGGAGAGGACCGAGGGAACCCAAATTATCCGCCTTTATTCATGAGCCTGAAGCAGAGATGCAGATGTAACTTCTCCGTCAATCGTCAATCATATTACTAGACTGACGTCAGGAGAGGACTGAGAGAACCCAGATTATCTGTGCTTTTATTCAATGATTTATCTGAATGACATTCTCAAGTCCTGCACCTAAAAAACTCAGACGGTGGACGTCTCTCACATCTGAGCTCGTTGATATCCGTTCTTCTTTTCTTCTAACAGAAAAAACAGCTAATATTTGATTTTAAAGCTGCTGTAAAAATAAGTCACTGACTGATATCATATATAGTTTTTACAACCAAAGTGAGGTATAATTATAAATCTATCTGTCATCCATCAAGTTTTATTTGGATCATAGGTTGCGATGCTCACCCACGTCATGCTACCGTCGCCGGTTCATCCCCGGGGATGGGGGGGATCCCAAAGCGTTCCCAGATGAAATATGAAATTCCTCCAGTGAGTTCCGCCTCCACCCAGGATTACATTTGTATTTCTGTGTAATTTTCAGCTGCTTCATCTGAGCTTAGTGCCCATGAATGAAAATAAAAAGATGTTCAATATCATTCCGCCATCGTGTCAGAAACATTATTCATAGAAAGTATGGTAGAACTAGTAAATACATTTACTCAGGCTGCAGAGACTGTTAAGTGCTTCTTGAAGAAAAACCCATCTGAGGAGCGTCTGGTCGCTATAACAACAGACATGAATATCGCTCAAAATATCTTATTTTGAAATTTGAATATTAGCATTTATTTCATTTGGTTGTACGACAACCAAACAAGTGTTTTTCCGAGGATTTGCAAAATGACTTAATATATTTTTTGTAATTGTTTCTTATTGAATTTAGTAAAATATTAAGGTCTTTTGAAAGCCGTAATGTACAAGTAGTTTAGTCTTGTATTTTTCTCTGGAAGTTTAAATTGTATGTTTGAAATGAGAAATACAAATTTCAAAATGATCAGTGGGTTTGCTTTGTCCTCGATAACAGCTATATCGCAATTGAATCGTAAATTGTATGTTGTACACTATCATTGCAATATGACTTTTTCATCAAATCGTGCAGCCCTAATCTGAACCAACGGCGCGGAATCCCTGCCATCCTGTTTAAATTACAGGGTAGAGATTCACTTTTATAGGGAACCTTCAGCATGAGCTCAATCCTTGCTCCCTTTTTTCCTCTCTATAACCTCCTGCCATGTCCTCCACTACTTCTTCCACTCAACCATTGCACTTCTCGACATTCTGTGACGTCATGCTGATCTGACACTATTCACATCCCGTCCACTCTTCCTCTATTCTCATCCTTCCTCCCCTTCTCACTGTCACCATTTTACTGTAAGCCATGTGACTGACAGCTGCAGCTGTAAGTGCTTCGGCGGGCCTTCCCTTCAGCTGGTGTGGCTTTGTAAAGATCTGACCCTCCCTCCAGCCTCCCCTCATAGCAGACCCACAAGCCTTCCCCCCAGCAACAGGCTTCAGGCCAAAAAAAGACACCCCGATCAGTTTGAGAGGCTGTGACTCTGCATAGTTAGTGCAAGGAGAGGTGAACATGTTCCAATTTGTTTTCATAAAAAGCAAACTGAATAGGACAATGTGCTAACCAACAAATCGGGACTACAAACACATGATAACACATCAAGTCTTTGGGAGACATGAGAAATTTCAACAAACAAATGTCTGATTTGCTGAATAATCACTGGTCAACAGTTTTTTTTCCGAACACATCAGCATTATGATCACTTCTAAAAACTGGGCAGATGACACACAGGAAGAGGCGAGGAAATGTCTTCAGGAACCTGCAGCTGCAGGCTTCAGTCAGTCATCCAGCATGCTAGCAAGGCATAACGTGTATGCTGACAGTGAAGCTAATCTTAAGCAACCTTGGTGTGTGTGTGTGTGTGTGTGTGTGTGTGTGTGTGTGTGTGTGTGTGTGTGGGGGGGGGAGATGAATGTTGTAACTTTTCGTTTCAGGTTGAGTGAGATTTAAGAATGCCCCCCAGTCACAAAAAAAAGAAGGTATGTTGGACAACTACTGTCCACAGATGATACGGGTGGAATGCTGTCATGATTTGAAATATACCTGTGCATGCAGTGTGTGTAGGTGCATGATTGTGTGTGAGTGTGTATGTGTGTTTGTTTGTGGGTGTGTGTGTAGTCTGAAACGTACCAAGAACAAGTGCCCTTCATTTTGTTTTTTAAAACCCTTTATTGAAGAGTTTGATACTGGTGTCCTCGTTTATGATTTTTAGGCTCATTATAGGCCTAACTTTAGAAAACTTCTCATCGTATCATATATCTTTTGCGTCTTTCATGCCCTATAACATTCCTAAGCATCCTAGAGACTAAAAAAGAAGTGTTTCCACTAAGATGACCTGGAAGGCATAAATGAGTGTGCTTAATCTATGAGATTTTAAGATGATAAATTTCCTTGCATTTGCCTAAAATGTTCCCTTTACAGGCTTCCTGCACAAAATGATAACTTCCTCTTGTCAGTATAAAAACGATACTGTTGAATGACTATCATTACACAAGAGCCCTTCCCAAATAGGGCAGTAAATCTCCAGAGAGATGCCAGTTCTGTCAGTCCCTACAGGCACATTTTTAAAAGAATGAGCTACCAAGTTGGGAGATGTAGACAAGCTGACACTCCGGGCAAGCAGCATCAGTCACTGTAGGCAGGAGCACATAGCCAGGTAATACGACGAGCCATGATAATATATATAATTGCCGGAGACGGCGCAGACCATGTTTAATGCCAAGAGGAGATAATTTATCTAGTTTCTTGTAACACAGTTAAAATAATCTCTAAATTCAAAATAAGACAGTATTACTTCTCAGATGCAAAGACATATGGATCCGGAACGGATGTCAACAAACTATTTGAGAGCATTTCAAAGAGGCTACTGACGTAAGAATACAGTAACAGAGAGCCAGATAATTCTGGTACTGCGTTAAGCAGTATATGGTGGGTACTCACAGGTAGAGAGACACAATCTTGGAGGCAGCCTGTCCTAAATTCGGGATAGAGGTCAGCTGATTGTGGTCCAATCGCCTGAAAGTGGCAAACAAGCACAGTAGGTTAGAGAAGAAAACTGCGACCTGAATGCAAAAAAAAGGCATCCCATAGAACGGTATGTTGTGAAAAAAGACTAAAACTTGATGTTTTTGAAGTTATACTTATACTTATATACTTACTAATAGCACTAGCTAAGCTGTGCAGTCCTTTTATTGCTTAATCATTTCTCTCCCTCACATGTTTCAATCAAACCTTGATTAAATCAAAATGTTTCAAATGGGACTTCACATCACGTCTGCTGCAGAGCAAGTAGCAGGTCATCCTTTTAAAAAACAAAATATAACACTGGCGTGAAACAGATGTCGAGAAGTGTATGACTGGTCAGGCGGCCTGCCAAAGATTTCACCAGTGTGTGTATCATCGTTGAGCATGTTTGTGTGTGTGTGTGTGTGTGCCTTGTGTACTGGTGATGAGTGACACAAAGTCAAGCCCTCTCCTCACCATATAAAATATTTACAAGGCCAGTGTACAAAGTGTCGGGTGATGGAGGGAAGCTTAATATAGAAAACCACCACTTTATTCTCAATTGGACTTAGTTCAAGGCAACTCATGTGAGGATACTACTGGGAAGGAAGTAGTGTGGCATCTAGGTTAGTCAAAATGAAGTCATTGATAAAAATGTATCAGTAGTGACATCCATTTGATCTGGGTCCCATTCAGAGTACAACACTAACATTAAAAGGTATTCAGGGGCTGACCGTTTACTGCTGAGTGGGAATCATGTATGTGTGAGTATTCTCTTAGGGAGTACTTACAGCTCTCTCAAGTTGGGAAGGTGGTCAAAAGCTCCAGCATCGATGGCAGTCAGCTTATTGTGGCCAAGATTTCTGAAGAATACAATAAGATGTGGACAAAGGAGAACATTAGAAGGAGAACACTTAGCAATCAGATTCTACTCAGCACGATGATATTCTTGATAATCTTTGTGGAAGTTATTGCTAATGAATAAGAACTAGATGAAAAGGTATTGGTTCTGCGTACCTCTACTACAAAATACAATTTTTAACCTTACTTTATAAAGCCATCCATATCATAGTCAGCTGAACATAGTCAGTGTTATAACACAGATATATATATATATATTTATATATATATAGAGATAAAATAAATCGCTGGTCCGTCTCCTTATCTGGATCTTCTCCAAATTTCTATTGTTCTGTATTTGGCAAAAGCATCCCTCTTCCCCCAAACTGTAGGAATATTGGTAAAATAGTTAATGCTTAAAGAAAACAAATTAATTAAAAAAAAAAAGATAAAGAAAAACTTACAATTTAAGGTGAGTGAAAAAAAAATGTAATTCTGTGGTTGGATAGTTTATGAATAATTGAAAAATATAGTCAAAAAGCTTATTCTTGCAATGTAGAAAGTAGAAAAACTATGTCCAAAGATGCAGCAAATCATAATGAGCAACCTAATTAGAATGATATCAATTAAATTAAAAACCAACGTAAATAAATAAACAGGGTTTGAGTTGCCAGCATCTCCTGTAGTTAGTACTCCATAGCTTTGGATGGTAGTTTTAACAAAATCTGCACTGCCTATATTTTCTTGAATTTAAAAACATAAGAAGATCTAAGAGCTCATTGGGTATTATAAAACCATAGTGAATCTGAAATCTAGGCCTGTCCCAAACCATTAGGATTTTCAACTTTGTCAACTAACAGCTTTGAAAGGCCTTTAAAAGGCCTGTAAAAAAAAAGCACAACAGTAATTTCATCTATTTGAAATAAACAAATGAATATTTATTTTTATAGGACAGAAAAGGCTTTACTTTGGCAATATTTGTAAGGTGAAAAAAGTTATCGCTCCCTCACTGGAAAAAATATACGTGCTTCTGTGGATAGAACATAACCTTTATCATAAGCAAAATTGCTTATACATCACCTAATTAGTCGCCATATGTCGTTAGAAATGTAAGAATAAGCAATTTTAAGAAACCGGTCGTGAGATGCACACATTAAGCATGCTGTCAAAAGTATAACTGAAGTCTGTCCAGTGGTTTATGGCGGAAATATCATTCCCTGTTATGGGCGGATGGATGGGATAGACCCCATATGCTTCTTTTGGTGGAGGTATAATAAAAAGTGAAAAAATATCTGGATCCAGGCAGAGATTTGAAAGCTGATTGCCCATCGCCCAACCTTCCAACTGAGTTTCATAAAAATCCTTTGAGTAATAGTTTTGTGTAATCCTCTTAACTTCAACCAGACACATCAGCATGCATGTGAAAACATACCCTCGGTTGCAGAGGTAATTATCTCAATCCCTAATTGACAAATAGCCTTATCTGTCCACATTAGTCACGCCTGAAAAGACTGCAGTACATCGGCTGGCCTTCACGGAGAGTTGGATCAATACCATCGATACATCGTGCTGCTCTCTGCGGGCTCACTTTCCAAACACGACCCACAAGCTATTCATCTGCAGCAGTCAATTTGCACTTTAGGCTATCAGTGTATTTAATAGCTGGCACTTGACCTGTACGGGAGCTTATTAGAGCGATTTATCCAGTAATATAGTGTTACTGCCATCAGAGAGCGAGTACGGAAAGGTGTGTGGGTGTTTGTGTGTGCTCTTAACATCTGTATTTGAGATTGAGCTTACCACGCTTTATAAATCAAATTTGTTTCACGCACAAACATGGGCCATCTCTGCCACATACACACATACACACCCTGCCAACCTGAATGCAGTGACAATGGTGTTTGTGTGGGGGTTAAGCTAGGGGAAACAAAGGGAGCCCACAGCTACGAGCTGCCTGCGTCCATCCCTCCATCCCTCCATCCCTCCGACCAGACATGACAGAACGCCCGGGAATGTTTCACAGGGTTGCCGAAAGATGGCTGCTTGTTCCCAGAAACTGGGGACACATTTCACCTGACGCAGCACATTCCTCTTCCTCTTGTCCCACCGTTTAAAGACTGTTGTTGTGGTGGGGGATACCATTCAATCTTTATTTTAAATAAATGAGGATTGGGTATTAAGCGAGTGAGTGGGTCATTACCAAAAGAAAAGTCTGGTAATGGCTTACATTTTACACACTCATCTTTTTGAACACTATTTATTCCCATAAATCTTAATCTTCACCTATCTTGACAGATTCCCGTTTCTTTTCTTCACTGCTTGATTGCAGATGATGACAGTCTACCTCCCAAAAGCATTCTCCCCCGTGTGTGTGTGACAAGATAATAGCACAGCATGTGTGTGCCCTCCAGGCAAGGTGTGCATGTGTGTCTACATATTATCCATTTACGGGGGCCCCTCCCATTGTGACCGAGATCATTAAATTGCGGTTCCCTGCAACAGGAAGCAATTACCTTGTTATGGTAAACTAGAGCGAAAAATAAAACAGCTTTCAAACGGGCCGCCACAGACTGGAGGTACTTCTATTCAATCAACATACAACACTCACGCAACTCAGAGAAGGTGAAATCGGGAGGGTGCTGTCACCCAGTCGATCGATTACTGGCTTTTAATAAACTTATTTTGGGAACAAAATGAGTCACGTAATTGGAAGACATGGGGTTCGATCCAAGCCCTTGATTATACATGCCACGGGGTCCTTGAACAAGACCCTGAAACACCCCTTGCTCTGTGGGCAACTATATATGCCTATTACCGTTATTATTAAACATTCAAATTCAATTGGTATGTATAAGCAATCTCTTTTCTGAAGTACGGTGATTCTCCAGCATTTCAATTTATATTGTGAGCTGCAGCAAAACTCGCTAACTTAGCTGCAGCTGATGTTACGACGAGGGTAGTTGGGCCTTTAAGACCATTGACTGGTATTTTGTATCTCTGTCATGGGGATCATGGGAATTGCTAAATGCTAAAATAGCTTGCGTAACCATGCGCTAAGTTAAACGCTAACGACTTAGAGCTCTAACTAAGAGGTCTACTGAGTAGCTGGAGAGCTAACATCACTCAGTACAAGCATTAACAGGAGTGATAGTCTCTTATCACTCCTTTACCCTTTCTGCGTGTACTCATTTCTTTCCTACCATTTCAATTCTCTTTTGATTCACGGCGGCTACGGATGCTTTAGTGAAAGCCCAGTGTAACAGTAAAATAAAAGTAATGGATCTCTTCGTCTCTGTGTTGGAATATGTAACTTTTCAATATTTGATGTATTTTTTACCTGACAGTGCAATTTGCCCCTAAACGCAGCATTGGCTATGTATTACTTTTCTAGAGGTAAATTATCATGCCGTAGACAAGCTTAAACCATGAAGGACTTAAAGAAAAACAAGTTTTCGGTAGAGCTTAAAACAAAAAACCTTACAGGGAATACTGATCGTTTGGAAGGTATTTGATTTAGTTCTGGATGTAGAGTCTAATGGAGTATCTTGTCAATGATAAGACTCTGGTTTAAGTATATTTATAACTAGAAGTGCCCCAATCGATCGGAGCAGGGAGGCCTAGTGGGATAAAATTGGCAATCGGCCGAGCAGCCTCACTTGAGGCCTGTTGCAAGCATGCGTTGTTCACGCACGCCATGCATTAGCTACCACGGCTCCAAACATCTCACAAGTATACCAGAAAACACAAAGCTTGCAATTTGTAAAACCAATAAGGTCCAAATAAGGCATTTGTTCAACCCTGAGAACGTTTGGCACAACGAACTCAATCACATACTTCAAAGTTAATCACCTCGAGGAAACATAGCAAGTTAAGCTAACATTAGCAGAGCGGCAAAAGCTATCAGGAGCTCAGAGCCAGCCACAAACCAGCTGTGTGTATGTTTATATGCTGTAACTTATAGTTTTAAAACTTAAGGGGGAAAGAAGCTACAGAAGGAGAACCCGGGAGCTCAGAGCCAGGAAGTCCTTGAACAAAGCCAATACATAACATATAATGGACGGAAAGTTTTATTGTCACTTTGCAGTGTCATACAAATAGTTTAAGGTTGGAGGCTTCATTAATTTCAACAGTTCAGCAGACATCCACATTACATTACAATAAGAGCACTTAAAATACATTATTCATTACGGTTTTCATCATTTAAAGGAAGAAAATTCACAATCGGTCAAAATCGGTATCGGCTGGTCAGACTTCGGTCTGGTTCGGATGGCGCTTTTTTCATTTTTCATGAACATAAAGTGCGATATGATGTACATTTAATGGTGACATCGTGGAAAGAATCACAATCTCAATTTTAAGCAAAGAATTTTAGGCAGAATCGCCAAGCCCTAATTATTACTAATAAAAGACACTTTTAAAATATTTAAAGGTGGCAGGCGTTGGCCATGCACTAACTCCTAGGCAGAAAAGTCTAAGTTTAAAATAAAACAGAACAAAGTGGTGACTAACAGAAAAAGAGAGTCAGATTTGAATGTGTGCGTAAGGCCAGGGCAACAAACAAAATCTCTCTGTGCATGTTCGCCAGCACACATGTGCCTCTTTCTAAGTCACCTACAGACTCAGTCAACCACAAGAGTCTCTACCTCTCCATCTCATTCAGCCAAATTTATTTTCTTCCCTATCAGATTAGATAAGTTTCACAGCATGTTAACACCTACTGTATGAGGAGATTGCGATAATGCTGGTTTCCCTCCCACTCTACCCCCCCCCCCCCCCCCCCCCCCCCCCCCTTCTTCAGTGGAAGGAGGGGTTGGGATGACTCCACTGTGAAGCATGGTTAATGCTTTCCAGAAAGTGACCTTACATTCATACCTCTTCTAAAAAAGGTTGCAGGGAATGGGTAAGAAGCCTACGGTCATAAAGTATTTTGTTTTTTGAAAAGACACACAAAGAGCATCAGAAATGAAACACTCAGAGGCAAAGATCGACTAATAGTGGATTTAGAATGGGCTACATTATATAAAGGGGAAGTATAGCTGATTAATTGGCTTGTATGGCGACTGCTTAGTATCAGACTCTCTCAGTGGAACGAAGCGGAAAGTCAAAATTCCAAGGCAGTAAATTCCGATACCTGATCAAATGCCTCTACTTTATCATTAATAGTTTTTCAGCTAATAGCCATGTTAAAAAACTACTTGAACATGATGAGAATGTAAAATAATAATAAAATAATAAAATAATTTTGCTTTGCAGAAAGTCATCCGTACCCTTTAAAGAATAAATAGAATTTATTGATATAAACTTTGGGGAAAGTCGGTGTTTGTCTTAGTTGCCATAGTATTGTTAAATTGTAACAAAACCAGTAGAGTGGGAACAATTCCGAATGTTGGTAATTTTCAAGTTTATTCACCACAAACACAATTGTGAGCTTATTCCAAAAAATTGCAAAGATAGAATATCTCAAGTCTTCAAATTTAGAAAGAGAAAATACTCACACTTCACTTATTTAGCTCCAAATTAACCTTGACAACTTCCAACAGCATCTGAGCGCAGAGCAGCACACCCTGCCGTTTTCTGAGGCGTGTACAGAAACTGTGTTGCATATCTATCTCATTGGCTATTCTGATGAGAATGCATACGGAACATCAACTAAAAAGTTATAACCAATATCAACAATAATTCCTTGCCCATAAAAGGAAGCTCCCTCACAAACCAATTAATATACCACCTCTTGTTCTGAGGTTGCCAACTGGTGATAGTCATCAATACTTTATTGATCAAGTCCAAATGAAGGTTGTGCTCCACTTCATACTATTAAAAATGTATAACCCGGGGGCAAATTTGGCAAATTGAGCTTTTATCCCATGCACAGAGGATGAGTTGTAATTTTGTATGAGGTATTTTGGATCCACCTGTGGCCATATGTTGCATGTCACGCCTGCCTCTCTCTCACCCCATATCCTGTCACATCTTATACCTCTTCTTCAAGAGAGTATACATATTCCCTCTATGTCTGCGTGTGTTTTCTCCAGGTACTCCGGCTTCGTCCCACTGTCCAAAAACAGGTAATGTAGATGAACTGATGATTCTGAACAGAATAAGGTAGTCAAGCCACAAATTAATGAAAGAATTAAGGTTTACACATAAGTTTTATATTATCTATCTGGCGCTGGTCACTTTTGAATGGTAATCTCTAGGACCGTGACAATAACTGTAATATTGCAGTGATGAACTCTTTCCTGTGATAAGGTTCCATTAATTTCTTTGCTTTTTAAAATTACAGAAGTAGGTGTGTAGCAGGACCCAATTTCATTTGGAAGGTCAGCGTTCTTACTCCTATTTCATCAATGCTGACAACTACCTACATTCCCTGAAAAGATAAACCCATCCCACGATATCATGCACCTGGAAAATTGGCCTCTGCTTGATTGACACATGGGCTTAACAGTGAAAGTGGTTTACCAATATCCAATGAAAGACATAAGAAGATTACTTCCTGTAGAACTACACATGTTGCGAATTTATGCTAACCTGTTTTTTTTGAATGCCAGAATTTATGACCCACTGAATGTTTTTGGGTTAGACTGTTTTTTTTTTAAATTATGACCTACTACTAGATCAGCCACTTATCAGCTAAGTAACAACTAAGTTGTTTTTCAAAGGTGCTACACAAATAAAGTTTACTCTTATTAAGTAGTAGAAGTATACATAAGCTAAATAGCTCATCAGATTAAACCTGAGCTTGTCTGGAAAAGAAGCTTCAAAGCACAACTTGATAAACTCATAAAAGGCATGTATGACTAAGGATCTGTTTAAAGAAACTGCATAGAGCTCAGTGCCTGCAGTAGACCATCATTACTGGATCCGACATATAAAGCTCATTAAAAGACTTTTAAAAATATATGTGTTATGGGTGCTATGGGAGTAAGGGAAGCTGGAAGTACAGGAGTGATGTCATAGCATATGACACTGTGTCTGTAAGTCAACTCGTGTTCAGTGTGTGGGAGAGGGTAGATATGTGATGGGAGAGAGGGATCAGGGACTTGCAAGTAAAGAGATAAATCATCATTATCTTTCCAATTTCTATCTCATACAAATGCGGCGTGAACTTTGCTCGCTGGAAGTGTGAAGTGATGTCAGTGATGAGCCTACTGTAGTACAGCTGGGAGACAAAGGACCTTTAATGTGGTCAGATTCAGTGCATCATAAAACTAGATAAATAATAACCTAAGTGTCTGAGGCCCAGACACACACACACACTATGTTACCTACACACACACACACACACACACAACACTTTTCCTGTCATTAAAGTCAGTTTATAGCCGGGTAACAGGATTGAGAGTACAAACAAAGCTAACAGCAGCTCCAGGGCCACCATTTTACACACCAGTCAAACAGAGGAAGGAAACCGGCAGAACAAAGCCTATATCTTATCAACGTTGACAAGGTTAAAAGCATAAGCCGCCAAACAAGATTTGCAATAGTAATGATAAAAGTGGAGATCTAAAATCTGAGGCTAACACCCATAGGATCTTTGGAGGAGGACGGAAGAGAACTTACAATCGCAGAAATGTTGCTACATATTTTACCATTTGCATTACAGATTCTCACCGCCCCCACATACACACACTCCAACTCAACAAAGGAGTTACTCCAGGCTTTGAAATCAATCAGGCTTGGAGCGTGACTCAGTTTCTGAAGTTTTCCGATGCAGGAAGGCAGTCCACATCTTGGGGCCATGTGCACCGCCATTATTCACGCTGCTGATTTGGGGAAGAAGTCGGGGATGCAGTTCAGCATTCCAAACTTAGGGAGAAGATCGGCCAAGGTGGCCAACTATTGCCCAAGGCACTGCATGAACCCGCTGCCAGGCCTTACGAGACCAGCTTGAACTTCTCCAAATTTGAAGCACAGCATAAACATATCCACACCACATACATGTGTGTGCGTAAGGGTCAAAGTACAATGCAATTTCTTAGAAATGCCGCCAGATGACTTCATTATAAGTAAAAGGAAATGAGTTTCCTCAACTAATCTAACATAATCACTTAAGTGTATTCTGTCGTTAGTACAACTATTTATTTTTTCAACTTATTATAATTTACAGTTATGCAAAATTGTGTTTTAATTATGCTCCGTCAGTGAATAAATAAGTACCTAAATAGTGGACACTGCTATAGTCGCAATCTAAGTGGATGCATTTGAATGTAAACGGATGGTCATCGCAACACAGAAACACAGTGGCTAATATGGGGGACGCTCAGATTCACTTCTTGAAGGCGTGCCTGATTTCTGGGGAGAAGCTGCTTCACTTACACAGCACCTCTTCCTCTCTATCCAAGTCACGCTCTTTTTTAAACATACTCTCCAGAGTTCCAAACCCAAAACCAGATGTACAGAACTCACAGATGATTCATTGATCAAGCCCACTTTGTAGACACCGACTTTGGGGAGAAGGGAAGATGGAACAAAAAAAACCTGGCGCCCTTAAGCGTCTTTGCTATAGGGCCATCTATTCTGCTGACTAGATTCCTGTAGAATTACTTCAGGCAGCAGCTGTTTGATTATCATTGAAAAGTCAGTGTGAGGCCATAGGTCCATTCCACATCTTTATGTTACGGTCAGAACGTATCTCTTGTTATCAGAGTTGGTGTTCACCCTCAGCTGTTCCAGCATTTTATGTTTTCATCTAAAATTTTGCGTTTTAACTTGCCAAATAGTTAAAAGTAAATTATTTGCAGGTAAAAAGATAATAAATTGGCTCTTTATATGTCCCTACACAAACTCCATGTACTTTAAATATCCCCCCAATACACAGACAGACTGAAAAGAGAGGAAAAAATAAAGAGAGAGGGGAAAAAAATAAAGTAAATGACAGTATTGCCCCAAATCCTTAAAAACGCTCGTGTTTGACATCAAAATACCCACAAGAGGACATGGGAGTCACAAGGCTGGGAAAAAACTTGGTAGAATCACAAGATGAAAAAGCTGCAACCACATAGGCCCTTCTGAGTGCTGCTGCATCTTCACCTTAACGGCTGAGATGAAATGTGAACCGGTGGAAGGGAGAGAATAAGCATTTTGCAGGTAACTGTTGATGCATCAGCTCGTCCCTCGTTCAGTAAAAATGCATTATATAGTAGTACTATGTGGGTTTTTTTTCTTGCTCATAAGTTAAAATGAGGTAATACACTGCCTGAAAATAAAACGGTTGTGTATGTCAGTATATGGCAAACCAACAGGCGGTCCTGTAATGTATCATTTCCTTTGGGTTTTTTCCATGTTACAACAAATGTGACAGTGGTTGAGGTTTCTGACCACAGACAGGACTTTCACCAGCTAACCACCCTGCCTGAGGGCACTGACGGCAGCAGCACACCATGACATTGAGAAAATACTTCCACACAGTGGGTGGAAAATATTATCTCACCTCCCCTTGTTTCCCCCCCAGACCAGGTGATATGAAGTCCCGCCCACTGCCCTACGACCCACAACCAGTCAGCTGAGCTCCAAATGCCAGGCAGGAAACCACCAACACAAAACCATTTCCTGAGGTTAGCAGCCAAAGCCAAATGTGGGGGATCTGGTGTTTACCAATAAGGCTGTTCTGAGAGGTTTGTCGATTATGGCTTGAGGTTGAGTCACAGTAGAATGTTTGGTTTAGACCAGTTATTAAAGCCAGCACATTGGGAAACCAATGGGAAACACTCGGTTACAAAGGGAGCCATTCAAGATTATTCCGCTCCTTTCTTCGAGCTACAGTTGCTGCAAGAGGCTGATGCAAAGACTTAACATTGAAAAATAAAATATAAATGCAAACCCTATTAAAGATGTAGCTTGATTTAACAGTCAATAAAATGAACCTTATGGACTGACATGAGGATGGAGAGACGATAGGAAACAGACAGCACGTTCCTGCTTTATCTCTATCCGACCACAGCAATCCTAGACTACATTACTAATGTTCATGCTTTTATATTCCCATAAAACCACATTAAGCCCACCGCACTGTGGGAAATAATGCTTTTTACACACATTACCTTGGAAGCAAATAAGATAAGGCACCACTCCTGAGAGAAAATATGTCACTGTGTGAGACAAAACCTGCTTTGAATGTTATAAGGATATTCATCTATCAGAAACAACGGAGGCACCTCTGAGACTGGTGTGTAGTTTCTTAAATGTTAAGAGCACAAACAGCAAAGAAAATGTCTGAAAACCAACTGATGCTTCAAAAAAGATGTTAGTGTAAAAATGTGCTTCTATCCCAGTGAATGCACAATGTTTGATACGGCTTTGATAGTGATAAGTAATCGGAAACATTTCTTACAATGCATTATCAATTCACCATTATTAATACTGAGATTAATTCTTAATAGACAACATTTAAATTATTGACTTTTTTCATTGAGGATATGTTCAACATCTACATAACTTTCCCGATCACCCGTTTTTACCATATCATTGGCGAGCACACACCATATAAATGACTGCTAACACTGTAGTATCGGACCAGGCCAGTAATTGGCAGTGTAACTTGATTTTAAATCAACGTAGAATTAGACGACACATGTGTGTTCAAATGAGGGTAGAAATGTTCTTGTTGTAACAATTTTCACAAAAGTTGCTAGAGGGCGACAGGAGAGTTGACCTTTTCAAATAACTACTACAACCTGTTTTCAAGTACCCAATGACAGTTGTATGGATGAAAAGCAACATTGCCATTCGAGGTTTCCATTATGTGCAAAAAAACTAAAAACTAATTTTTCTATTAATTAATTAATCCCATCACTTTGCCAGTGACCAAAAACTGTGTTCTTTCGGATTACAAAGGGCAAATTGTGAAGACATCCAACTCATGGCATATTTTTGTCTAAAATTACAAATCCGTTTGATCTCACTATGTACATTACCCACAGTACCCAAATTGTTTTGTTTATATACATGTTTCAAATGAGACATCTAGGTAATACTGACGGGAATCATTTCTCTGACGGATGTATTTTCAGCATGACAGGAAGAACATGCATGAACGTGCAGAGGGGCAACTTTACTGTCACATCAACTCATCAAAAACATTTTATTGAGAAAAACTGGCAATAATATTTGTTATTGCCATGAACCCGTATGGGTAAGCATGTTAGCATCATTTGCCGCAAGTGCAGAACATTCTGAAAAAAGCCCTGCAACACTCCTACTTCCTAGTGTTAATAAGATTACTCTCATTAGAAAATATTGCTCTCTCTGAGCCTATGAATAAATACGGATTCTGATTTACTGCGGCTGAGTTAACTACTGTAATCCTCGCTTGAGAGCCTGCGAGAAACAACTACTACAAAGACATGACAAAGCAATCATGAGCTGGGTTTACATGGACCCTCCTATTGATTCTGAGAAGTCAGTTTGAAATCTTAAATCATTCCTACTGAAGACTTTGGGTAATCTGTTTACATGGGTAGATCTAATAGGATCAGCTGTTTACATGTGCCAACACACTCAATTGATACTGCCGCGAACCGCTGTGACGAGTACAAAAACCAAAAGATGATATGTTTTATCAGAAGATTGTTTTCTTATATGTGATCTGTGCAGTTTTTTATTTTTATTTGGAAGGTTATTAATGAAGAAACAGCTTGATCATAACCATGGCTTACTCCCAATGGAAGCAGGAGGGAGGGAAAATACGATGACAAGATAGCCTTAACGGTATCTCAGAGTGGTAATACTTTTGACTAACTGTGCATAATTATGACGTTACCTAACATGACGTTAGCTAGGGGGGCTATGTTGTGAGCTAAACTTAGAAGAAATGTTACATAAACATCAACCTAATCTTGAGAAATGTTAAAAGCTTAAACTCCTCATCAAGCGATTCATCCTAAAAACCCATGCATGAAAAGCGACGTCGGAGGTCTGATCCACTTCTGTTATTGTGGGAATTATAATTGTAATCAGCGTCTCCAAAGTTTTCCAGTGGTTTTTATTTTCTTCACAGCTTTAGTCTATCAAGGCTCCTGACGGTTTTTCTTGGACCTGCTTGTTGAGTTCATTATTTTGTATTTTCCCCAATTAATTCCTTGTGAGTTTGTAATAAAGACAAACTGTCTGCTGTGGTCTAGTTCATTAAATGCCGGCATCATACACATGAGTTGCAACGCCGGGTACCGGCTAACCATGAAGTATTCCATTCCACCGTTTATATGCTCTATTTGTTTTTCTGATTGGTTGTTCTGAAAAGTTTTTTTTTTACCCATAGACAACGGAATAAAAATTTCAATCAGAGCGGACATTCTTATTAAGAATGCAGCGTTTATATGGATCTTTTTTTTTTTGTTAATAGGCTTTTATTCCAATTTTAATCGGAATAAAGGGGGCATGTAAACACAACTCTTGATCCGCTCAAAAGGCTGGGAAACCTCAATTTTTCATAAGCTGGATTGTTTCCTCTGTGCTTGAACTTCTTCTAGTAAATAAAAAGCAAAGTAGAGCACAGAGGACTTAAGAAGTAGTTGTATCAAACACACATATACTGAACCTAAAACTTATTCCTAGTCTCCAGTCACCTCTCTTCATACTTAGTTTAACAGTCAAATGTTTCAAGTACTTCAGGCGTAGTTATTCAAACTCGGCATATGCATTATGTGTAAAAGCGGGCAACGCTTGTGTTTACTGACATGGACTATTATTGTCGTGTGACTACTACTGCTGCTGCTGCTATTCTCTCCCTGGGGTAAACATAACTGAAAGTCAATTCTACACTGATTTTACTCGGGTCAAGACGCCTGAAGGTATAGCTGGACAAACACACTTCATTCAAAACCAAGATATTGATTACACAGACTCTCTCTGCAAAGCCCTGTTGACAAGATAAAAGTGTTATTGTTGAACTGTAATGTAATCGTTTTATCAAACCAACAGTTTCCCTGTCATCTGCGACAAACCGCCATGAGCATTACAAATTCTTGTGCACGGATATCGCCAAAAAAGTAAAATACCAACTTTAGACCTACAGCATAAAAACTTATTTCACGCACTAAGGTGGACTTTGCACAAGGGACATTTTAATGTGATTAAACTGGACCACAAGTGAAATTGTCTAATACTTGTCTCATTGGGATTAGAGCAAACATCAGTTAATCTGGCTCATTTACAGACACAGAGGAAAAGAGTCGGTTCCCTCTGAGTTACCTGCCAAAGTAATGTGACTATCACAAGTTGTGTGGAGATATTAAACCAAGGTGTTTTAAAAGATCATTTAAAACTATAAAGCCATTCACTTAGAAAACAACAAGATTGCGGGTCCTTAAATCTCAGCTGATAAGATTTGGTTGAGATAATAGAGGCAGACTTGGAACAAAACATTGGTTTATGCAGGATTATGCAAAACCGAAGGTTAACAGCGAGTGTTTCAGACAGGACGTTTGTTTGAGTATTTGTCTATTGTACATGGGGGAAAGAGGAGCAGTGTGACTGCGTGTGTGAATGAAAAACAAAATCTGCATTTGAACTTGGCTGTGTTTTGCTTCTGGGCAATAAGGCTACTAGGCACAAGTGCTGTTATTCATGTTTTCAGAGAACTTTTTAAAAGTTGCATTCCTGACTTCCCAGGGGAAGACAAACTGCAAAACACAGGAACCTGGAAGCCAGGGAGTCTTTGGGTCCTTGGTCTTTAACCCCACATTCCCAGAAACACAAACAGATGCTGAAAATTCTGTAACAAGATGCCTAATTGTCACAGGGGTTTCAGAATGGCCAGAGGATAGCGCTTGCAAAATACTTCTCTGAGAGCCAAAATGTTGACAGAGGGGTGTTGTGTGTAAATAAATTGCGCCATTCAGCTTGATAAGTGGTGAAGTTCCCTAAACATTGGTAAACGATGTCTGAAAGTTTTCCCAAAAAGACTAATATCCTAAGTGATATAATATCTTTTTTTTTTTGCATTCCCCAGAGGATAGTTGGAACAAGATGTTTGAACAATGGCGACAAGCAACTGAGAAGCAGGAATTAGGATGATGTTTTTGTCATGAGTGAATGAAACACAATTCTATTATTGGTTGTGACGTGTGGGTCTATTTGTTTAGTCTCACTGGTTCAGCCAAGCCAGAACCAGTGAGACTAAGCATAAAAACACATTTTTATGCTTTCTGACGGAAGCAAAGTCAGTACCTGTGATATTTAATATCAGCGCTGCAAGCTGATTCAACAAAGCTGGGCAAGAATGTTAAGAATTTTATGATCATAATGAAAAGTTATTTTTAATTTCCATACTACAATAAATAAATGCCTTTCAATCACAGATCAACCTCATGCGAGTGTCCCTCTTCTAATAGTTCAGTTATAACAGGTATTAAGTAAACAACTTTAAATAGGTTTATAAAGAGAAAGCTTGAGCAAATATTGAAATACAAATAGACAATAAAGTCAATCAATAAACCATTTTTGCATAATAAAAGGCGAAGTGTACTCATCAAACAACTTAATCAAGTATCACCATGATGAGCAAAGACTGGGAGAGCAAACAAAACTGGAGGTTTATTGTTCAACTAGCTTCCACAGTGAGGGTCCTGGGACCTCCACTGATGGGACTTCACTGATTTCCAAAGCTTAACACTTTAAATTTACTCCTCCTGTTATGAAGGAATAAACAAAACAGCTTCTCTGGTCAACTATAATGCAACCCAATGCAGAACTTCTAAATCCTCTCTGGCCGGATCCCTTGAGAGGAAAAACCCACATCATCAGCCCCTATTGACTATTTATTATGTGCCGCTCGGGGAAAACGCTCCCCAGCTTTCCTGCACACGTCCATCCCGTGCAGAGACACCGATACCGGTGGCTCAATCATCAGGTAACACCAGCTGATGTACTTACAGGGAAACGGTCCGGACCGGAAGGTCCACAGGCGTAGCTGTCAGCTCCCGGTCGCTGCAGTCCACTGAATCTCCGTCGCAGGTACAGTTCTGTGCACAGGGCACGTCCGAACTCAATCCAGGACTGATGAACAGTTGGACTGACAGAATGAAATAAAAAATAGAACAACAAATGTCTCCAGACCGTCCCAGGGACGCCGCCATTTTGTATTCAATGGTAATAGCGCGGCCGCTGCTCTCTCTCTCTTCTCCTTAACCAGAAGCTGGAATACTAATGTAGAAGTAATAAATGTCCTTTCAACGCATTGATTGTCCCCTTCTGGAATGTGGACTGGTAAAATGAACAATGGCCCAGTAAGACATACCAAACCAGTAATTTAGGACACCAGTCCAACTTTCTCCCCTGGAGTCTGACGCTGGCTGAAAATCAGATTAACCAGCAAAGTGCGTCTCAGGTAACACTTCTAACTTACATTTGACTCGATATAGACTGATTATTAAACGGCAATAACTACTTTCTCGACGCGGTGGCTGCCTTTGGTGACATGTTTGAAGAACGGCAGAGCGTTAGAGGACAGCGCTCAAAATAACTGTTGATCAGCGAAGCTGCGGCGAAACGTTTTAAAACAATGGTCAACTTCTGGCGGTGTCGTAAGATGTTCACTGCAATGTTTAAGAAAGTGACTTATGAGCCACAGGAGTAGATCCGAAAAATCCAGTAGTCAGAGCGAGCGCTGCATATCGTCCGATCTTCCCGACACCTCACGGCTGGAACTCAGCCTCACTCCAATAAATCCAAGTCTGAAGTTGCTCAGGAACACAACTGTCAGTTCATCAGGTGCAGTCTGTGGTCACAAAATCTCCTAGATACGATTAATAGGAAAAGGAGTCCACCCTCCTCCGAGTGAGCACCATCATCATTCGTTTTTTCCTCTTTTAAATCACTTTTCCTTTTTTCTGGGGGATCGTTCCCTAGTCCCACGTTGGATGCACAACAGCGCTTACAGGTTCCGCCCACTGCTGACCCTGATTGGCTGTTACAATTGATTGGGCGGGGCAATATCTAATTTGATTGGTCGTTGCGTGTTCTCTTAGAGCAGCGGAGCTGCAAAGTTCTTGAGAGAGTGCCAGTCAGTGGTTGCTGTCCCCGCCCATGTTTCCCACCCTGGGGTGTGAAACCGCACCACCTCCTCTCACTCTCACTGCTTCTTAAAGGGACAATCACTGAGCCCCAGCTCTGTAATCACATTATAACAAGCCATAATAACAAGATTGGTTTGAATGCACTGCCATTTAAAAGGGCTGGTTAGCGAGAGTGAAATTACGATCCACTCGTAAAAGAGAAACTCAGAGTGCAGGTGGTAAACACTAAGATAAGGTTCCTCCAATCTCCACACGGGGAATAAGAAAGACAAAACGAACTAACTTTATTTCACACATTCCTTCAAATTTTGTTTATATCATTTTTTTTATTTCAAAGTATGCCTGCAAACATTAATTCCGTTCTCACTCAGTAGCAATATCATTTTTTTAATCATTTTTTTCCATTTAATAATGTATAATAATAATGTAACCTTTATTTATCAAAAAACGTGCTCATATCTGATTTTTTTTCCATGACATCCTGACCAGCAGAAATCTCATGAGATTATGTTTCTTCATATCTAATCATATGTAAGATTTGAAAGTGTTGCTTGGGCAAGAGTGAAGAAAGGAAGAATTAGATTGAAAATATGACTTGGCACAAATGTATTAGAATGTAATCTGTTATGTTATATTTACATTTTCCTGCAAAAATTGAATAATCAGATACATATGTGATTCCTGCTGATGTGTCAATTATGTTAACAGACCGACCGCAGTTCATGTGGTTTACCTCAACTGAGGCTCGCTCATATCATTGTTTTCCTCAACAATGGACAAAGTGAATATAGAGGGGCGAAACAAAGATGGCTGGGAAACATGAGGTTGAATATTGAATAAATAAATGGGAAAATAACTCTTCCATTTCCGCTCAGGACGTCGGCCTGAAACATCTTCTTTTATCTTGCTTCACTATATTTATTTCACATCCAGTTACTTTACAAATTCGGTTTCATATTTAAAGCATAGATTTAACTTGGAAGCAGCATCAGTGGGAAAAGCATTCAGACTATTTACTTCTCTTTCGCAGTCAAGAAGTAGTTCACTCTATTACAAATAAAATTACTTCAATATTAGCATCAATGTGTGCTAAAAGTGACTAAAATGATAGTACCTACTATGCTGCATTTAGAATATTTTGTATGGTATGACTGGAACCAAGCCACCGGGGTTGCATGAGCTGGTCTACTCGTGGTGCCGGTCCCAAGCATGGATACTGTAAATGGGGAGGGTTGCATCAGGAAGGGCACACGTCGTAAGTCCGATGCCAATTCAGCAACGCTGATAAAATATTTTGTCGTTGAGGAAAAAATATTGTGCGGAGACCCTTTATTGTGAGCAGCCAAAACAAGGAACATATTTTATTACTGGACTAATTAGTAATCCATTATTGTGTAAGAGTTTTACATATGATAAAGTTATGTTATTTCAGTAAAGGAAAAAAGTGTATAACTTGTAGTAGGGAAGTGGCTTGGTATAATAAAACTCTGGCAGTGCATGGCAGTGCATTCAAACCAATCTTGTTATTATGGAGTGGCTTGGTATAATAAAACTCTATTAAAAGTAAAATCAAAAACATTGGATCAAATCCTTATCAAAGCCACATCGGTCGTTAAAAATGGGAATGAGGCTATCGACAGCATCTGTTGGGTGGGGGCAGTCTGGGCAGCAGTAGAAACTTGTTAACAGGACATGATGGACTTGCATCTTCTGTAGAAATAATGGGCTCATTCTAGGTTCAGTTCATATTTTCAGTTGAATTTGTATCTTAAACGCGGGGAATTTTAACAACTATTGCACACAAAGTAATGACTTTTGGTACATTTTGCTGATGATAAAGAATAATTCTGAATAATGAAAATGAAGGATCCAAAAAATCGCTCTGGATGTTTAGTGCAGGTGTGTCTTAGCCTCTGTGTACATGATTGTGATCCAGTCAGGCGTATATGTATGCAGCCACACCCGTGAATGCATGTCTGTGTACCCAGACTGATCTTTTTGCTATTTTTCACAATGACACATGATCGCAGAAAAAAATCCCTCCCAAACTTTAAATAAACGTTCGCCGTCTGTCTGAAAAACTGCACATCTGCGATAAATCAGTAGTCCTTCCAGTCTCCTGGCCCTACCAACACTTTTTTTTCTCTGATCACATTTCTCGGCTGGCTCTGACAGAACAGATTGATTACATTTGTCAGACTTATTGTGATGGCTTCGTTTTGGGAGGAGTCCCACATTTCATTGCTATTAATCTTGGTCGCGACGACTCCGATATTCACACCTGCATCCCTGCAGGCTGTTTAGTGGCACAGTTCCTCGTTCCCTTCTGCGTTGAATAGGCAACAGTTTCACATCGCATCATGCGTAAGCCAGCGAGCAAAGTAGCCTACAGGTGAGGCCTTCAGCACTTCGGCAAGGAAAATATCTGAGAAACGAGACACTGTTAAAACATGACTTCATTGGTGCTGGAAAACTGAGTAATGAGCAATAAAATGTGTTTTCAAGAATCCTTTTTCAGAGGTTCTACAAATAGAATAAAAAATAAGGCTATGAGGAGTATGACTTGCACAAAGCCATCAGCAGGAGGTGTGTACATACTATACAATTAAGATTATCTCCTGATTTGAGGTCTTTTATTTCAGGCCCCCTTTCAGGCGTATCTTTAGCACACGTTACAAATAACAGGAGGTCAACAATCGCAGCCATCCCGACTTTGTTCAACCCAGCATTTTGATGTTCCTTCCACAGACAGGGCACATGGGCCAGGTACTCTGGAATCTATTTTGAGGGGGCTGTTGACACGTCTTTTAATGTGATCTATTTGGTGGCTGACCTGCTCTCCATGACTCGGCACACAAATAACTTCACTAATGCAGCACGCAAATACCACCGATACACAATTAACCCAGCTGAGGGTCCTCCTTGATGACCCAAATGCAGTTCTACAGTTAAACCAATCAATGCACAGCTGTGACTGAGTCAGAGCTCGCCAGACTTTTAGTTCAGATTGTTTTATTATTACCAGTATCATTATTATTATGTTTATTTTTGCCTTTTGATTAATAACTGAGGGGAGAAATAAATCTAGTCTAATAGATGAGAACATAGAAATCTAAATATATAATTCCATGTAATGTTAGTGATTAAAAAACTTTTTTTTTTTATATGTTGTTCCATGTTGTTGCAATGTGGTTATATGGTTGTCATAAGGTTCTTCTACTTTGCAATTACTTGCATTTGATCCTAATCAATTTTTCCTTTGTTTATCTTTTAATAAAAAGTGATGAAGTCATTAGTAATATATGGCATATTTAATTTCTTACTGGTGTTAGCACATGCTGGTGAGCGGTTTACCTTTATGTTATCTTCCCTTGTAATAAGTTTAAACCTTTTAACCCTATCACTGCTTTATGGATTTAGGTTTAATTAAACCTAAGGCACTGAGCAGTACACAAGTGTAGTTTTTTTCTAATCTTGGGTGTGAAAATCTTTCATATGTTGCCATCACATAATGTGTTTTTTGTTCATGTATAGACTGATTTATGATCTGAGAAAGTCAGAAAGAATTTAAAAAGTAAGAAACCATTTAAAGCTATCAGCACTGCTGAACACTCGTTGCTCTCACCCCACACCCACTCTCCTGCGGGCGTCTGCAGAGAGAACCTGTGGCTGATGTGGAGAGTGTACGAGAGTGGGTCAAGAGAGTGCATTGTAAAGAAGATAACAACAGTCATAGTTTACATTTAATAAAATCGTACATTCTTTTGCACCAGGCATGTCAGTGTTTGCCCAGCTGGAATTGATTTGAAAGTGTCCTGATTCAGAGCTAAACCTTATGAGTCAACTACATATTGTTCATATTTCTTTCTTCTTCTTCTTCCTTGGTGCCGGAGAGGCAATATGGCGGCAGGATGTTGAGAGAGCGCATGAATCCGTAAGGCCTGGAGCGATTCATCACGCTCTTCTGTCTGGAATCTTCAAAGATGGGTAAGCATCTGCTGCAGCAATACATCAACCATAAAAGAGAGAGGCGTGAAACCTGGCCAACTCATCATATTGGGACTGGGTGGTAAACGGGTGTTGTGGGGGCGCTTCGCTGAAAGGAAGCAGGAACAGTTTGGGCAACTGGGGAAGAGTTTGGAACGGACAAACTGCTGTAGCTCCTGTATCGCCGCTTTTTCCACAACAAGAAATTAGTTCAAACTTGACACTGAGTGCAGCGAGTAATCCAAACATAAATATTGGATATCACATCAGTTGTTGCTTCGTTATGCAACGTCACTGTTAGCTCTACACAAAAATGTTGTATATATAATGTTGTCATAAAGTAAAGTAGTAAATGGCTCCACCAGGCAATTACTTTATTTCTGATTATCCCTCTGGAGTCTAAGATAACGTCAGCCTGCGTTTTTCCATGACCCTAGACTGGTTTTTGAGTATTTCAATATATAGTATGTTAGAGTGAAGAGAGTACGAATTTTGATCAATCTATATAATCCTTTATTGTTATCTTTTCTTTCTTGATTAAAACACTTTAATGTTCTGCTAAGCTGCTTGGTCGATTATATTTTGAGTCTATATCTCTTATTGAAGAATATTTGGCACATGACTTTAGCTGTTCACAATATGACCCAGTAGCAGCATGTATATGCTAAAGAATAAGGGGCCAAAGATGGAGCCCTGGGAGACACCACAGATCAAATGGGCCACTGAGGTGGAGGCATTAACCATGGCTTCAGCAAAAGTTGTATTTGATAAGTAGGAAAAAAAATTGGCGTATTTAAGCCTTTAAGGACTAACGGAACAGAATAATGTAACTTAATACGAAAAACAATTTTCTGTAAAAACAGAAAATATAAAGCGGTCAAATAAACAACATTAGATGATGCATGCTGTAATGTTATTTTACACTAGCAACATCCATGCTTCCGTTTATATATTTTGTTTTTTTCATGGGATCTGTAGCCGCTAATAATATTGATCAGCAAAAAATCGGACTTCATTTTAAAGCTTTTTTCCTAGTTACAAAAAGTTTAAGGGGTATTTAATTTGATGGATGACAGAAATATTTTTGGACTTGGTAGGGTTTGGACATGGGGGGAGCGGGTTCGCAACCATAAATTGGAAATATAACAACTTCAGGCAAGATGGGCCTAGCAGAAGAATAATTTATTGATCGATCCATCCCTCCTTCTAAGAGTTTTATCCCTGTTGGAATTGGCTGGATAACCTTAAAAGAGAGGCACCTATAGGTGGCCTTTTAACCAGATTCAGTGTTAGGGAGTGGCAGCCCTCGGGAGACACAGGCTGATGAAGTTGTAAGTTGTTGTATTAAGAGTTCAAGTGTTCCAAATACATGTGTTGGAAAACACAAGTTGTAATAAATATGTATGTTATTTAATAAATAATGATAATAATGTTGTTGGTTGGTAATTATATCCCCGAAAAAGTCAATATCCATCGGCGCCTGCACAGATCCTTTATGGGTTCTTTAACTTTATCTCATTTATTTATTTATTATTTTATTTATCTGTCTCCATAGGAACTTGTGGTTTGTGCCAAGATTTGGTAAAAAAAAAATTAAAAATATGTGCAGTTGGATTATGCAATAGACGGATGTTATTTCTGCACCTTTGAATGTGTGAATGTGACCATACAGGCCGTCCTTGAAAAAAAGACCAGCCTATTACTCTTTACTTGGAACTTAGACATATTTCCCGTTTTGAGGGCGTGATACACCGTTTGCGAAACAAAGACAAAACTAAACAAACCGGCAGAACCTTTGTGTTAACGGAATAACTCCAAAACTATTTCATGGCTAATTTACAAATTGCATATCTTCATAGACCGAGGAAGAACTGGACTGATTCTGAGAAAGCTTGGTTATAATTTTCCAACACTAGGGGGGAGCTTTATCTCCAAAAATTTGCAGGCCATAATTTTGCAATAGTTTGACCCATTTAGTCCAAATTAGTTGGATATCTATCAAGCCCAGGAGATTGTTGTTGTTTTTTTTACAAAACAACGCTGTCTTTGGGCCATAATATCCTGAACCGATGATCGGATTTAGTCTACATTTGTTGTATAAGTATCAACTCGAAGAGATCAATCTTGTATATCTCATATTTTACTCTAATAGTTTCTTTTTTCACCCCCTTGGGAGAGCTCTTGATGAAAAAACACTGTTCTTCGCACCTTCTAGTTTTAGGAGTTCAGTCGGATCATTTTCAAGGACATACGTCTAGTTTTAGTGAGGAGGTGTCATGAGTTGTTGATTTTTTTATAGTCATTTGTCCAACTCTGCTCACTGGGAGCAGATACAGAACTCAAGTCATGAAGTAAAAAGCTGTTGACGGAAGATTCCAGTCCAACGCCTGAGCTACAGGTGTCCAAACACCAGAATTTTGGCATCTATTCTCCCTGAATCACATTTTTGTGTATGGGGTGAGGTTCCCGAGCTAGTTCAGGCAGACAAGTTGAGTGTGTTGCTGCAAACACACATCACAGGCTTCCTCGTCCTCTTCATCAGCTATCGAGCACACCTGTTCCTAACTGACCTATTTTACCGCAACAACTTCCCATCTCTCCCTCTGCTTGCCTTCATGCTGCTGTTGCTGCTGCTGCATGCGCATCTATTGCTGCATGTCCTTCAGCCCCAACACCACCCCGGCAACCACCTGTAGGCTCCGCGAAGGGGGGGTTCATTAGTTTCCTCATTAATCTCCATGTTTCAAAATATGAGTAGGGACTGTCGAGCTCAAAGCCCAGACACCAAACTCAAACTATGTGACTATGATAATATGAATAAACATTTCATACATGAGTTGTCTAACTGAAACATTTATTTTTGAATGCCTGTGCTAACGTTTCCAATTCTCATCAGTGTTTGTCTAATGAGGAAGAAAAAACATCAGGCTGAGCCGTTCCAAGTCCCTGTCAGTAGGTAAAGACTGCAGCTTGGCTGCCTAACAAACCACACCAGCTCCCTAACCTGTTCCATCACGCGGTAGGCGTGGTCAGAGGTGCTCACCCTGTCTGTTATGCTTACACATCAAGCCACTGTGTCAACCGCGATGAAGGTATGCATTGTTCAAAGTGAGACCCAAATGGCAGTCAGTTTCCACGTTCTTTCAACAGGTGTTTGCTTTTGTAGACATTGCTCACATCCTCACCCTGTGAGGACAGAGTTGAAGTGATGGCTTGCTGGTTTGCTGCTTTTTTGACAGCTTGGGTGGGGAAAAGTTCCTCTCTTGTGTATTTGGCTTTGGTTGTTTTAATAGGCCTTGTCAATAGAATATTTCATAAAAGAAGCGATGGCCTGGAACGTTTTTTTGTTCCGCGAGAGACGAGGAATGTACTTGTTTCAAAGGTGACTTCTGCGGTGCACGGCTGCGGCAGCCAAACAGCTTTCTGTCTGCCAGCACTCTTTGTTTCTGTGTTTTTAGTGTGAATGTGTTTGGACCAAGGAGGCATCTCATTCTCTCTGCTCTGCCTCCAACTCCAGCTCTTTATTCAGAGTCTGAAAGGGTTTAAACACATTTTGTTGCGTCATAGAATATAATTATGTAGTGATTAATCCCAGCTCCTCTTCTGTTCTCAACCATGTATGTTTAAGAGCTTCCACTATAGAGCCTGTTGTTTTAAAGTGATTTTATGTAAACCCTGTGTTTTATAAAATCACTACACCTACCTTTGACCTGCCACATTTCGTGCTTGACTTCACCTAGGCCCGGAGTTTTGACATCCACTGAGTGGTTTAATTGGCCAGCTGAATCAGAGTGATAAACTCTGAGAAAAAAACAACTAAATTCAATTTTGTCTTCAAACACGTTAAATGGCACCGCAGGCCAGGGGTGGAAAACTCAATTTATTTGAAGCAACCGGATACATTTACTGCACAGTGGACCACATGGTCTCTCCCTTTATGTGCACTGTATATATGTTTACGAGCAATTCAATCAGCATCATTACATTATCTTTAACGTGTAATTAAGTGTTGAGAAATGACAATTAGATGTCGTGTTGACTGTTGCAGCAGTGTGTGTCTGCGGTGTGTTCACAAAGAGTTTTCACTCTGAACCACACAGATTACTACGGTTCAGTAAAATGCCATCTGCACTTGTGGATTTAATAAAAGCTTTGGTTGGTGAGCTCTCCCAATAAATATTTTAGAGCAGGCGTACAAAACACAAACATATAAAGGAAAAAAAACCACCCAGTAGACTTATGACTACAAGAGTGAAGGGAACGGACCCGTATTAATCAAAGTCTTTCTCTTTCACAAACCTGCTTTTCTTTCCGCTCTCAGCACCGCAGAGGCCAACTCATTAGTGGAGGCTTTGCGAAGGCTTGTATAGCTACGTGGAGTGCAAAGAGAGAAAAGGGTGATCCCTCCTTTTTCTCTGTGCTTCCTTGCTCCTAACAAAGTATGGACTTGGTGAATAGCAGTGGCAAAGCAGAGCTGAAAGGAACCGAAGGAGTGGGGCTCGCTCATGCAGAGAGCTCCCAGCCCCTCTATACCTGCCCAGGAGAAAAGAGTGGCCAGCTGCTGCCACTGGGCCTTTTTCCCTAGCTTCAATAGAGATCTTATGAAAAGAGCCCAGACATGGTGGTTGAATAAAGAGAGAGAGAGAGAGTGAGGAATGGAGATTTGGAAGGGAAGGAAGGAAGGAAAAAGTGAAGGGGGGAGGGAATGGGAGAGGAGAGGGTACGGACTTTGCATAAACCCATCGTTATGCCCCCACTGTGATCGGAGCTCTTGGGGTCGGTCTATGCGAAGGAGAGAAGAAGAGCTGCTTGGTTCAATCAATCATAATGAAAATTAGCATGTTATAATGAAGCGGTAGGAAAAAGTCCATTATTTTGGCAGTTTGAAGGGGATCTCGACTTGGGAGCTGGGGACGTTGGATGCGGGCCAAATGAAAACTGGCCTGGCCTCTTCCGAGGCTCAAAGAGAAGATAAGTACTTTAGGGAGCTTTCAAATACATGCTTGTGTACAGCAGCAGTAATATTCATTCAGCGGGTATAACAGGTGTTTTTATCAAGCAGACAATATGAAGATTTCTCTGGGGAATATCCTCCTTATGATAGTTTTCTCACACACCTGCATTTCTTGTTAATCAGTGTCCAGTGGCCCCAATATTCCTCTTTAACATCGAACAAACCCCCTCTGACACCCACTAACATCTGGCTTTTGTTGCCATGTGGGAAAGGGTGCAATCGGCATTCATCCCTGCATCCAATCCTCGCGGTGGGTATGGGTATTTATCTGCTCCGGCCCAAAGGAGCAGCAGATGACAGCAGATGACAGATGACACCCAGGTGGTCGTGCTAATTTTCACCCCCTTTCCGGCATGAGGCTATGACCAGACATTCTACACGTTGGGGTGTAAATAGTTTTCCATTCAAGTAGCATTCGGACATTTGCCGTTCAGCACTGACTTTGAAAGAGAATTTTGAGTAAAAAACATTGAAAAATAAAGTAACCGGCATGACATAATCATCAGCTGTTGACTGTTCCCTGTATTAGTGCGACGTTCCTGACATTGAGTCAGCACAAAAACAAGTGACAAATGCAAACTCATGTACTGGCAATGGAAAAATGATTCACAGAGAGTTTACCCCAGTTTAAAAAACCAGCGTCATACTCTCATTCTAGTGTAAAAACGTGATACCAGTTCACCGCTTACAGATTCTTCAATACTTTCTTGCTCCTTCTCCTCGGCCCCCCTGGGCCTCTGCTGCTAATAGGATAATAGTTGCCATGTTATGCACACTTAGGACCCACAGAGCAGCACAGAGGGTGTGTGTGTGTCTGTGTGTGTTCATGCATGTGTGTGTGTGCATGTGTGTGTGTGTGTGTGTGTGTCTGTCAGCCTTCACCATCATGAACTATCTGAAATTCTTTGCAGGTACGAGTCAGGGAGAGAGTTTCTGCATCATCTCCGAAGTCCAATTTAAGAAAGTAGCACAAAAATATAGAATTCCATGGGACATGAAACATTTTAAAGACCACAGAGAGAAAGGTTTCCTCCATTTATACTCTCTCTGGTTTTATTAGAAGCCTAGTTAAAGGCTTAAGCCACCACTTTGCAGTACTCAGCATTCACCACAGCCACTCAGGGCCCGGGGGCTGTGGGCTGTTATTCGTGCTGTGTAATTGGGAAGTTCCTAATCTCTTGACAGCTGTATAAACTGCCTGAATGGAGTTTCTTTAAACCTCTTCCAATATGCAATTTGATAAACAGATTTTGAGGATAATGTATCCTCCTTTTCTTTATTTATTCCCAATCAAAAAACTTGAGATGCATCTTAGAGGAGGAACTGTTGACACTTTTATAACTGGATTCCTTCAGCGCCGAATGGTGAAGTAGTTGAGAGAGAGATTTATAGTGTATTGAAAATATGCACCTTTAATCTGCATCTGTTTATTACAAAACATGGGCAATAACAAAGCCTTTTTTGAGTTTTTTTGTGTCGGAGCCATGTTTTGAAGGTGCTGTTTAAACTACCAAGCATATGGTCACTGCGTCTGGGGATCTGAAATACCTTTAAAGTTAAAAAACACAGCCCGTGTAATAGACAAAGGGACGGAAAGAGACTCTGGGATGGAATGAAAGTAGAAGTTAAAGTAATATTTGCTCTGCTAACGTTGTCTCCCCCGTAAAGGGGAAGCACTGAAGATAAAGTGGAGCGAAAGCAGAGCCAGAACCTGTCAGGAGTTTTTCATTCAGCTGGAAAATTTCAGGATGGACACTCATAACATTTTAGCATGCAACTCAACTTTTTTCTATGGAGCTGGGTCTGCAGGAAGGCTGGAGTTTGAGAAATAAAAACACGGCGTCCCGAACATGTGTCTTTCTTGTTTCTTTGTTTCCGTTCTTGTTTTTCTTAATTTGGGTGTGGAAGTGTGGAAATGAATGGAACAAAGGGCATTTCCTTACTCAATTAAATAAAAAAAAACAAAAGAAAAGAAGAGAATCATATGTGTGGGCAAGAAAGTCCTGAGAATTAATTACTGAAGAAAATTAAAAAAAACAACTATCATTCAAAAAACAGAAAAAAAAAAATTCATATGCCAGATTCCAAGAGCGAGTCCTCAGTTGTCTGAAGGCGTTAAAAGTTAAAGCAAAAACAAAATTCAGTTAGTAGAACTTTCTTTTTTGTTTCAGGTTAATACTGTGCCATATATATACTACTATATATATTTGATATATACTTATTTATACCACAGTATATATACACACGTATGTATACTGATGTAAAATCCCCATCATAATGTCGGATGGCTGTGACGTTGTGAGCGTGGCGACATCGCCACTGAAATCATTCAACAGGTTTATTCTTCATTCCCTCATAACAAGCTATGACAGCAGCAGATTAGCATTCACAACTGTCTGGTTCTTTTCCGTCTTGACCTAACTCCTGCAGATCAGTTTAACCTCTTGCACTCCAGACATGACAAAGTGATTAGCTGTGCTGGTAAGGTGCTGCTGCGTGTCAAATGTGCCTGATGTTCACCATTCCTGTTCACACCCCCACACACACACACACCCACACCCACACCCATGGATACACACACACACTCACGCACATGTCTCCTCCTGTGCTGAATTTCTTATGCTTATTTACAATTGGCACCTCAGGCAGTTAGAGGCCAGGAGTGTGACGAGGCAGATGCACCAAAGTTCTGCATAACTAATTCTAATCAGACGTTCACCATTTCTCTCAATCTCTTTACGTCCTGCTCCCCAAAGTCAGTCATCCAAAACAGTACACTAATATTTGAATTAATAGAAAGAACTGTTTTCTGGAGATAAATCATGTTCTCTCACCTGCGATGATCAAGTTTTACTCTCCTATAGACTTCACTGCGACAAAGAACTGGATTCATTTTGGGAATGGAGAAAGGAGATCTATCATGTGTTTATTTTGTTTGACTCTAATAGTTCATATTTTACTCACTAGGAGGAGCTTTATTTTAATTGAAAATACTGATTTTTGTACAAAACTTCTCATTTAAAGCTCTATCAGGGGGACTGATTGTACAACGGAGGGGGTTGCTAGTGGGGTTCACAGTACAGGCCCAGTTAAAACATGACCATACTAGTAGTTCTTAGTGGAAATCATATAATTTTGGGTCCGGAACGAGACTCAGAGAACTGGGGTCTGGTCTTGATTGATTGGCTTGGATTAAACACATTAATCTTACATTTCATATTGGAGATGTTTGCAGTAGGACCTCCCTTTCCTGCCCTGTCGACAGAGTTAAATAAAGTAAAATCAAGTCTTTTAGCGACGCCACAGATCATACTGCTGTATGTTTCCATTAAGTGTACAGTACGTGTAGTTTGCACGTTTCATGGCTTCAACACGCAAACTCGCTGTCAGCCATGCCCCTTATGTGTACGTGTGTGTGTATAGGTGATCATGCATGAATAATCACATGCAGGCATGTGAAAGGAACATTTGGCCTGCGGGTTACTGACCTATTTGCAGGTGTGAATATGCGTGTGCGTGACTGCAGACACGGACGGTCCACTGCATAAACGACAGCAACCTTTCTCTCACCATCAGCAGCACTTCGTCTTCCCGCTGTCTTTTCTCCGTCCCTTTCCACAGATAGCACAGGAAATGCCTCCTTGATTGGAAAGATTAGTGAAAACTCTGCCAGCTGGTGAAGAAACGTGTGAAGATGCAATGAGATATATTTGGTTACCTGCTGCATGTCCTTTAAGATACTACATACATTTTTTTTTTCTCCAAAGTTCACCCTTTTTGTTGACTCTATCATGCTAACTAATCAGACCTGGGTCTGATGGGAACCATGTTTTGGAGAAATAACAAAAGTCTTTGATGAAAAGTCCTAGATGAAAAGTCACTCATGAGATTTGTCACTCATAATAAGAAGAAATGTTGAGGGCTCTCCAATGCCAACAGGATTCATTATCTGTGAACCATTATTGATGGGAGAAATGTTATGCTAATTCATCAAAACATATAACAAAAACGACCAGTCAGCCATAATATTATAACCAATAATTTCCCCCTCACTGTCATGTTTTATGTGACGTGAACCCGTCAGTGGCTAGTAGTGTCTGATACTGTATATCAGTCAACAAGTTAATATTTTGGCCTCGAAGTGGATTAGATGAAAGCATGAAATATGGGCTCAATATATAATAATATATTAATAATAATAATAATAATATATAAGGATCTGGCAAATTTTGAAAAGGCCAATTTTTGATGGCTAGATGACTGGGTCTGAGCATATCCCGAACTGTAGGTCTTCTTGAGTGCCCCTGTTCTGCAGTGTTTTGCAACGACGAAAAGTGGTCCAAAGAAGGACAACTAGGGAATTGGTGGCAGGGTCCCGGGTGGCATGCCTCATTGTTTCATGTTGGGAGTGAAGTCTGGCCCATGTTGTCATAGAAGAGCTGATGCAGCACAAATTAATGAAAAAGATACGACTGGTCCTGATAGAAAGGTGGCAGAAGATGCAGAATATTGGAACATCAGCATCAGATCTGAACCACGGAACACTGTCAGGTGGTGACCTGGTCTGACGTGAGTCATCTTTTATTTCACGTCATATGGAAGCCTGGATGTGAGTGCGTCACCTACCTGGAGAAGAGGTTGCACAGGAAGAGAGTATGGGATGTCTAGAACAATGTTCTGCTGGAAGCCTTTGGTCCTGGCATTCACGAGGATGTTTCTTACATGATACCTAAATATTGTTGCAGACCAAGAGGAAATGGTATTCTGTCATGACAGAGCATCCTGCCACGCTGCCAAACTGGTTCAGGAATAGTTTGAGGAAGACGACATCAGGTTCAAGCTTTATGTTGGGCTTCCAAATTTCCCAGTCAGTCGCAGATAACTCCCCTCCACTTCGTCATCTCCGCCAATTCCTTGCAGATTCATCAGCCTCATCATTCATTATTGTATGCAGAGTCATCATCCGCCACCACCAGTATCCAGACTCCAAAGGGGGGATTTTCCATGCTGTGGCTCAGGGCTGAGACTAATAATAGATAGATAGATCTAATAGATACATTATCACACATCATCTGTTGTAATAAAATCATTCCTTTTTTCTACATTCTCCGTCTTTTCTCATTGCACTGCCATCTATACTGTGCTAGACTTAAACAAACGATCTATACCTTCAGTTCTGTCCAACAATGAAGATAAATCTGAGCTTCGATTTTTGTAACAGAGTTTTAAATCCTGAATTTGAATCACATTTGACAGAAAATTAGTCCAACAAGACATAAAAAGCTTGCTTCACCTGTGAATTTATTTAAATAATAAAAAAAAAGCTTTTTACCGTGGCTTGTTAAACTGTGAGCGTTATACATCATATTGGCAGTTTGTCATAATAATTCCTCAAGCTTTAATGAAAGCTCTGCATCTGTTGACAGTTAAATGGGCTCATGTGGAAGACACCCTCAGATGGGAGTCTCTGTGTCTATGCCAAGTTTGCCTCTTCGATCTCAGTCCTCTATACAAGATTATCAATCATTCTGTGGACCTCTCCTCGAAATGCAGGTCAGCAGACAAACTGCCTGCCATCGCTTACGCAGCAGCCTAAGCACATTCTCCTGAATATCACCAAATGCTAATTTCACGGCTTTCCACCTCCATGTGCAGACCAACACGGTACGTTTTGATCCGCGGCAGAAAAGGCTCCACTCAAACTCAGCGGATCTGAGTTTGAGTGGAGCCTTTCTGTTTTTCCTTCGGTTTCAGTGCAGATTCTAACACCAGCTTAACCCTGTCAAAAAATTTGTCTAAAGCCCCTGTATCGTGTGACATAAACAACTAGTGTGTTAAATGTTTGAATCTGCCTCTCAGTCCCTGACTTTCCAAACAAGCAGAATGAGGCAGGAGGTTAATAATGCACTGGAATGTAGAAATGCAATACAGTGTATGTCATAGCAGAAATATTTGATCTGCACCTGGGATAGGTTGCTTACACAACCTTCACATCTGCATGCCTGAGACTTGTTTGGTGCGTGCGCATTTGTATGTTTGTGTGCGTGAGAAGAAGGGAAGGTGGGAGGCAAAAGAAAAAGAATCAGAGAAAATGAAGATTTAGAGTTAAAAGAAGGTTGAAGGGGCCAAACGTGCTCAAAAGAAAGCAGAATAATGCAACAATGCAGGTGGCTGAGGCTCAAGGTGGCAATTTTCTCCCATGGTATTTCTGAGACAAGCAACAAAAATCCTGTTAGATTGCTTGCCGGATGTTTTTGAGGGGCCTTCTTTTATTCTGTCTCTCCACAGTTGCTTTTTCAATCAGGCAACAAAACACCCTCCTGCATGCCAATATTCGGGTTTCAATCATCCTGCAATGCATTTCACTCTTCCTCCACTTTCTATTCTGTCCACCTATGATTCAAAAACAGGAAAACTGAAAAAAATACTCCCTGTATTTTTGTATTTTTCTTTAATATTAAATTGTCCTCTCTATCTTCTCCAAGGTAGGATTTTTGTAATAGTTGTTGGGATGGTTTGGGGAGGGCACAAGCAGCCTTTGCAGCTCCTGATGTTACATGCTCGTAATAAGTGAGATAAATTGAGAGTCTGGGGTGGATGTGTGCGTCGGGAACACTGACGCTCATTCACCGGGCTCAGCTGCAGAGTAACGCACACACAGACGGAAAATAAGCCATCATTACTTACTATTGCTCATTTATCTTTAAATGGCCGCTTTTAAACGTAATCATCTCTATTACAGAGGCCATCAAAGCAGGACGACGTTGTGTGTGTGTGTGTGTGTGTGCGTGTGTGTACGTGTGTGTGTGTTTGTGTGTGTGCCTGGGCACTGCTGGAAAATTGAGATTATGATGTTCAATGTATTTTTCTTGGTCTGTGTATAGCCTTGTTTTTACAGCTTTGAAATAGTCATGCCTCCTTTTGATAATTTATCTAATGCGCTGTCGTGTTCCACTTCAGACCGTAACTTTATGCTTGTTAGTTGGCAGGTCTGCTGTCGAACAGAACAGGCCGTAGCCTCTAGAACCAACATAGTGTCTTAAAATGTACATTTCCAGATGGTGGAAACAAATATAACTGACTCAACCAGCAACAATTAGCCAATAAATGAAAATGCTCCATTTCAAATTCAAGCGTGACATACAAAATTTAAGATTGTGCTGAATATCTTGACAGTTAATTCTGAAAAAAAAAATCTGAAGGTTATCAACATTAGTTATCAACATTTTAACAGTCGAGTATAATCGGAGACACTCGCCTACTAAGTTCCCCCTCACTGTGATGTTTTGCTATATTCGTAATTCTTTTCCACAAACAAAAAGAAAATACACACTTGTGTGTATTACTTACTGAAGTTTTTTTGGGGGGGAGTTCAAACTTTTTCTAACCATTTTATTCACAAAACAGTAAGAGGAGTTAGCAACAGAGCATTTTGCTGTGGAATTGTTATTGTATACAGTATAACGGATGGCCGAACCTATTGGGCAAAACGCCTTCCTGTGCAGGAACTCAATCGGCAATTAAAGTTTCATAATCATACCTCAGTGTGATTTCCTGGAAATTCTGATGAAGTTAATCTCTCAGAGTTACTTCATTGTTACAAAATCCACCGTTTAATCATAGAATGGGTGCTGAACAGCTGACCTGTGTAGATGAATATCAACATTAATAATTATTCTCCAATGGCCCCATCAAGACTGACGGATATTTTCTTCTGATGCTGCAGCTGTTCAATAAACTCAGACTAAAGATTCTGGCACACGGTCAGTTTTCGACAACAGACGGTCTCACAGCACTGGTGTTTCTCAGAAACAGTTTTATCACTCAAGATTCACTCGGATGTCCAAATTATGAGATTGTGATATTAATACATTTGATCCTGTGTTTCATTAATAGCTATGTTTTAATAAACATTTTCAACTGATTATATTATAGATGCAGTTGCGAATAGTAACTATGTACAATTACTCAAGTACAGTATTTCCACACAATGTGACTTTTATTCCACTATATTTCAGCTGGAAAAAAACACGTACTTTCTGCTCCAATGCATTTCATTGACAGCTGTAGATACTTTTACTTTTCATGTTACAACTTTTCATACAATTCACGTATCTACAAATGTGTTGATGTTAACTGCATGTGAGAAACTGAAAGATCTCTTCATAGATTTGATAAAATTCTCCGACGTCTTGGTAGTTAGATAAGTAGTTAAATTACCTTTAATATTTACAGTGGGAGCATAAGTCGAGACAATAATGCAGCAGCAACAGTAAACCAAACTTAAACAGCCATGAAGGGGTCATAGTCTAGCCTAGCCTAACAACGGTTATCCAAGCCTAGCCTAGCCTATCCTAACAACGGTTATCCTAGCCTAGCCTATCCTAACAACGGTTATCCTAGCCTAGCCTATCCTAACAACGGTTATCCTAGCCTAGCCTATCCTAACAACGGTTATCCTAGCCTAGCCTAGCCAAACAACGGTTAGCCAGCAGAGTACTGGTAATAACTATGGATGGACACTGATGATCCGCTGTGACGACCTGGGAAGGAAATGTCCAAAAGACGAAAAAGACCCAGCCATGAAGGGATCATAGCTTAGCCTAGCCTAACAACTGTTATCCTAGCTGCCCTAACTTTGAAAAAAAACATTCCCTCTCAGGTGGTCCAAATTTCTTTTTTAAGATATCCCTTTCTTATACCGTTATAAAAAATCAATTGTGCAAGGATGATAATATACAAACTAATAAAATTAAATAAAATTAAGTCTCGTAAGGCATCGCGACCAACCTGCAGAAAGAAATTATTGATTAATTATAGGAGATTGTTTAACACGGCTCCTTTGATAGAAGTAAACAAGCAGGAATAAGATGGATGAGATCATCTTGTAAACGCGATGGAAATGTCCTTATTATTCATTATCATTATGTTGTTAAACTACTGACTAAAATCAGGCTCTCTTACTGGTGGTCTGAACAAACACAATCTTAAAACTCAACTCTTCAATGCGGTGAAAAAGAGCTGGACCCAAGTTTATGTAAAACACAAGTTTCAAATAGTTATTGAACCAAAAAGGCGATCTAATAAAAAGATTCCTTGAGCGAAAAAAAGACTTTGCCCTCTCGTAGCTATATTAAAGAAACTAACAAACTGCGGTAATAACTGTTTGCAGACACACTCAGACCTGATTACTAGCAGCTCTGTTCAATGACATCATCACTTAAACAGACCATTTTCAGAAGCATGAAGAAATAGATTGAAATCATTCAAAACACCAGTTTCTAATGTTCTTGCTCTCCACAGACCCTCAGCGTGACACAATATCTACAGAAGAAAAGTTAACCCCTTAAAAGAGTTCTGATAGTCACATCAGAGTTTTTACAGAAGAACAACCTCTTTCACATTTTATGATATTTTGGCTATTGGTAAATTTCTATGTGTTAAAAGTAAAAGTGCTACACATTATAAATTACGTTTAAAGAAAACCAAATTGTAATACTTTACAAAGATTACTTTCAACGTGTTTTAAAAGTATTTCATCTACTGATGACTATTATCGACTGCAACTAATCATTAAATCCCTGAACAGTTGGGGATATAATAGATTAATCATTACTTCCGTCATGTACGCCGCCACCGTACATCCATTGATTTTAGGAACGGGCGGTTGTATATTTCCAACACTAGGGGGAACGTTATCTCCAAACATTTTCGGGCCATTAATTCTCAACCATTAGTCCGATTTAGTCCAGATATGTTGAATCGACCAGTAGCTCTATCTTGCATACGTCATATTTAACTCTAGTAGATCATATTTTACCCACTAGGGGGAGCTTTTTGATAAAATAACAGCATTTTTCAGACATCACTTCCTAACCGTTGGTCCAATTATTCCAAATTTGTTGGATATGAATCGACTCAAGGAGATCTTTCTTATGTCATATTTAATCCAAAAGTTCATTTTTTTAGTCACAAGGGGGAGCTATTTTAACAGAAAAAAAATCAACAACGCTGTTTTCCGGACATAACGTCACATTCATTTTGCTTGCTTGTCCAACGCAGGTGATTGGGTTCTCTTCAGAGAAACACCTTTACCGTCAAGGATGACGGCGTAGGCCTAGTTATTGTTTAAATACTTTGAGACCTTACTTTTAGTTGAGAGCCCTGACATTGTGTACATTTCCTGCAGTCTACTTGTTAAAGATTTCGTGCACCACATTTAAGTCTATTACCTTTAACACCGCAGCCATTTATACTTATTAATTTACCCCTAAATTGGACAGAATTTAAAACGAGTTTGCACGATTTGTGGAACAACAAGCAATCAGAGCTCATTGTGAAGATATGGAATTCAGCCGTTGGCTGTCCGAAGGAGCAGCGGAGCTCCTATAGAGAATGTGTTACTGTCCACTCAGTTTGTAGAGCGGACCCAAGGGAGGAGGAATGTGTGCAGCAACACGTTCAATGTGATTGTTAGGCTGTGTTCGATTCAAAACAACCCAGCTAGAGGGGAGCTACCATTCAGGAGGCACTTGAAGCACAGGTGCAGCTCTGCTGTGTGCCTCAAATAAAGGGGAAAAAAACTTGACCCCGTGACATTCAAACAAAAACAAGCACCGAGCTGTGCAATGATGGTGGCCATGGTTGTTCTTTCCAATTTTTTCTTCCTCTCTATGCTTCAGCATTTTTCTGGAGGGGCTGCGTTGCCTCACAAAGCTCAAAGCAAACAGAGTGGCGTGAACATGGGCTGGAATAAGGGTAAACACAGGTTGTTGTGACGTGTGTGGTGAGTGAGTGACCGTTTGTGGTGGACATTCCTGATATTGAGCCTGCAGAGCTATTTTTCTCTTGTCGGGTGAGATGTTATGAGAAGCCTGGTCCCCCACCCAGGGCTCACCTGTTGAGCCGTGACAACCAAACAAATGGCTTCAATTCTTGCTCTCGGTGACCTTTGGCTCTTGGGCTTTGAGTTGCCCTGCAGAGAGGGGCCGTTTGAAAAACCTCCCTTGTTAAAAAACAACTTTTCCCCCGGAGCAGCCAAAGTGCTTAGCTGTTTAACACCTGTGGCTCGATCCGCTGATCTCCAACACAACTGCTCTTATCTCCCATATCCTTGCGAAATGTAGAGGCATTAGTCAGGCCTTTTATCTGGACACCTGAACGCAGTGACAATTTGTGAGGTTTTTGTGAGAATGACAGATGATAGATGAGAGACATCTGTCTGGAATTCTTTAAAGGATTCTCAGATAAAGACTAGAGCAGAAATTAAAGACATTGTTTTCATATGTACCCATGGACTGCGAGCATATGTGGCCTAGCGAGCCTCAGACATGATTTTGAGGATGCAGCTTTAATTTACTTGCATGATAATTCTGCCAATAAATGTTTTTGTTTCACAGTCATAACATCAGTCATAACTCAATGAGCACACACCTCGACCAAGGCCGCTCTATTTCTGCATAATGCCATTGCACTTAAGCACTGGTCACATGATACTATATCCCTACTCCTCAAATAAGGAAGGCAGAAATAAGGAGGATAGTTAAACTCTTTTGCTTTTTAGGCAGCAACTCACCCCCAACATAGAATGGGCAATCCACTCACTGGGGGGATTATATATCTCATTTGGCCTGGGAGTGCCTCGGGATTGAGCTGGAGAGTGTTGCTGGGAAGAGAGACATCTGGAATTCCCTCCCTGTCTTGCTGCCATTACGACCCAACCCTGGATAAGCGGAATACAATGGAATAGAGCGATACAGAAATGTGGAAGCCGTCTAAGGAACCACATGTTGGAATGAAACAGCCCCAGTCAGTAATAACCTACTCACCTCCTGTCCAACCAGATGGTTGGTGTTTTCAGATACAGTACTTCCTCCTTAATGAGAGAAATCAATGACGAATCATGAAATGATGTTTGTAGGAAAGCTGGGGAAATTTGTCCGTCCTTTGCAAATTGAGTACATTTTTTGGCCTGTAGCTCATGTTGAGATGTTTAAGTATCTCCTAACAGCCGCCAATGATCCCACAGACTCTAAACATATTGTGAATTCTTGGCATCCTTTAATTAAAAAAAGTCCATAAAATGAGATGCAGTAAATGCTCTTTAATTCAAATTATTCACAAAAATCTAATCTTTATCTAATGTACCATAATTAAGAGAAACGTGTTCAACAATTATTTGTAACCGTAGGAAATACGGCGATAAAAAATGTGACTTAGGCATATTTCCAGTCCTATTTTATATTTTTAGGGGTTCACCTGTTTGAGTGGGAACTCTTACGTAGGGAACCATGACTACCTGTTCCACAGGGGCATAAATATGAGGTGAAACTGGCCTAATTCTCTTTGGTGTTCCTCACAAAGGGAAAGACCAGAGAACATCCCAACGATGTGCGGAGAAAAGTTGTTGAGCAGCACAAATGTGGAAATGGAGATAAAATAATCTCTCAACAGATAAAATGTCAGTTTGAAGAGTTAAATCAACAATTAAGAAGTTTAAAGAGAGTGGAGATGTCCAGACGGCATGGAAGAAGATGTGTCTGCAAACTGACCCAACAATGATTGGGACAATGATGACCCATCATCTATGAAGAGAACCACTGTGAAGTCTACATGGCAAAAGCCGTTGTATCAGAAAGAAGCCAAATATTCCTTATTGTAATCAAATTGAGAGAAAAAAGCCCGGCAGTGTCCTTTCAATAAACGCGACTCGCTTAATATTGGAAAATTTAATGTAATTTAACTAAAGGCCTATTGTGGTATTTTCAATGCTAGTCAAGCAAAATCTGGTTACCCCCTTGGCAGATGTTTTCGATCAATACAAGACAATTTGATTATATATAAGTATATTTGTGTTATTTCCAGTTCTAGTGCAAACATTTAATGGCTTCGTGGGTCATATGCTATCTCTCCAAAAAAAAGTGTAAAAAGAAAAACCTTAAAAAAACTCAACAAAAACAAAACACAAACACGGGTCATGGTGGCTATGATCAGTATTCTAGATGTCCTTCTCCCCAGCACCACTCTCCATCTCGGGGATCCTGAAGCGTTCGCAGGCCGGATGAGATATATAGTCCGTCCTGTGAGTTCTGGGTCTACCCCGGGGTCTCCTCTCAGTTTGACATGCCTGGAATACCTCGAAAGGGAGGCGTCCTGGAAACATCCCGATCAGATGTCTGATCCGCCTCACCTGGCTCCTTTCGACATGACGGAGCAGCGACTGTACTCCGATTTCCCTCCAGATGCCTGAGTTCCACACCTTAAGGCTGATGACAGTTACTCTGTGAACATCTCGCTCTTTGCTGCTGTAACACTGCAGAGAAATAAAGAAAGAAGAATGAAGGATTTTCTTATCTTATCTTATCAACCTGCGCCATACAGACATTGTGATGTAAAAATGGACAGAACTACACTGGAAAAAATTATTATATATAATTAATGAATACAAGATTACATCCTTATTACAAAATTATACAAGATTTTAGCCTGTAATAAGTAAAAAAAAAAACTGCCAACAGAATAAGTGAAAATTAACTTGGTAAGATTTCTTAAAATAGGACCAGATATTTAGATTAGGGACATTTTGAAATGAGCTGGTAAATATAAAAATTCTAATCTAAGAAGTTTTATTGTTAATTGTTTATTTTTACATGCTTTTTCTTGTTTTGTTTTTTTAATCATAAATCGTCAGATAAAAGGTGTGAACAGAGTGTTTACTGATTTTAACAGGTTAGATAATGAATGAAAAATGCTAAATTTACATAAGAAATAGATTGCCTACAGTTGCTCATTGACGCAGATTGTGACTGTGAATATATCTTTACTAAGTAAATCCTCTCTTCTCCTCTCCTCACTTTTCCTGTCCTCTCCTCTCCCCTCTCACCAAATGGAACGGCACATACTGTGTCATTGTAAGCGTATCCACCTCCAATGTGTACGCCTCCAGTCAAACAGGCGCAACTCATCAGCCTCTATGTGGGAGAAAATTACTCCAAACTCACGCATGAATAGGCTTAGTGTTGGGCAGATATCCCTTCACCTACTGCATGATAATCAATCCCCGTCCAACCTCATGAATAGAATAAATAATCAATTTATTTGGAAAGGAAGACCTCCTACAGGCACCATTTAATTGTTAGGGAGATGCTCATGCAAACACATTCTTAATCCAGTCACACACCTAATTGCATGAATATTCTCCTTCAGGTTGGGTGGTGGGTGTGAAATGCAGATTTACCATGAGCAGCAGAGCCTCAGAATGTTGCTGTGTGGCTCATTCTTAAACACCTTGAGGAACTGTTTTCCTTCACACTTCAGTCATGCAGTATTAAAACACTACGGACCACACATACTGTATGCACAGTAACATAAGTCCATGTGCAGATACACACACACACACACACACACACATACACACTCAGAAACACACACACACACACATTGAATACTGACATTTGTGCTTTGAGAGGAATAAAAGTTCATTGGCTTTCCATTAAAATTGAGAAACCTTGTCCTGGAAGTATCAGGCCCTGTGAGCGAGCTCTGCAGCATACCACTAGGAATACGTAATTGCTTGTGTCAAGCTGATACAGATGCACCGAAATGCTGCAATCCAACACTGTCCTGCCAAATGCTCCGACAAACACAGCAGCACCTGCCTGAAATCTGGTGGAGTGGAGTGCAATGTCTTGGCCTCGGAGAGTGGATGTGTACTTCAGTGTGTGTGTGTGTGTGTGTGTGTTCCTTCAGTAGTGATCATGATGAAGCAGGAATAGCATTAGGTAATCAGCTCTGCTGGCGTCTCTATAGCTGCTGGGCTTGACTGTTGGAGACATGTCCACATATGGAGGTTCTTGCTGCTCACGATATATTTCATTTGAACACCCTCGTGTACTGATCTATCTATCTATCCATCTATCTATCCATCTATCTCTCTATCTCTCTATCTATCTGTCTGTCTGTCTGTCTGTCTGTCTGTCTGTCTGTCTGTCTGTCTGTCTGTCTGTCTGTCTGTCTGTCTGTCTGTCTGTCTGTCTGTCTGCCTGTCTGTCTGTCTGTCTGTCTGTCTGTCTGTCTGTCTGTCTATCTATCTATCTATGTATCTATCTATCTATCTATCTATCTATCTATCTATCCATCTATCTCTCTATCTCTCTATCTATCTATCTATCTATCTATCTATCTATCTGTCTGTCTGTCTGTCTGTCTGTCTGTCTGTCTGTCTGTCTGTCTGTCTGTCTATCTATCTATCTATCTATCTATCTATCTATCCATCTATCTCTCTATCTCTCTATCTATCTATCTATCTATCTATCTATCTGTCTGTCTGTCTGTCTGTCTGTCTGTCTGTCTGTCTGTCTGTCTGTCTGTCTGTCTGTCTGTCTGTCTGTCTGTCTGTCTGTCTGTCTGTCTACCTACCTGCCTGCCTGCCTGCCTGCCTGCCTGCCTGCCTGCCTGCCTGCCTGCCTGCCTGCCTGTCTGTCTGTCTGTCTGTCTGTCTGTCTGTCTGTCTGTCTGTCTGTCTGTCTGTCTGTCTATCTATCTATCTATCTATCTATCTATCTATCTATCTATCTATCTACCTACCTACCTACCTACCTACCTACCTGTCTGTCTGTCTGTCTGTCTGTCTGTCTGTCTATCTATCTCTCTCCTTCTCTCTCTCTCTCTATCTATCTATCTAGAGTAGATAGATAGATAGATAAAATGGGCTGGATATTTCCTGTAAAATAGGCTGGAAACCTGAGCCCAGTTTTCAAAGATATCCTGCTACAACATAATTTGATTGATTACCCAAAACCAAATATTCTACCCGTGCAATCCTTTGTAAAGAAAAAAATCTCATGCCGAAAACAATAATCTATACTTTCTCTGTTTAAATAGTGGCGTATCTCATCCCCTGCTCAGGGAGTAAGGTGCTCTCAAACTCATCCTGTCTCCTGTGTCGGTTCAGTATCTTCTTCCTAGCGTTAGCTGCTTAATTCTAGTAACTGCTTTTTTAAATTATCGTGGTATCACACACATAATATGTCAACAACATGTGACATCTCTGTCTTCTCCTAGCACCCTGCTGGCTCCATCAATTCAACGCCGGTACTAGTTCTTCTTCTTCACATCAGATATATCCAGCTTAACTACGCTCCCTGTCTTTCCCACCACTATGAAAGTGGTTTTTAGTGTGCTTTGGTTGAACTGGACCTCTAACAGCCCAGGAGTGCCATAGTTCGGAGGCAATGTTTCATTAAAATGAAAACTATGAGATTAATATTGCATGCGCCAAATATACAATAAATTAATTAATTCAGCTTTCCGTTAAAGACGGGGCTGGGCACAGCCTCAACAAAGTTTGGCTACCTGCATCCCACACGCCTCAACTTCAGCTGGATTCAGGCCTCTATAGGTGGGCAGTGTCTGATGCCAATCCTCCCACTCAATCCTACTCTGATTCAAGCCTTACCCGCCCCCACATACAGCAGGTGTGTCTTCAGAGTGCTGGTGGAAGCCCTTGCCCTATAATCAAACTGGCGTCCATTTGAAACTAGACCAACACTGTCAACCCCACCAGCAAGGGTATATCCCCGAAAGCCCCAATCCCCTGCCATGTGCCAGCAATCGTCCTGATTGAACTCCTTAAAATAAACGTTAAATAGTGTCTGAAGTGATTCTCTGTAAAAGGGCTCCTCCTAGTGAGAAATATATTAAGTATTGGACTAAAATATGATCAATAAAAGATAGAGCTCTCCGAGTCGATTCATATACATCACATTTGGACTAAATCGAACAAACGGTTAGGAAATTATGGCCCCAATACCTTTGGAGATAAACCTCCCCCTAGAGTCGACAATACAACTGACCACATTGTCTCAGCTGAACCAACCCGATCGCCAACCTAAATGTACAATTGTGGCGTGTTCATTTGACTATGTTTTAAATTTCAGCTATTACTCGGACCACATCAAGTTACAGAATTCTAACTGCCGTAAAGTTTTGGTAAATGTGTTTGTTTGAATTTTAAAATTTGGATTACTTTCCAAAGATGACAGATTAAGATTACCCCTTTCATCCCTCCCAAAACAATCATGACACAAACAAATCCTCACCTCTTTTATGAGGATTTCAGTGGTGTAAATTATAGATCATTTGGAACCTGAATCTCAAAGATACCAGTCACCCAACCCAGTTCTTACATTAATTCTCCCAGCTGCAGTCCTTTATGCCCCACTTCCACAACCAGCAACTCTCTGGCACCGTCTGTGCCTTTGCTATTCCGCTGAAGCTGCTGTATGTGAATCAGTGCTGTGGAGATGTGTATTTTGAGAGTGTATTGGGAGTACAGCAGGTCAATGAATATTTGATGACAGTGCCACCTCTCCTCTGTGCCCAAGCAGATGATCTCCTGACCTTCAGACACCCAGAGCTGGATGAATTATTAAGAGCAGAGCTGTCAGTCATTAGTGCCTGGCCAGCTCCATGTGGAATAGAGATGGAGGACTATCTGTGATCACATCTCGCTCAGATGCCAATCAGCATGCTACAATCTGCTGATTGGACACTTGGAACCTGGCAATAACTGAATCTGTGGAAGCCTAGCAGATTCACCTTTGTAATAAATACACCAAATATGCATGAAATATTGATGTGATGTCAAGATAAAAAGGAAAGTGTGTTCGGCATGGTGATGGATGCTTCATCAAAATATACTTTTCCTTAGGAGTTATTCTGCAATTTATGGAAAGCTTAACTTTTGAAATCTCAAATATTTCTAACTTCCTCTCAGGCCTCCACTTCATATGATTTTATATTTCTGATTAAGTATTTTCATCCACAGTGTAAGTTTGATGAGTTCATGAAATGACTGTTTGGATTTTCACACGGTGCAGAGTTCCGGTGTTCTCATGGCCGTGCGAGTGACAGGAGACTATTGAACTGATTGTGACCTGCTAAGCTTTGTTTGGGTGGAGCCCTCAAATTTCACCACTCAGCTGTTTAAAGCTGCTGTGTTTGTGCGAGCCCATATGGACAAATCAATGAGTGTGTGCTCTAGCAAATGAGGCTTTTGCTGGGAATGTGATGCAGTGTCTGCCCTCATCTTTGAATATTTGTGTGTGTTTATGTGTGTGCGTGTGTGTGTTTGTGTGTGTGAGTGTGTCTGTGTCTGTGTGTTTCTGACACAGGAAGCTTTTGGGAACAGACAAAGGAATTGGGGATAACTTGTCCAATCTAATTAGAGACAAAAGCCATGTCCCTAAACGAAAAAGGTAGATTAGTGGGTTTGGTAGTTAACAGGGTAAGTGCCAGACAAGTATTAGGTCTATCTGAGTATCTATGTGGATTTGTGTATTAACATCCATTAGTATTTTCTGGGACTGCTTGAGGCTTGAGAATCCACCTTCCTTGAAGGTGTAGCATACGATACTTTGTCAGGCATTGACCAGCCATCACCCGATCCCACATCCAACGCTCCAACCTGATCCCCTTTATCCCCCGAATTCCCTTTCCGTATTCACACCGCTCCTTTCACCTCACCGCCAACTCTTGCCTTTCCCATCCACTGGACGTTTAATTGCCAGCCCACCCTTCTCTATTCTCCATGTTGCCCTGCCCCAGCAACAGCTTGGCTCAACTTGCAGCTGATCGGCAAATTTGCTCTGTTTGGCTTCGGCTGGTTGCTGAAGTTGGTGACAGGATTCCAAGGGAAATTTTTCCTTCCAAGGAAAGTGCATCTCTTTTTGCTGCAGAAAGTTCAACATCAAGGGTTGAAATACTTGTCAATAAAAAAGATCTATCTAAGACCACACCTGAGGCTTCTTATACACTTGTATTTACAACTAATTTTTGATCTTTTGACATCAAGTCTCAATCATAATGATCGGGGACAAAAGCGAGGCTTTTCTATTTTGTCGTGCGGAAAATTCAGGCAGTCCCACCTAATCAGATCGCCTGTGGACCTGATTGGTTTAAAAGCACACTTGAGTGACAGGTGACATTGTCCTTCCTCGTACGCCGATGCACGTGAGCCTGGTATCTGTCATTGTGCCGTTTGAAATTAAAGACTAAGCATGTTCCTCTGCTCAAGACTGTCAAACAACATTAGCGTGAAGTCTGCTGATCCTTATGGATTGGACTTTAACATGAAAAAGGAATGGTGGAAATTCCTGGTGGAAATCGAGGGTGTTTTTCTTTTCTCATTTGGTCTGCATCCATACTATATGACAAGGTTGGGTAAAGGGTATTTGTCCTACAGTATTGTATAATGTGATGTGCCCTTGATTGAGGAGGCCCTCAGGCATCCTTCAAATGCACACTTCGTTTTCTTGAACCGTCAGACCGGGAGTTTTAAAGACATGCATGCTCACATATGTTTGCAACAGCAAGAATTCCCTTCATACCAAGTGAGTGATTAAGCCAGCATGATACTTATTTTGCCCAATGGACTCAGGTTTTGTGTTTATTTCAAACACAGTGACCCCAGTGTCATATTTGCTATCTCAGCTATGGGCATCAAGGGAGGCATTCCGCTCAGGGATTGGATTCTTATGGGCTTCCTAAGTGGAAAGACAGGCCCTGCCTGGATAACTCCTCCTTTTTGACTGCGATGGCTTTTCCAGTGAGTGCACACTTGTATACAGTAAAGTTCTTTCCAACGGGGGGAGCGTTTCTCCTTTGTCAGCACTTTTTTTTTGTACAATGCCTCTACAAAGGCTCGAGCTCGATTGTCTGCCTGCTTTTAACGGCTCTTGTGTGTGGCATCTTGGCCCTCAGAATGACTTTTCAGTCGTTGTTTTTCTGCTTGTCTTGAGAAGTGTCTTTTGCAAAAGCAAAAAAAAAAATAACCAGCCCTGATCATTGACCTCTACCACCACCCAGCCAGTGAAATGTTGTTAAGTAAATCCACAGCTGGTGAATGTGAACGATATTCATAATCTCCAAGAGTGTCCAGTTTTACAAGCTGGGAAGAAGAGATGCGGATGGTATCAGTCTCATTCGCAAATAATCACCCCTACTACACATCTTCCTTGATATTCAGTTTCACATTTCTTGCCGTCTACTTAATAAGAATCCTTATTCATCACTTTCTCTCACTGTCACCTTCACCGTACTTCATTTTTCCCGTTGCTTTTCCTTTTCCTGCTGTTGTGTGTTACATCACAATCTAACTGCATCTGCTTGTGTGCGGCACCTGAAGGGTGTTCGGTTTCTGCCTGTGCATAGAGAAACTTTTACTTCACAATTAAAATGTACAAAACCTTTTAGTGCAGCGTCCCAGTGGCCTAGCAAAGAGGAGGCTGTGACAAATTGCTATGTGAATTGAGAAAGCCCCAATAGGAACATCTTTAGTATCTGTTCATGTGTGAGCATTGTCTGGGGAGGTGGTGAGACAGCCCTACCCGTAAATATGTTCCGAAAAGAATTCTCCATATATTTGTTGAAATTATCCTTGAGACAAAAGATGGCATTTTTCCAACTCAATAATGTTTAAATACCAAGAATGTCAACCTTCGAGCAGGGATCTCGTCTCCATTCATTTCATCACCTAATCAACAATATCCAACTCTTTATAAATCAGTAATTTTAGCGTTCAAGTCCCTCAAAGGACTTTTTCCTATCAGGATAGTCATGAGAATTCCAGAGGATTAGAGTAGATGAATCCAAAGAGCATACTTCATCTTGTTTTTCCGTGGGAGACTGGAGGAAAGAATAAGAGACAGAGAGATTGAAAAGGAGTTTGACGGCTGTGATGGTGAACTTTTCCCCAGTTCCACCTGGCTGCAGTGGAGGACTTTTCAGCCACAATGGGCCCCTGGGATCTGGTGCTCATTGGAGCGGACCATGCATACGGGCTGTGATCCTCAGTGTGTGTGTTTAAATGTGTGTGTCTTTAGAGACAGCTGTCCAGCTCATCTTCCCCTCTTGTGACCTGCAACATTTATTAACCCAGATGACCAGGTGGCTATGTCCCTCTGTCCCTGCCAAGGCATGCTTCGCTCTGACCTCTGAACTTCTATGCGACATTCCTCAGCTCATGTTTACCGTTCATTTACTGCTTGGTTGAAGAGACATCCTGGTCTTGGAATAGAATACTGTGGATGCAAAATGAAAACGATACAAGATAAAGGCATCCCTATGTTTCAACTGTGACTGAAATTCATTTCTATTGGAGGAATCTCTTTTGCACAACCTGTCCAAGACAAGCCTGTTTCACAGCCAAAGTAATCGAGCCGAATCCACCAGCTGTATGAATTCATGTGCAAGCAAGGTGGTAAGACAGGATGGGGCTATAACATTTTGACAGAGTGCACAACTCACAACCGGGAGATTTAAATAACAGAGTTTATTCCTTATCACCTAACTTGAAGAAAATCAACAAGAAATGTGACATGCTAATGGTTGATATTGTTTTTGTTTTTTTTACACAACACATCTCCTCTATGACCTGTCAGTTATTTCTTCACTTTAACATACTGAATTAGTATTCTTAACCCAAAAACATGGAGGGTGGGTGTTAGAGATGTCACCAGAGTGATCTTAGGATCCATCCATCCATTCATCAATTTTCTTCCGCTTACCCAGGACTGGGTTCTGTTGGCAGCAGTCTAACAGGGGATTTTCAAATATCCCTCTCTGCAGCAACACCCTCCAGCTCATCCTGGGGGATCCTGAGGCGTTCCTAGGCCACTGTCGGCTTTAGTTGTAATATATAGAATTGACTTTATTCCCATCACTTTTATGAAGGTTTTTTCAAATGTCTGGCTGTGAACCAATAGCACTATTCTCATAAACCCAGATAAACACCCATGTAGAGAGAAGCGCTCTGAGTCCAACCAAAATCCCAGCCAGACAAACTTTTGGCTTGTCCAGTTTTCTTGATCCTCTCCCAGATCCCAGATATCCCTAACAGAAAAGGTCCTGAGTGTCACTTTCATGGTAACATTATGGACTTTTCCAGATGCTTCTCAGTCCTTTGGCTAGCAGTGCTAAATATCCACAACCTCCATGTAACCTCTTATCCACATATACTGTATGTCTTCACATTCAATCTCGATGTCTTGTGGTGTTCGATGTAGAATAGGTTGAAACTTACACATTCTTTGTGCACTTCTTTCATCGCCCTTATAATGGTGTGAGGGGGCTGAGGGCAGGACAGGGACCCAAGGTTAGCGAACAAGAAGTGTCTAGTTTCTGTTGTGTAACAGCAATACCTCCAGGCTTCCTGTGCACATGTTCTGCGTAATGCTCATGTCCTGGTGATTGGGTGGGCCATTAGAGGACATGAGGCAAGTGAAACCCTACCTGATTCATACTTCCTCCCACTGGTGCTGCTGCTGCTGCTGCTGCTGCAAGTTGATGCTGGACTTCAAAGTTGTCTTGTAAGTCAATGTATATGACGAGTTGATTACTGTTTAAACACTGCCTCTTTGTTTGGCTGCGGAATTGAAGCTGACTTAAGCATGTCTCTTTTTTTTTTGCATTGTTTCACACTCAACTCTATCCAGGGGTTATTGCCTGCTTGAAAATATCGGCATGATGCAGCAGAATGTGACCCTGTGTCCTGACACCTCTCTTTTTTTCACTGACTTCACCTCTCCCTCCCTTTGTCCTCTTGCTAAAGGGCAGGGCCTTGGCACACTAATCTCCTCATACCAGCTTCACCCTTTTGACTGCCCCACCCTGACCCCACCTCGCATTTGTGTGTTTGCTTTGGCACACCAGAAGACATCCGTCACAGCATCTGCCACTGTGACACGCAACCTACCTTCACCCAGAGCCCTTCGAGTGTGCTAAAGGACTAGCCATGTGTCCCTAGTACCCTCTAAATGGGTGACAACTCCAATGTCCTTCCTGTCGGAATTAAGCACTGGTACAATCCACTCTCAATGCCTCCATGGCTGCTCAAAGGGATGGGATTTGGAAGCTGTTTAAAGAGGGGCAACAGGTGTAGGTTTTTTTTCTTAGCACTCCCCTAGACATTCAGAAAATCTTTCTGTCCCAGGAGAGTGGCTTTAGTGGGGACGGGGGCTGGGTGTTTGTGTGTGTGTAGGGACAACATATAATAGCAATAATGTATACACTTTATTATCACTTTATCATAAATTGTACTACATTATGAAATTTGTGCTCTGCATGTGACCAATCCCTGAGGGGCAGTGGGCGGAGCCTGTAAGGTCTGGGTCCAGACACGAGGTCGGCAAAATTTATAATGCAATGTATTTATCCGGTCTCTATGGATTCCCCGAAGTCCCTTGAGAAAAAAATGCATATTTTGCACATAATATAAATTCAGCATTACAAAGGCGGGCCTGTAATTTGAAAAAAGCTAATGTAGCTAAATGACTCCTGTTGATGACGATCCCATATCTACGAGTAAAGCTGTTAGTATTTGACTCTGTAACCTCCTTTTTCTGCTCATGGCATAAGCACATACTTATGTTTCCTGTTGCTGAGCAGTTCATTTTAGGGGCTCTAATTTTGAAGAATCCCAGCAGAGGTAAGATTGATTGGCATTGTGTATGTGTTCTGACTTGATGAAATTAGGATTGATCAGACGAGCTCCCGTGTGTTTTATAAACCAATGATGTGACATTTTGAAGTGAAACAAAACTTTTTAAACCAACTGAAGTACCTGTTATGTTCAATGATGGCTTCGTTCATCAAGAGACGCATATGGCTTAACACTAATTTACCTAGTGTGAGGCCTCAATGCTAATTCTATTAGCATATAAATGGCAAATCCCATTACATGTTAACATTAAGCCTACGGACAAATCGCTAATTATTTCTCCACATTGTTGTGAGGCAATAATCATTCAGATAAAACCTGGAAGCCTTAGTCTCTCGTTTGAAGGACTGTTTATCTGCCAAAGTGAATGCCAACATTCAGCGAGAGCAAAATAAAATACAAACATTTAACTTCAGCTATTAGCTGTATCCATTCTGTATCCATCCTGTGTGAATCCCCTCTAACTTTGCAAGACTAGTGTGCATTAGGAAATGACAAAAGTGCGTATAGCTTGAAACATAAATAATCCGTCTACCAGGGCGGACTGCGAAAGTACAGCCTATGTATGGGAAACATTGTTGTTACCCTTGCTTGTAGTATGTCCTACTTAAGGCTGATCTTTATTTTGACTGACGAAGAATGGCTTTTTGGGGCTTCGAAACTTTTTCCCTCCAAGAAAGTCGGCTAAAACAAGAGCTGAACGTTCAGATAGATCAGTCGAAATGATTGACACACCTTGACACATGTATCAAGGCCTCTTTGTATAGGTGAGCATTTCTGGCCTTTCATTGGACACATCTAGGCCAGACTGAAAGAGAAAGAAGTTGCTTTTGTCTAAATGGGTTCGTAATGGACTGATAGCTTTGTGCTGACCTCCCTCCTTCCCCACATGCTTCCTTTCCTCCCTTTAGTCTCCTGGCTGTTAGGGACCCCCTTTAGAGACGCTTATACTCACAACCTTTGACTGTCAACAAGCAAGGGCCATGGAGAGGTGCAGATTATGTGTCCTGATAGATGATATGCAGTAATGGGGAGAATACAGAGCAAATTCTTGTTTCTGGTGAACCTTATCTCCAAGCAGTGACACACATTCTGTAACTTTATATGGTATACATTCACTCTAGCTGATATAGTGCATGAATTAAACTCTAAAGGGATCACAATTGAATTGAGTGCCGATGACTTTACAATGCTTGTGAACTCCATAACCTCTTCCTCTGACATGGATGGAGGTGATAGAGGCCAGCATTACCCCAACATTAGAACTCCCATGGGGTTGATTAGGTCCCATGTCCTGTATAACAACCATCGTTATATTGTGATTCTTTCACTTTGTGTGAGGACCTCCATCAACAAAGAATGAAAGAGGCCATTTTCTCCCCTCACCGGGCCATTTGACAATCCAATCTTCTGGAGCAGTCTAACATAATACCCCTCTTTTGATTGGGGCTCTCTCCCGCCCACTTGCTTTACTTCTCTTCCCCTTATCTTCTCTGTCTTTTGTGCCTTGTTGTTGTAGCAGGGATCTGCAGAGAGGGGTGAAGGTTGGCAGGGCAGGTGTCTAATTTTCATTAGAATTGCAAATAGGAGAGAGTGGATGCCTGATCAGATAAGAAAGCAAAGTGGGAACAATGGGGGAGAAAGGGGCAACGGGAGCAGAGGAGAGGAGAGGACAGTGTTTGGGTCTACTCTGTTGCCTTTGATCCCTGTGGGTTTCAGCCGAGGCTCATCTGACTCCACACCACAACCAGGGGACAGGACTCTTTGCCTCACTCTCTCTTCCTTCCCTCCATCCATCAAGCAAATTCTCACAGGTCAAAGTAAGCAGAGGAAGGTTTTCAAAAACGCTGAATTGTTTTCCAAATTATTGGTAAATATTTATAGTTGCAGTCCTCCATATATCAGTATATATCAGTATTCACATAATTATACATTTTATAGTCTCACTAGTATTTATACTTTACATTTAGCAATATAATTTGTAAAACCTTCTATCATTTTTGATTGTTGAACAAAAAAAACAACTTCTGGCGTCGGCGCCGGCGGCAGTCTGCCAGTATCACTTTTTGATGTCTTGTTTAAATTTAATATCATTTTTCATTACAATGTGCACTATTGTCCGGCATCTGGCATTTTATGATATCAGTTTTCAGGCATAACATTACGTTGAATATAATTATACCGCCGAAAACTTGAGCATAATTTGAATCGTGATCGCCGCTGCCGTTTATCCTTTTGTGTTAACGAGATAACTCAAAAACCATTTCATAATAATAATAATAATAATAATAATAATAATAATACATTTAATTTATAATGCACTTTACATTTGGATGAAATTTCATGGATCACTTTCAATTTATACCCACATAGACCTTAGTGCGAGGAAGAACTGGATTGATTTGTATCATGTTCTCATTCTAAGGCACCTGCATTTACTTCGTATGCACTTAATTACTTATACCTAATGTTCTCTTGTCTTTAGTCACATATTGTATATTTTGTTACTATCGGTGTTGAGGAGTCTCTGGCACAAGAATTACATCCCAGTTTTATATCAATCAAGTATTAATAATGACATTAAAAACTAAAGTGAGTAAGTAATGAAGAAAAACACATGTATGTATCAGCCACACACACACACACACACACACACACACACACGCGCGCACAGACACACAAACCCACACATGTGAAATGACTGAGACCAGCTGTGCCCTAAAGCTGTCAAACCCAACAGCTGGACTTTACAATTCTCCCCTCAGTGAAATCTCCTAACACACCGCTGGCACCAAGATTAACAAAGATTTGCTCAGCATATGTGAATACCGAGCATTGGAGGAAATCGTCAGGGTTGTCTTGACGTCACAAGTATGGTGAAGGGGTTGTCTTTTTTTTGTTGAAAAAAGGTGAAATAACCCTTCCTTTGACAGAGACGCGCCTGTGCAGTCCTCATTGACAGCAATCTGCACACATCCGTAGGGTGAAGTGTTGAAAATCATCAATTCCACTGGGCTTGTTGCTGTGCTGAAGGCTTGCAGCAACAAGGTTGACTGGTTGCAGCACTCCCAACATGCACCTGGGTGTGTTTGTGAAAGGACAGGACAGGCCGGAACGAAGGAACAGCTATGTCAATACCTCCAAAAAGGGAAAAACAATCATTTCGGGGTTGAAATGTCATTTCAGTTATTTTTCCCGCTGAATACTTTTCTCTCTGTACATTTGCCCTTATTAAGCAGACTATGCGACCAGACAAACAGTACTATTGAGGGAGTTTGTCGAGGAACCGAACTCGTATCTGTGCAGCGCATCAAGATGCCCGCGTGGGCGACCTGGACCTGTTAAACTCCGTCCTGTGCTGGATCAGGTTTGCAGTTCTGCTTGTTTTAATAAAGTGGATTCCACATGCAGATGAACATGGCTTTGGAGCACTTGGCCCGCTCCTGCTCCCAGCGGGCTCTGTTTTCTCATGATACTGTTCTCAGCAGCACCTGTTGGTAAGACCTCGGGCAGCAGATGTTCCAGCTACATTCCATCTGAAAAAGCATGACTATCGATTTGGAAGCAGTTCCTGCCAGAATCCACCACTTTGTGTGCTTTCAATCGTGAAAGTGCCCTATTCCAATTTGTCTAACTCTTAAATAGCGGGAAGGAAGCCTACCTATACTCAAAGTACTCGGAGCGCTGGGAGCTATTTGTTATAAGGTTACAGACAGACAGGTTAATAAGACGCTCACAAAACACAGACACAATGAGAAACCCATTTTTTCCCATGTTCAGCCCTATAATCTCCCTCTGCCATTCATAAGAGCAATCCGCTGCAATCAGATATCCACCGTGATAAAAAACCAAATACATACTCTCTTATCTGCAAAGATCATAATACAGTCATGTTACTGTGAAAAGCCGGTGTTTTTCCTGACACCGCGCTGATACAAGCTAGACTCAGCGTGACTCAAGAGATATGGATTACTCCTTTGCTGATGGATAGGAGTGTCCACACGAAGCAGATCCGACAGCTTAACGAGTGACTGACTTATGGAGTGACGCGCCTGCACAGCGCATGGTTATCTCTTAACATATGGTACCTGACAGAGAGGACATTAGAGAGACACAAGGAGATGACACAGCTGACAGGATGAGTGAAAAGAGCGAAGTGGGCTTGATGACAAATTCAGGGTAGAGGTGGGAATCTGAGTGAGCGGCGGTAACAAACTGGAGAAATGAGAGAGTGGGTGCAGAAAAGACAAAAGGGCAAAAGGAGAGAAAAGCGTCATGCCTCTAAAAACAGAAAAAGTGGGAGGACCCTTTAACACACACACAATAACACGCATGCATATAAACACACGCACACAAACTATCACACACACATACACACAATAACACGCCTGCATATTAACACACACACACACACTATGACACACACATACACACAATAACACGCATGCATATTAACACACAGACACACACTATCACACACACATACACACAATAACACGCATGCATATAAACACACGCACGCACACACACATACACTCACACACACATACACACATACAATAACACGCATGCATAAAAACACACGCACGCACACACACATACACTCACACACACATACACACACAATAACACGCATGCATACAAACACACGCACACACACACACATACACTCCCACACACTAACACACAATAACACGCATGCATACAAACACACGCACGCACTCGCGCGCACACACACACACACACACACACACACACACACACGTACACAAGCACACACACACAAGTACAACCCCTGCTCCAAATTCCCTTTCCATCTTTGCCATTATCACCAATGGCCAACTCAGGACTGTGGGAGAAGAGCCTGTGCAGCTGCAAACCCTTAAGTCCTAACAGACAATTACAGCCTCTGGTCGACGTGCCAATATGTTGTTTCTTCCAACCAATGCTCTTTTCTTCTATGTTCAATAATGCGAACAAAATAAATGTTTGGCCATTCCCCTTTCCCATATGGATGTATTTTCCCTAGATAACTTCCAAGGTTGCATTAACTGAAACTTCATTGGATGCTCAGACCCACATTCAGGGGTGTAAAGCCCTCCTCCTTGCAGCGTCTGGAGGCTCCTGCAGCTCCCTCTCTTTTTATTATTATATTGCTTTTTTTTTTTTTTTACTGGGGCATGTGAAGGGTCTGGCATGGCTGTGTGTCACATCCCTTGTACTGACGCACTGTGTGCATGTGTGTAGACGTTCTTCGGGGTGTGTGTCCGTTGCATACAGACCCCATCTGTTTGGTGGCCGGACACAGTCTGGGAAAGTGTGTGGAGGCGAAGAATTCACACACAGCACAAAGGTCCAATTATGAGCCCCCACTCAGAGAAGGAGAAGGGGGTGGACAAAGGGATAATAGGGGCTTGTCCATCTCGGAAGGGGGTATGATGGTTTCCTTGCTTCTCACCTCGCCCTCCCTTCACCTCCCTGCCCCACCACAAACAAATATGTGTCAACAAGAAGCGAGCATGGAGGACATTCCTTTCGGAGAGAAGCAGTCCTTCACAGCGTCTCATGCTTTGTAGCACCAAACCTTATAAAGAAGTTAAAAAGCAGGAGGAGCAAGGAATTAATTTGCCATGTAGAAAAAATCCCAATACAAATACATATCTTCTACAAATAGTGTTAATCTCTTGAGTACATGCCGTGAGAGTGAGAGTGTAATCCTTCCTGTAGACTAAGCAGTCTAGTCATCCGTCTAGTCTGACATGAGTTTAATCTCGGCGTGTCGGGCTTCTGGCGTCTATATAGTTTCACCTCTAGCCGGTTTTTACTGTAACACTGATTAGATTAGTTTATTGGAAGAAATTGATAGTAGCTCTGCTAGCGTCACCTTCCCAGCGCCAACGGCGGCCCGACGGGTGACGGCTCAACTCCGACTCCTTATCTCCACCTTTAGCCACACACTTCGGGCAAATCGGCGTCTGTTTCAGGATCAGGAGGTGGGGGTTTTTATTTTAGCCGAATGTCCGCCATCTCCACACTCGGCACAGCGCTGCAGTGGTTACGAGTCTAGACAGGCTTTGATGTTTGCGCGTGGTGTTTAAAACCGTCGGGACAAAGTGTGAATTCCCTTATCAGAGGAAAGCTGATGTGTCCGGGTTCAAACCACAAAAACCTGTGGCTTGGTCAAAGCAAACATCCCGAGGAACATAGCAGATTAAACCTTCATTAAAGGTTAAGAATACAAGATTTTGAACACTGCAACAGCAAACAAGTACTTTTCAACTGTAATGCAACTATGCACCGATCAGCCATAACATTACAACCACTGAGGTGATATCAGATAACCTCATTACAGTGGTACCAGTGGTAAGTTTTTATTCTGTTATATTGCTGTGTTTGTGCTCTTTGCTGCTCTAACACTGCAATTTACCCGTTGGGGGACTAATAAAGGTTTATCTTATCTTATCTTATCTTACCTGTCGATAGGTAGGATATATTGGGCCGCCGAAGAACACTTCATGTTCAACGTTGATGGGTTTGAAGTAGGACAAATGGGCAAACTTAACTTTTTAATGTCCTTGCCAAGAAAAAAAACAAACAGTTTAATAATTACTATTTTATTTTTACTGGGAATTTATTCATTTTATATCTTAGACACTCTAAATTTAAAATGAAAAATTGCTTAGTCAAGCAAGTTTAATTAGCGACATCTGAGGGCTCCACAGACGACTGACCCATTTAAAAAAGGACTTAAAACTTTCCTTTTTAGCAGAACCTATAACTTTAATTAACATTGCTGCTTTTTGGTCAGGTCTTTATATAGTTATTATTTCATTTTTTTATTGATGCTTTTATCTGCTTTTACTTTGTAGCACTTTCAGATTTGATCCAAATGTAAAGTGCATTATAAATTAAATGAATTATTATTTATTTTTATAATTAGATAAGCCCAACCTTTTTGTAAAGCATGTTTTTAGAAAACACAATTTCACCCTTATTTGTAACAAGTTACATTTTTCTGTTTAGTAAGTCCTCACACTTTTTAAAAAGAAAAAAGAAATCCTCCTTCATCAAACAGGACTTTTTTCAATGGCCATGGTTGATGCCTCCTCCTTGGTGGCGCCTATGACCTGTGGTGTCGTCCAGGGCGCCGTCCTTGGCCCCTTACTCTTTAGCATGTACATAATCCTACTGGGTCATATTATGAACAGATTCAGTCAAGTGACACACATTGTTCAGGAAGAAATATGGGATTTGAGTCAATCCCATAAATGATCTGAGAGACTTTGACAAGAACCAAACTGTAATGGCTGGACGACTGGGTCAGAGCATCTCCAAAACTTTAGGGCTTTTTGGGTGTTCCTGGTCTGCAGAGGTTATCAAATACCAAAGTGGTCTAGGGAAGGATAACTGGTGAACCGACCCAAAATAGCAAATAAAAGTTAATGCGTCTTAAAGTGTCAGAAGCAGTCAATTAGCACACTGACTGGTTTCATCTGAGTTTGGTGAGCTCTGATGTGAAAGAAAAGCTTAAAATAGAACATTACATTTACATTATACTAAAATTTGGTTGAAAACATTTGAAAGTTTAGTTCAACTATTAAAATTGAAAACCAAAGCTGGAAAAGGAAACACTGGAACTCAACAATTTGTAGAAATAAAAATGTATGAAAAATAATAAGCAAAAAAAGTTCCACAGAAAATAATATAGATAGATTAAAAATGATTTAATCTTAATTTGATATGTTTTTATATCATCAGTCCAAACTTTATATCTTCTTTGTGTCATTTCTTTCTTCAATCACATTTATTTTAGCTGTCAGTCCATCCCTTCATCCACCCCTCCACCCTTCCATCCCTCCATCCCTTCCATCCCTCCATCCATCCATCCATCCATCCAACCTTCCCTCTCTCCCTCCCATCCCTCCCTCCATCCATTTTATCCCTCCCTCCATCCATCCACCCCTCCATCCTTCCATCCCTCCATCCATCCACCCATCCCTCCATCTATCCACCCATCCCTCCATCCATCCAACCTTCCCTCTCTCCCTCCCATCCCTCCCTCCCATCCCTCCCTCCATCCATCTTATCCCTCCCTCCATCCTTCCACCCCTCCATCCTTCCATCCCTCCATCCATCCATCCATGAGTACAAAAAATGCTGTGGACCTAACTTCACATTTAATTTGAGGGGTTCAATCAAGGGGATTGCCTGTACTACACAGGGGATTGGGGACTTTTTGGGGATAAACCCTTGCAGTGGGGGAGGACAGCAGAGGTCTGCAGAGGTGCTAATTGTTGTATATATGGGTCATCATTTTGGACCTCCCAATTGCTGAGGCCATAAAATCAGGATTATGTTCAATTCATTTTTCAGCCCAGAGTTTGATCAGAATATTGATATCAATCATGTTACTCTGAGCAAGAAACAAATAAATACTGTTTATCTAATATTGCCAAGAATCCAGTGTTTTTTAAAGATATGGATACCAGGAGGATTAAAAACAGTCTGTATGTGTGTAAGGGAACATAGCAGCCAACTACTGTAGGCAATATGGCTTGTGTTGAGACTATTGAATTTCCCCGTACATCAGACTTTAGAGATAATAAATACAGCACTTTTAAAAGTTGTAAATGTGTTTAAGGAGAACAAACTGTCTCTGAACCCATTCAGGCTCAACATATCTCATTTTGCGCTTGTGAATGTAAAAATATTCATTCATCTATTGTCACCAGTGTGTGTGACACCAAGGAGCATGTGTCACCGCAAAGGCAAATGTATAGATTCACACATGTGTAAGGAATGGAATGAACAAATATACAGTTGTGTGTGTCTGTCTGTGTTTGTGTGTTTGCATGTGTGAACTTCAAGCATCAGCAGCTGGTGAGCTGCTTTCTCACACCAGGTGCAACCTGTAGCCCTAGGCACTGTGTCAGCACATAGCATGGCAATATGACACCCTGAAGCACAAACACACACACACACACAAACATTTACCCTATGCACACACACACAAACACACACAAACATGTTGTTGAAATGGTGCAGGCTTGCATAGAGAATGCAGCAGGTTTAAATATGAAAAGTATAAATCACTGATTGTATCACAGCACGTATTTTTTGATCTGAGAGGCTGACAGCCTGGAAAGAGAGGGAGAGCGGGAAAGAGAGAGAGACAGAGAGAGAGAGAGAGAGAGCTCTTCATGTCATGCAGTGTTCATGACTGATGTGATCCACACAAGTGGTAAAGGCAGGCAATAAAAGGCATTTGGTGGCCATCTGTCTCTGTGGTCTCAGTGTCAAACAGTTGGCTGTCAAACTCATGCCATCGACACACAACCAGGATAACCATTAGTCCATAAACAGGCGCCCTCCTACAGACAAATGGTTAGGGATTTCTATGGTCATGTCTGTGGTGAGATAATGGCCATAAAGATATGACATACAGCTGTTCATGTGAAATACAGGCTGAATGGAGGTGGAATCAGAAAAAAGCCCTTTTCAAGAGCGTTTTTTTTATATGTTTCAGAGAATAACTCGACGACTGATTGAGGATCATCTAATAATGTCAATCTTATGCGGTTTGCTGTTCGAGCCATATGGAGACTACTACATCAGAGATCTCCCAAATGTTCTGACTCTATTTCATGTCGGGCCGTTTGTCAGACCGGTTACTGATAGTGGGTCACGCTCTAAACAAGGCTGTCACAAACGTTACATTTAGCAGTTATATTTTCATCCAACCATTTCATTCATTCTAATTTTTCCACGTCTTTCTTTGTCCGGCACCGTTTGTATTTTAGCTTTGTTATTAAGATGTATCATATCTTAAATCTACTTCAGAGCTGTGAAGACTGTGTTTTTAAAACATGCCAACGTAATTGTGTTCAATAACGTAACATAATGGTAAAAGGTTCCACGATTGTGTTTGGTAAAAATTCAACATAATCATAATGGGAAACATAATCGTATTTGTTAAATGAAACACAACTTTAATTATCAAATTCAACATGACCGTGTTCAATAAATGAAACACAATGTGGTTTATTAAAGTCGTCATCAACTGTTTCGGTGACAATTGCTTTCAATTCTCTAGTGACTTTTGATATATGAATTATTTTTCTTGTTGACTTTTCTATTTTTCTTTTTTCCAATGTATTCATCCTCCATTTGTGGAACCGGTTGACATGAATAAATAAACTTACGTAAATGTAATATCTTCTTTATGAGATATGTAAACGGTCAAATGGACGATGCATTTATAGAACCTTTCTGGCCCGACCAACCAAAGTATAAGAAAAAACAGATCCACTGTAAACTTGTTTACGGCCAAGAACATAAGATAAGATGACAGTAAATTCCAATAAACTTTCTTTAAAGCTTGAAATCAACAGTATGTTACAATTATGCACTGTAAACATTTTCTTTCTGGAGAAATGAAGGTAGGATGATGCCAAATGGTTAAAGGTTAAAGAAAAAGTCTGAATTTATCGGAATTTACTGTCGTTTTATGTGATCAACTTATACTGTAAACAAGTTTACGGTAGATTGTTTTTTTTCATGGTAATTCACCATTTTCATCACATGGTCTCTGTATTTTTTACTGTTAAAGTCTGGAAACCAAAGCTGCCGGTCTTTTACCGTAAATTATACAAAGCATTTTTTAAAGTGGCGCATTCAACCATTCGTACAAACATTCCTGCAGTGGTGCCAGAGACGACTGCGGGAGGAAGCACCTGACTGTTCCCAGCATCACAACCACTCACACACCAGCAATAACTAACCTGTTCTGGGCCCTTTACCTCCGTCTGACGGCCCATTGTGCACCTCTAATACTTTTCAAACCACCAGTTAACAGTTAGTGCTTTATTGAAGCTTGATAACCTGCCCAATTAATCTTTTGGCCTTAAGAGGAAACCAGAGTGGGTGAGAGAAGCGGCGCCAACAGATGCGCTGCGGACGCAGACACCACCAGCTCCAAGCAGCAGATTTCCTAATCATCTCCGGCTTCACGTAAGCCAATCGTTTGAATTTGGAGTTTATGACTTTGTGTTCCTTCCTTTGTCTGAGGGGTCATCTTTCTGAGCTGAGGTGAAATGGAGGCGAAACCCGGGAAAAAGGCGGTGTAATGCCGGGTCAGGGGGTATTTATGGTAGACACACACCCATCGACTGTGATGCCAATTATCGCCGATGACTAACGTGGGAGTGCGAGGTTACCATATATATTAGTAATCGCAAAAACGACTGCGGAGAATTGGTGAAGCAGCTTTTGAAGAACCCCCTTCCTGCTCCACCCGCGGAGCGCCCCTGATTGTGAGGCCTGTAGCGTTTGAGCACTGAAGGTCATGGGTGACACCTGTTTCCCGTCTCATCTCCCAACATCAAGTTGAATCGTTGGAAGGGGGGGTCTCAACCCCTACCGCAGCATAGCACAAAACCTCCTGTGTTCGTTTCCTGCCTTGAGCCGGGGAAAAGAATCCACTGAAAGGGGGATGAATCGGTCAAGTTTGTATATCGTGCTGGGAAATTCATGTCCGAGGGGAAAGGGAAGGCCTGCATGCCTTTGGAACAACAGAGGAGACGCTCTGGATTAAAGCCTCGTTTGAACAACACGCTCCGTTGCAGGCATGCCTCACACTTGAACACATGAGCCAAACAATCATGCCACTTTTGTCAGGCATCAGAAGACGGAGCTGCTGTTTGAGTAGCAGCAAACTGTATTCATGCCTGCAGCAACATCAGCGGGTCCTGGCCTGACATGCAACTACTGGAGAGAGTTTGCCCCCCTGTGGAGGAAGATGGAACTTCATCCTGTGTCGGATGCGTGAACGAAGTCAAAACTTGTAAAATCAAACAAAATAATAATCAATTGTGTAATTTAAATTCTATTTTATGTGACATGATCTTCCTTGGATGATTTCAAAGCAGTCACATCAAGCAATGATGGCCTCAGGCTGTCTGTTTTTTATTGAACCACTCAGGTTGGAAGAGTTGACAGAGAGCCATCTGTTTAATGTTGTCATGGTCAGGAGAAGGGCTTTTGTCTTTTAACATATGGTGTGGTGAAAAATGAAATGAAAGCAGTCATATGAAGGCATGCCCGTAAAGAATAAACTCACAGATTCATACAGTGAATACAGATACAGTCCAACACTTTTAAAACAGACTGGCATTGGGGAAAAAGCTCTGCAAAAAGCAGAAAATCATCTGCTCCCAGTCTCTTTATTAGCCCCCTGGTTCCCAGATGACTTCTCTGCAGCTGAGGTGTGAAACTGCTCCATGTTTTACCGCGGTCTGGCCTAAGCCTCCAAACACGCCACTGTGATTGCAGCTGTATCCTGACTTGAGGTACAACCCCAGCTGGTTCCCCTCTCCTAACCCTCCAATTCCTCCTCCTCCTCCTCCTCCTCCTCCGCCATTCTCTCCTCGCCTCTGCCTCCATCCATATGCCAAACCACTTACATATCAGGAGTTCAACGGCCTCTCTCACACTTCCTCCCTCTGTCGCCAACCAGCTATCTAGAGTTTTAACAGTGCATCCACATGTGTGCCATTCAAGCAACAAGTGTTGCGTGATTCCAGCAAGGGCAGCATTTTATCCTGCAAGAGAACGTCGTGATCTTATGTATCTGAAAGTAATGAAAAGCAGTTTGGAGACCTTAAAACATGTTAGTGGGAGAATTTCATTTGGACAAGCAGCGCTTTCATATTGAAACACTGTTATTCATTAATGTGTTTTGGAGAAGAAAACAATAACTCTGGATAGTCAGCGCTTTGCCGGGATTGTTGACAGGATGTCATTCATTAGGCGCTGAATGTATGAATTAACACTGACCTCTGTCTGCCCTTGGGTACATTTTATTCTTAATCCTTACCATATGTATAAATATGTATATATATGTTAAAAATGAATAAATAAAATCAGTAAATAGATAGATAGATAGATATAGAGAGAGCGAGCGAGCGAGAGAGCGAGAGAGAGAGAGAGAGAGAGAGACTGCATGGGAGGGACATGTGGAAAGAGAGTCAAACATGGTTAATAATATAACTTAATTAACAACACTAATCAAAAACACTAATATAAAATCTAAATTGCCTCAAGAACACTGTAACCTCATTTGTCCAATTTTGTGATGATTCTTCGTTTCTCCACGCTGTGTTTCCAGGTGTTTTCACGGATGGGATGGGAGCTGATGGGAGATGACAGCTGTTTGCGTCTGGTCAAATTATTCAGCAAATCTGGCATCCCCACCTCTTGGGCAGATGGAGAGGCTGGCAATGGTAGCGATCACATTTAGCAACGTCACACACATCACCCAGGATTTGATATCAGCAACGCCCCTCGGAAAAACCACCATGTTAGTGTTTGTGTGTGTGAGTGTCTACAATATATATACTCAGAATTATACTCAGAGGTTATATATTCACCATTTGAGTTGTTCACGCTAACTTTGTAAGAACTCCTTCAAAACACTTTGCAATATTTGATGTGAGTGCCTATACTTTTCTCAGGTAGTCAAAAGTTACTTTTTATAATCTGATGATTATAAAATGAGGAAATATCCGGGGACTTCCAGTGGATGCTGGAGAACCATGAATGTCTGTATCAGTCTGTCCAGAAAGGGTTGGGTTATTTAGGAATATTGACTGTATTGGTTTTTAAAAAAAAAAAGTTGGGATAGATGAAAGGTCAGGTGATGAAACCAATCAACCGGGACAAAGTGAATATGTGAAGGTAATTCACAAAAAAACTGGTCCAGTCTGGTCCAATGTTATACTGTGTGGTCATTTTGCTAAAGTAGCTAAAAATCTACCACGCCGAGTCTTATATAGACTGACCACATATCATCTGTACACTCTGAGAACTCAAGGTACAAGAGTGGACCTCAAATGGTACCAAGGTTTAGTCGCTCCAGCGGTACCCCAGCAGCGTATGAGCGCTGAACACTGGTTCATTTATGTACCTTTTGTCTGTACCTTAAGGGAACCGTTTTGCTCCCATAAATGCAGAAATATACCTTTATATATTTATTGATACCACCATATAATTGGTACCTGATGAGGTTCAGCTGGAGTGACATGACAATTTTTTTTTACCATTTTTCAACCAAACATTGTTAGTTTTTGTCTAAACTTTAACTTAATAACCTACCAATTTGTAGAACACAATCTTTATATAACAGATATTAGTCATTTACAAGTTCACGGCAATAAGCTGTGAAAAAAGTCTGTGTTTTTCACTTACTTTAGATTTTTTCATTCAAAAATGTTCCTTATTTGAATCAGGAATGTCTACTTTTAGCCTGCTAGAAGGACAGTTATGTACCTTTCACCATCAGCAATTATTTTGTACCTTAAATTTGAAAAGGGTCAACAGTTATGAACCTAAGGACCACGTTTGTACCGTATGGGGTTTTAAAAATGATTCCCCTGTTTCTCTCTGTGTATGGTTTTGGGGGATTGAGCCCAACCAAGCTGACATTGGACACCCAGTTCATCACACGAATCCATGCTCACATTCATATTATGGGTAATATTTGGAGTCACCGATTCACCTTTATCGCTTTTTTTTGGACTATGAGAGGAGGGGAACCCACGCAGACACAGGAAGAATGTGTCAATTCTGCAGAGAAACTCTAGAATCCAACAGTCTTGCTAGAGAGTAGGATGGTATCTTTTATAACACCAAAAAGGAGGGCGCTCTGCAGGATTCAGCAAATTATGAATAGCGATACAGAAACAATCATGTCGACCTGCCGACGTCAAAAGTAAACATTTGTTTGATCTGATTTGTTGTTCACACTTCTGCATTATCAGTGTTATAGTCGCTTTTTAGGAATAAAATAAGAATAAAACAACCCGGACTGTCCGGATGGCCACCCCAGGAGAAGATGACGATGCTAACAACTGCAGGAACATGCAGATTAGCGATATTTTTTAATAACCCAGGTGGAAAGTACCAGTCACAAATAACATTTTGATTAATACCACTAACCCCTAGAGTCCCCCAACCACTGTGAAGCTCTTTATACTTATATTAGGTATCATTCAGTCGGAAAGGGGCGGCGCAGGAAGTCATTAGTGGATACTTTCAAAGCATAAGAAGCTCTCTCTTAATGTGGATCATCAGAGGAACTTATTGATTTGGCCATCAAAGACCTCATTTGTCTCCCACTTGGTGAAGTTTCAGATGACAGAGCGCTTGCATGTTACCCACTGTGAGTCTCAGCCAACCTGAGACACAGAGGCAGCGTATTAATTAGGCCTCCGGCTTTCCCTCCTATCCCTCTCCTGCCTTCAGCCGGATGCTCCAGCATCTGTGGTCCACACTGGAAATGAGCCTTGAAAGTGTAATTAACGAGCGCAATGGTGAGATAATTACAGAGAACAGAATTATTGATCAGGTCAGCAAACTCCTGAGTCTTAAAAATGTCCGACCTGAAAAGGCTTACATCACCCCGTCAAGAAATATGGTGAGTGAGGTAATGCAACACTGCAGGCAATATCTGAGCGCTTTCTCCTGCACAGTGTTGAGATGCAGGAGGAATACTCCCAAGTGAGGAAGGCCAAAGAGATGAAAGAAGTTCATGAACCTGATTTCTTCTTTTTTTTTTTTTTTTGAGGAAAAAATTCACGTCATTACAAGAATGGAATGCAAATATTTTCTAGTTTATAGAGATCATTTAACTAAGACACGGAACAAAAGAACTGCAAAGATTTTCCTTGGACACCACTGATCCACAAAGGTGTGACATCAACCGTATAAGGATGCTTCCATCAAAAATGATTGAACTATGATAAACAACATTTTAAAACACATTAAAATTCATCAGATCTTCCTGCTTCCACTCTTGTTTGCTGTCACCTTCACCTCTGAGAGGTGAAGGTGATTGGTTGAGAGTGGTAAAGTCGTAGTAGTGGCCTGTAGTGCATTTGTGGCATTATAATGAACAGTGTTGTGACAGTGGAAACAGTCATCATAGTAACAGAAATGGAGGAAGAAATCTTAGTTACAATCTTATTTTGCGTGTGTGTCTGAATTTGTGTGTGAATTTGAGACACTTCACCTGAAGGCCAACCGTTGGACGCGGGCCGGTCCACGATGTTTGGGAGGAAATACTTCACAGATGTACAATGAATCCAGGGGGCAGCTGGAGAGCTCAGTGAGTTACACCACTGACCTCGGTTCGGGAGACTGGGGTTTGAATCCCACAGAAAAGAGGTCGTGGCAGAAATCCAGTGTGGACCCTTAGGCAAGGACCGTAGTGGTACCAGCCACATCTAGTGCCGGTCCCAAGCCCGAATAAATGGAAGGCTTGTGTCAGGAAGGGCGTCCGATGTAAAAAAAAACTGAAAAAAACTTCCACTAAGACGACTCCCTTAAAATTATGTTTACTTATTAAATCAGAAGACAATTTTCAGAAACTCTACTGATAAGTAAAAATGTCAGATATATTATTGTTCCTCGTACCTTCATGTTTCAGAATATTTATAACAAAAATGTCTGATTTCAGGTAGCAACAATTATAATAAACATATAATCAAGTCATAAATGTAACATAATAAAATCATTGGATAAAATATTTAATTAATTAATATATAATAATATGATAATAATGTGCATTTTCTCAATGAAGTGACACAGTACACGACTGTCCCACATTAATCAAACCACGCTGTCCCACCCGTTACGATGGCTAACTTCTCCTACGGGTGCCTTCTCATGGGTGCAGGAAGTCCTCTGTGGACTCCAACACCGCCTAATCAAGGCAGGAATATTACCTGATTATTCTGGCTTATATTTCTTCACAAAAGATATGAAAACACATTTGGAGGTGAAAAATGTTAGACTTGTTTGGCATTCAAGTCTCCTTTAAATTAATCTGCCAGCTGCCTTTATCTTTCCCTGGGGTTCACTCAGGCATGAAACGGCAAAGATTGACTATCATTTATCTGAAGCTGGCTCTATTACAGTTAGTTTGTAATGAAAATTGCTAGAGTTAGTTTTTACAACTTTGGAGACGTGGGGAAGAAATCTGATAACACTGCTGGCCAGATTCCTCTAGAGGACCACCAGCTAATGACATCATCATAACTTTATTAGGCGCCATTTATGTCTGATGTACTTAATATTTTGATGTGCAAAAATACGGGAAGAAAATCCTCCCGAACTGTTTATTTAATCTCATACTTTTAGAAACCTTCATTCTATTTTACTCTTCTTTTTTGTGTGTGTGTGTGTGTGTGTGCGGCACACATTCCAGCATATGTACACAATCTAAACTATATTATGTGAGTATGGTAATATAAACAGAGTTAGTTGGATGAATGTAGACATTATTTTTTTTAATAAGGCAATAAAATAAAAAAAACTTGTCTTGCAACACAAACTCCTACAATCCTCATCGACAAAGTACAACGTAAAGTACAACATAATATCTAAAAACACATATACTACATGAAAAGAACCTCCGCATCAGTCCAAGGAGCCACAAGAAGAAGTTTGAACCAGTTCCTGTACTTTCATAGACATCAAATGCTGATTTAATTTATCTTATGGACGAAATATGTATAAACACTGGAAAAATACCCCTACAAAAATAAATAAAATATAATGAAAACAATGTGTTTTTACTTATAATTAAATGAATAAATCCGCTGATAGAACAAGTACATACCAATGATACAAACCAATAAATACTTATTGCATTTAAGAGTAAATATGATGAAAGCGTATTGAATGAGATCAACTGTTGTTTGGCGCCGATTAACAGAGAGTATAAACGTTTGTAAACGTTCATGCGTGTGGCCCCCTCCCCTGCCTCACCTGTAGGTGCAGGTAATGAGGCTGAACGCTGATGGCCAGATGAAAGATGGGTAATGTGGTGAAGGGTTTATTTTTAGTATTATGAAACAGCACCAAGCATGAAAAATGACATGCCAGCTCCAATAAATGAAACGACGTCAGAGGACCCACTGATCCGCCGGTCCACAGATCAATAAGCAACGTTCAGATGGGGCGTGTCTTAGGTTCTAAAATGGCGCATACCGCCACAAACCTAAAAGATCATGTGGTTGGGCTCTTTTTTGGCACGAAGTTGCTCGGCAAGAAAGTGGCAGTCGTCACCAGATTTTCCTTTCAGCAAGAGGCCTGTCATACTGTCGTCCTGTCTGACCAGCAGACGCTCTGACGCTCTTGCTTTAAACACAGTTTTGTCTCTAACAGTAATTCTATAATGCCCATCCTCCGTTGTTCACTCGTGGACTAATACCTAATGAATACTCTCACTGTCGCCGCTCTCTTCTCAGGGCTCAGTTTTCTATTCCACTTTTGTGTATTGAACATCAAATGCTGAGCGGGGCCCCGGTGTGGTATTAGAGGGCTTGTTCCTTTCTAATAGGCCCTTGACCTTCGCGGCTCCCTGACAGGACTCTGGCATTAGCCCTTTGAGGTAGCGTCTGCTGCCCGGGCTCCCATGATGCAAATTTCATGTCACCACATCAAACGGCGAGCTGATCAAAGGTCAGCCGTCCTTTGTGTAGGTATTTGATATCAAAATTTCTATTTCATCTCCAGCTGTCAAGGGCTGTTAGAGCTAGAGAACAAATGATGGAGGGAGGGAAAGGAGAGCAGGAGAGCTAGGCAGAAAGTTGATTATAAAAAAAAGTCCTGGGGAATAGGCTTAGGGAAAAAAATTAAACACTGGGACTTCACATTTGAATTAACCTGTCTGTATTTATGTAGTTGTACCATTTCTGAGTGAGATGGTGTCTTCTCCAGATTTTACGGGAGCTGCACACATATGCTGTGTCTGAAAGCGACGCAGCTTCGGCCTTCACTCTGTTTCTACGGAGTCTGTAGACTTAAGAGGGATTCTCTGCCTTGATTGTGCTTCTACTTCCTCATGCATTCTTCATAAGCCCTTGAAAACTGCGCAGGAAAGGGGAGAAAGGCGTTGCAATCGATGCATCATTCCGATTAATTAGGGGCAAGATTTGCTGAGGCGTTTCAGAAATAAACCAATCTGAATGTGGAATTAGGATTCAGGGGGAAAGAATGTGGCTGCGCTGCATCCAGATTCGTGACATTATGCATGAAATTATGGTTCATAAAGAAGCCATCTCTCTAAATCACTGTCCTGTGGGATTCACTGTGTGTGTTAGTGGGTGCGGATGGATGAACTTGATGTTTGCATGCGTGCTAATTAAAAAGAAAGGTCATGCATTACCCACCCTGTGGCTGCCATCACTGCAACGGAGCGAGCACAGCAGCCACAGCAGCCACGTGTTTGATCACCTTCACTTGTAATCTCTCACATGGACAGACAGGCCACTCAATACATTACACTAATTTAGCAGGGTGGAATTAAATCACAGCCACACGAAGCCCCCGGTGGGACGTTTGGAACAAGAAGAGGGGCGGGATCATCATTTTGACAATGTAACAACATCTGAGCACAAACCTGAGGAATAAAATGTCAAGCCTGAGGAAGGAGCGTTTCCATCCAAAAGTGTGCAGACAGCATTAGATGCATGAAGAAAGTCAGTATGGATCATGTTTGGTTGACTTTCCTCACTTCAAGAACCTCGTGGTTAAGTTCTTCACTACAATGTAGTCATGAACTACTGACAAATCTACCTATATGCTTCTTCTTTTTTTTGCCATCTTAGCAGGATAATAAGGTAAAATATTTATGGTTCAAAGAGAGGCTGAACATTCTAGCATTCAGTCTGATAATCTGAAACTCTGATCTTTATCTGCTGGTGTGTAAATCATTCCACTCCAGTGTCTCTTTGAGGTGTTTGCAGTTCTGTTTCTCATCGATAGATGGCAATGTTGCCCTTCCATAAAAAATTACCCTTCTACACACGATTGTGTGAGAATCTTCAAAGAGCAGTTTTATGCAAACATTTTTACTCGGTGAGTGTTATATTCAAAATCCTCAGAAAGCACCTAAGGCAAATATATTGTTATATGGAAAATGTATGAAGAAAACACCACGATGTTACAAGTTATGAGTGAATGTGACATGCAGTATCACAATGTGGGCCTCACACAAAAGAAACTCAAACTATGCTTTCCGCTAAAACTGAACAGTTATGAGTTTATGTTCTTAATAGAGGTGGGTGAGAATCTGGTCGTGTGGTAAACACCCTGAAGATCAGCCTCAATGATTAAATAAATGTATGATAAAACTGAGTCAAACTTTATTCCTATACAGTAGCAGTAGACGATACTTCAAAAACGGACGCTGGCTCAAAGCTACAAGTCCTAAAGTGAGGATGCTTCACACACAACTTACACCCGGCAGCGTAGAAGATCCATTCAATCACCACACCTTCAAGGTGGCCATTCAAGGCTCCTGTCACCAATTCAAGATCTACCCAAAAGTGAATTATGGTCGCCGTCATAGCACCCAGATATATGCCATTAATTTTTTTTACAAAAGTTTATGATTTTACAGTGAATTTGAATTCACTGTAAAAATCTCCTCATTATCAGTCAATCAACCTTTTGGTTTCTAATATTATCCTGTTGGCTATTTGTTTGATGAATCAGCACAATTATGGCAAGAATCTAGTTCTAGCCATAAGTGGAGGACGAACACTCCAGTTATGGCTAGAACTGTGTTTTATGAGGTCATAAGGGCTTTGACCATTAAATTATTCACCTTTAAATAATCTCCTGTTTGGATTAATAAAATCTTAACTTATCTTTGATGGACAGACGGACAGACAGACAGACAGACAGACAGATAGATGGATAGACGGATAGATAGATAGATAGATAGATAGATAGATAGATAGATAGATAGATAGATAGATAGATAGATAGATAGATAGATAGATAGATAGATAGATAGATAGATAGATAGATAGATAGATAGATAGATAGATAGATAGATAGATAGATAGATAGATAGATAGAATCTTTATTAAAACATTATAAAAAGCAGAAGCGGCAATGATAGGAAATATACAACTATGGAATACTTACATGCAAACATACCTACATATATAACTATATGTAAATGATTTTAAATAGAAAACAGACACAGACATATTCAAATCATTTAACATTTAAATATTCTAATCAGTTCATCCATATTTGCGATAACTTTCCTGAAACGTGTGATGGACAGATGATCTAATGGCCATTTGGATGGATCAGTCACATGTGAAACAAAAATAAGAACGATAAACCTGATTTGCTCTACATGCATACATCTACATACTATTCTTACATTATTCTACAGGTTTCTATATCATAAGCTGCTTATCTTCCTCAGATTCCTCAGATTGCAATTTTGACCTTGAGGTCTTTTTTCTGACCTAAATACAGCCTCTTTTATCACGTATCTTCTGTCACATTGAATAACGTTTAATTGATACTGGATATAATCAGGCAGTGCTGCCTTCAACCACATCGATACAGCCGACTCAGTCCACAAACACAGAGTGGACGTGATGCAGCCATGATTAGATAACAGGCTTCTGCTCACTTGGGACTGACCAAATTTGCACTCGTGAAATTGGAGATTTCCTCTCCCGCTAACGTTCCACTGAAATATGAATTAAAAGTATGACTAACATGGAAATTAATCCATAACAAATTGCCACATAGAGAATGTATCAGCGGTTGCTGACGTAGATTAGTTGCATGCACGGTAATCAGTCTTCCTCAGACACAGATGACGGGTTATCTCCTGGCTCATGGATATGGGTTGCTTGTAATGGAGGGGCTCCTTACATCCAAGAGGAGCTACATTAATTGCCTGACAAGCCTAACCCTCACAGTGTTTATGGACAAGTGCGAGGAGAAGGAAATTAGGATTGTTTCCGTTCATTTTATTCCCCTCTGTTGTTTTTTTCTCTCTCTGGCCCTCGCCACCTGTGGAGATACGGCGAGCGAAGGAAGCGGCACAGAATTTCAATGATGTTGGATAAACTTAGGAGAGTGACCAAAATGGTGATAGGCAGAGAAAGTGGGAGGTACGGGCTTCGGGAAACATAATCAGCAATAAAATGAAACAAAAAGAAAAATGGAGGAGGTGAAGGGGAGTCGTGACCAAAAAAACAAGCGAGGAGAAAAGAGGGAAGTCGGTTCCAGAGGCTGCTCATATACTCCTTCTCTACTAATGCACATGGCTGACGTGATGGAGGATGGGGGTTCTTCTTGAGGTTAATTATAGATCACTCCACTCACACAACGGTCGGATTATGGCAGAGAGACAGGCAATGTGTCCCGAAACTACAGTACGCCTTAAAAAAGGTGTAATGGATGACATCACTGTCTGTGACACATACTGGAAAACACCTCTGACTGTAAGGTAGAAAAACTGGCCTCATCATTCCTAAGAAAAATACTCATAAATACTCAAAATAGGCGTGAGCTTCTTTTGTTCTGACCTACTGAGGGAAAGCCAAACCCCAGATTAAATAAGACTCAGACATTTCCAGTCTTTCAGTAGTGGAAGGTGTCTGTGTTCTAGTCCCAACTCCACTCCACTTAGCTCTGCGCCCATCCCCACACCTCAGGTCAGGAACTTGTGACTTGCTAACCACCCTCATTAGTATTCTAGAAAGCTCCCTGGCAGACATCCAGTTTCTGTCTGAGGAAAACAAAGGCTGGCGGTGTACTTCTGCAGTAAGATTCAGATTCTTCCTCCAAACCGCCGCTGTGATATGAGGGAGAGGGCAGAGGAGAACGGGGAATCATCTCTGCGGCACAGGTGCTAGTCTCCAGAAGACACTCATGAAAGTGAGTACGCTGAAATCTGGCGCCGTTTTATGAACTGAAGGCCTGTGGACTTAACCTAGGTCTCACGATCACACCGGTGGGAGGATGCATCCTAGACTGAACTGTAGAATATTTTTTAAATAAATTTTAAAAAAAATGTTTCCATTTTATGTTTCTTTGCAGGTAAATATCTCATATCTAAATTATACAGGACCATTACAGGTAATACAGTAATATTAGATTAGAGAAATGCTGATTTTTCTGGGGACGATAACAACACTGATCATAATAATGGTAAGAAAAGACTGAAACCAGTAATTTATCATTTCTGCTAGTGTTCCAATTGGTCCGCTGGATGCACATCTTATTCCTGTCATAGGACTTTATTGTTGATTATTAATCCATATATTGTTGTGATTGCAACAATTAATGTAAATTCAATCAACCCCTGAGTATTCAGCAAAACCTTGCAATGTTGTCGGTACCGCCGCAAATTATCTGCAAATTTGAGAAATCATGGTGGTTAACTGCATATTTTGCAAAACAAATTGGAGTGTTTCAAATTTAGACTGCAAATTTGAGGCTAAAATCCAGGCGTCTGCCGTCGTCCCCAACAGCAGGGTTATATCCCAGAAATGCCCCCAACCCCTTGCATTGTGCAGGCAAAGGCACTGACTCAACTCCTCAAATTACATGTGAAGTTATGTCCAAATAATAATTTATGTCCTGAGTAGAAAAAGCTCCCCCTAGAGGGTAAATTAGGAACTATTAGAGTTAATTGTCAGATAAACAAGATAGATCTCCTCCAGTCGATTCATGGACCAAAGTTTGAGAATTTATGGCCCGAAAACCTTTGAAAATAAAGCACCCCCTAGTGTCTAAAATATACAACCGACATTTCCCAAAATCAAGCAAGTCCTTCCTCACACTAAGGTGTATTGGGGCAGGTAGAGAAACATTTCATGAAAAAAGGAAGCTTCTAACGGAAAGGAAAGCAGATCTAACTAGATCCAAAATCAAATGGACCCTTAATCTAAAGTCTATGAGAGTATAAAAATCTTTTCAAGTCAAAAAAATCATCAGTTGCCATTCCCATGTTTCCCCTGATTTAAATTTAATTTAAATATGATTATCATCTCAAAACCACCATGTACTACTCTGTTTGCTAAAGACTACAGAGCCCAGGTGTTTGAAAATGTAATCTTTTACAGCAATCAGACCATATGTTTATAGAGTTTGATTAATCTTCACTTTAATGAATCAACGTCTTTTCTTGAAATTTGTGGACTGTAGGATTTAATCCTTTAAGCAAAAATGTGCGACTATTACTTCCACCACGGTAAAAACATAGAAACATTTAGCAATTATAATCTGCAGGTAGAAAAAACATAGGTACTGAAAACTATAATGCAAGGAAACCACAGAAAGCTGCACCAATGTCTAAACAGTATAATGCATGGAAACACATCCACATCCACATGCACTGGAACACACACATACACCCCAACACACACACTAACACTGAATCACTGGACAGTGTGATGGTGGCAGTGGGGTTTGGTTTGATCAGTTACATGGAATGTGTGGTTCAGGTTCTGGTAGCAGGGAGGGAGAGTCAGATTAAGACATATGTCTTGTGTTGAACTGATTTTTCCCACATATAAGTATAAAGAAAAGCGTCATGGCTGAAAAAAGTCTTAAAAGTTAGTTTATTTGCGATGTGTAAACATATAGACTTTGACCTGTGACCCATCTGCCTGAGTCCTGAGAAGAACCCACATCTAGTCCTGCAGTGGACTGAGCTTACTACAGACCTATGTACAACAAATCACAGAGAGGACTGCCAGTTAATGTGATTGATTTGCAAACAACATTTGTTTTGATGGCATCGTTTAGAAACACAACCAGTTGAAAACGCTGAAGCTTTTCTCTCATGTTGTACATCAAATGCAACCAGGAGGAGGCATTAATGAATGTGCAGATGTTTAAACACCTCCTTCCACGAAATATATAGACTGCAGGCTTCCTCTATCGTTCGCATAAATCCTACACATGCTCCTTTTAATTTTGTTCTAAAAACACTGTCGGCTAACATCAGCAAGCGTATTTGTCAAACAAATAGCTTTTTGGATGAATCTCTGGTTCGGAAAAAAGAGCCTAACTCCGGCACTTTGAGCAGAACTATTGTGCCTCGCCCCCTTATTCACTGACTTGCCCTGCGGTCGTGAGATTAAAAGAGGTAAGCACTGGTGAATATCCCACTGCTTCTGGAATGGAGGTCTCCCATTTATTACCCAGCAAGACCAGTGAATAATACATAGGCTTGGCCAGTCCACGCACAGGAATGCAAGGGCACTTGGAGTAAAAAGTATCGCCCTTGTCTTACTGGTTACCCCTCCCTGAGGCTGATTCCGACAGGTCTATTTGGAACAGTCTTGCTTGACCTCTCCCCATGTCTTCCCTTGGAGCGATGCAAGCAGCTGATCAATCTTCTGCTAATACACACATTTTTTGCATGCACACACCCCTATTACTTCTCTCTGTCTCTAGCATTCCTTGAACACACACAAAAGCTCTGGATTGTTTCTGTTTCCTGTCAGACTTAAACTCTGCTGCCTTTAAACTAGAAAAAATGATGTGTGGTAGGCATGCTGGGTAATATGAATAGAGCCATACATCACTCAGGTCTGGCATGAATCTTCTTCTGTGACTCGGCATTGATCATAGTAGAATGGCTCTAACTGCCACACACTCCTCAGCAAGTACATGGGATTCATGAATACAAATGATTCAGCAGGTGTTGGCACATAACGCCGCGCCCAGCTGATGTCTTTTTCCACATGCGATGAATTGACACATAAGCACAGGTCTGAGGAAGCATATCCACGCATCCTCAAATGGAACGAGGCAAGATAGAGGGCTGAAAGTCCCCAACCATGGGGGACAGACAACAGCACGCCCACCATGAGGGATCTGGTTTCATGTGGTGTGAAATTCTTCCCATAGACTGGCGCGCCGGCTTTGGCAGAGATGATTTAGTCCTAAAGTTGCATTTTCTCCTCCGAGCCGGCAGCCCTGAGGCCCCAGAGGCTGCATGATTGCCTCTGTGTGCTACATTACATTGACATGATGGAGAATTTGGGGGGGGGGGACCCATTCAAGCTGTTTCTTGTGGGTCCTCAGAATTCTCTGCGTGCAATCGGATTTGCTGATGATCTCGCCGCGCCACCACCTCCATATTGATGACAGGCAGAGCATTTGCACACGGGTGCATGGTTGCATGGAAGTCCTCTAATCCAAGAACCCCAGACCTCCCAGCTGGGTATCTGGGGCCTCCCGGCTACTCTTGCTCACCGTGACACGGACAGAGCTCAGCCATGCTGTGGACGCACAGGCCTGTGAAGAAGACCGCAGCAGGACAGTTGAGAGGAAGAAAAAGGAGGCTAGTCAAATGAGACAAAATGTGTGTAGTGTATTTTGTTTTCCCATAACTGATTAATTGGGGTGCTAAAAAAAGCTGAATTGTATAAAACTAAATTTATCAGCCGGACAAGTGGAACAAATGAGTGGGGCTCACAGCGGGGGGGGCAGCACAGACGCTTTGTTTGCTTTTACAACATGAAGGGCAGACGATGCACGGTCAGCCAGCCCCACTTACAGCCAATGTGAACCTAAGCTTCTACAATAGTCACTGCTTATGTTCGGATAGATCCAAACAAAAGCTTTCATCTAGTTTGATTTCACTTTTTTTTTTTTAAACCCCCCGTGGGCTCGTGTTACTTTTGCATCAACTTGACAGTTTGGAAAAGAAAGATTGACTGTCACCACATGAAAGGATACTGGAGCATTTTTACACTTTCGACTTCAGCTACATGCTAAAAATGAAGTGACAAAATATTCAAATCACTTTTCAGACCGATCGGCCATAACATGAAACCCACCCGTCAGCAATCTGTGGTTTCGCTACTCTGTTGGATTGGACAACACTAGCTTGCCTTTGCTCCCCACTCGCACCAATGAGCCTTCTTCTGCTATGACCTTGTATTAACCAGCTGACCTTCCTGAGAGCACTTTGGTACTAACCACTGCAAAACGGGGAACACCAAACAAAACCTGCAGTTTAGAATCAACCATTCGGCTAGCCATCACAATTTTGCCCTTGTCAAAATGACTCAGATCTCACGTCAACTTCAGCTGAAAAGGCTCACCTGCAGTAAAATGTATCCCACCCACTGACTGATGCCATTCACATGTGATAATCTATGTTACACTGACTTCATGTCAGCGGCTATAATGTTATCAGGGATTAGAGTATATGGTTAATGGAAATACACACATATTTCAATTTTACATTTGAACTTTTCAGAATATTGTTAGCAGACACAACCTGTAGACAATGGTAGTACATTATTTTTCATTTTCAGAGCCCTATGGGCGACATTATAAACTGTGTTCCAGAGTCATCATATTGTTCCTCCAACAAATTTGATTATTTCTCTATTTATTAAGCGAACGGTATTTTGTCTTTAAACATGGGCTTAGAAAGTGTATATCACTAAATGTGAAAAGACAAATTTCTAAATTCCTGGTTTATTGACAACAGGACAGACCCTCAACAGGATAACAGAAAAACTTAATCTGGAATTCCACAGCTAAACCACAGTCATTAGCAACGTGCTCTGTCAGCACTTTTTATACGTTATGCTGGGATTGTGTTGAACTAACGTCGCCCTCGGGAGACTCAGACGTTCTGCTCCTCTGCTCCTCTGCTCCTACAATGGCAAAGGTGCAGCAGAAAGTCATGGCAAAAGACTGAGAAAGGAGCTTTTTAGAAATGAGGTACAGACTCCTAGTAGCTATATCTAATGGTGCTGCTATTAGTTTCCTCCTATGTGGCGAGGTGGGGGAGTCCGTAGCTCTACGCAGCATCAGCAGCCATTCTTTTTCTTACAGGCACCTGGGTAGAAAATAATACTCCTCCATTTCTGACAAACACACGCACATTTACACTACATTTAAACTATTTGTAACCTATCTTATCTTTTTTATGCATCCCAATTCATATCCTCACATCTATTTTCTCATATGCAAACGTTACCACTTTATGACTTTAGGATTTAACCCCATACATTGACAGGATGAGCAGGGTTAGACAAGACAAGCTCACAATCCTCTTCTCATTTAGTTGGTTGCAAAATTCAGATATCAGTTGATCATTTTCAATGTCACAAAAAAAGGGGGGGAAAATCTGTGGAGGGGTGAAATAATCCAAGGCTATCACATTCAACAGTAGCGAGGCCCAATTTCACAGTCCACACTTCTGCTGGATGGGAAGAAATTGGAAAAAAAAGTGAAATCGATTGCTTAGATTGCAGTTGTACTTTTATTTGTCTCTCCTCGGTCATTTTGGTGTTATGCAGTGTTAGAAAGGATTTCCAACCAGTACAACCCTCAAAACAACGCTGCAGAAAAGGGGATACCATCGTAGCTGTCTTGCTCTGCATAGCGTTAAAAATAATCCAGGCTGTAGGCTCCAACTATGTGCGTGTAATTTTTGGTCTATTGAATTGCAGTGCTACATCTTCATAGGAAATATTAATAACAATATACAAAACAATAAGGTAATAGGATCTTGAAGGACAACGCTTACGAGAATAGTTACTTTGGCTGGGCTCACAGGGGTCGGGCTTACCAGGACCTCCATGCAGTCTAAAAAAAAACACACGTAATTATAATTATGGAGTGGTTTTGTTCACGGCCTCTGAGTGCTGTTTTTCCCTTCAACGTGATTGTTTTCATGACCAACTACTCCCACTTCTGACTTGGCTGTTACGGCCACTCTGTAAGTGGAAGAGTGTTGGTGTATGAGGACTAATATGCACCTCCAACCTGGGGAAGATCTGAGAGGTTGTAAAGACAGCTGAAGGATTAGTAGTAAAGGTACAAAACCGTTTAGGTGGAAATGAATGCCTTGTCAAATTGGAAAATAAAACTATACAATAGTGAAGATAGAAATATTTATAACACCACAGTGTCTAGAGGTAGACATCCATCAGAGTTTAACCAATATAGCACCAGACTTTTTATGAGTTACCCTTTAATGTCGTGATCAAGAAAAAACTAATACCAAAATGTTGGAAACCTTTTTTCTTTGCACATTTTATTTCTTTGCAATTATTGTTATAATAATTTAATATTCGAGACAGTCTAAATCTAGCATAAAATTACAAATTGTTTTGGTCCATCAAGTTTTTAATAATAATAATAAAATCTGACTTTATACATGTAAAATCTTCAATATTGATTAGATCAGCTCAACCTTTAGGTAAATCATGTTTTTTGAAAACTATTTCACCCTTTTAAGATTTTTTCTTTTTAGTTGTTTGGTTGCATTTTACAGGGAGGTTTGAGTTTTCACGAACATGAGTGATGGTTATTACTCGACGACATGCCTCTCTTATTAACAAGAGAGGTCCTGTTCACAAAGTACTGACGTAATCAAGCAGAATACCACTCCTGAAAATTAAACATGTTTAAAAACTCAACATATGCTGTCATCCCCAGCAAGGGGATATCCCTCAAAAGTCCACAATCCCACTGCGCGGTTGAGGATATATCCAAAAAAACATTTTTTCTAGGGAAAAAATCCCCCAGTGAATAAAAACTGAACTATTGGAATAAAAATATGCGATATATAATATATATATATATATATATATATATATATATATATATATATATATATATATATATATATCAAATGCAATGAATTCCGACTAAATCGAATCAACATTGGAAAAAAAAAAATCGGAAGTAATGTCTTAAAAACAAATTTTTTTTGAAAAAGAAAAGAAAAGAAAAGCTCCCTCTAGTGAATAATATATTGAATATAAGAGTGACTAAATCAGAACGAGGGTTGCTAAATTACACCCTGAAAACTATAAGCGATAAATCTCTCCTTTGTGCAGGGTATACAAAATCAACCTTTCCCAAAGTCAATCCAGCTCTTCCCCGCACTAAAGTCTACGTGAGTAGAAAATCTTAAAATGATCTGTGAAATAGTTTTTGAGCTTTCAGGTTAACAGGGATGATCTGTGGCGCGCCCTGAGACGGCGATATTTAGGACTGTACATACGAATGCTTCATACTGTCTGATAATCTGGGTTGAACATTGCGACTGAATAAAGTTTTCCAGATTAGTTATCTCCATTCATTCCTGATCCTGGGACTCAGGAGGGGTCATATAAAGTGATATCGGTTTATGAGCCTGGATTAAGGACAAGGCAGACACGGAGTCAAAAAAAAACAAACCCACAACCCCTACTGCCAGGAGAGAAGGAGGGTAAACGAGACACAGCTGACACCAATCAGGGTGGGGCAGACAATCACACACAGGAGGCACCCGGTGTGTGATGAGGATACAGGTAAACGGAAGATGGAACAAAGAATGACTCAGAGGAAAACATGACCAGGTTTAAAGAAAAATATAACAGGAACTGTAAAGGTAAACGCCACACCTAGAGGTTTTTAAGGATGTTGTTTATTTGTTTCTGTTAAAGTAATGTCTTTACATCAAATTAAATAAGTGACGTTAAGTACAAATTATAAGAGATCGTGGCACGGAACCGACAGAAACATTCGTCTAAAACTGAATTGTAATTTCTGGGTATCCCTAATTAACAAACATAGTTGTGGTCTGAAACGAATGGCTTTGATGAGTTGAATTTTATTCTAAGTTCAGTTGCATTTTTGCCATTATCAAAGCTAGTTTTGGTAAAAAAAACATTTTTAAATGACTGTGGTGGGGCGTATAATGAAAAACAAGGTCATAGAGCACATTTCAACCAGACAAAAGAAGTCAATAATTTTCTGTGCTAAATAAGGCTATATAAATATAAAATTGTGACACAGCATAGACGTACATAACATAGTGAGTGCAAAATATATTATTTGTCTTGATTTGGGCTCTATTTATCTCACGAGGTAAGAATACTGTGGCTGAGTAAACCCACCAAAACAACATTCTTCAAGTTAGATACTTATGAAATGCTGTTTCAAGGCAGAAAAAACCTGAATGATCCAAAATACATGGTCAGCATGATCAAGGTTTGGAAACATGTTTTCCAAAATTCACGTTTTGTTTAAATATTTAGCTGAAACTGCATTGTGATCTGCTGCTTATCAGACACCCTTTACCTTAAAATTGATACATAACAATCTCATTAACTGTGAGGTTAGGCTTTGTGGAAAAAAACAATTGACTTTGAAAAAACAAACAAGCAGACAAATTACTTCATTTTTTTAAAATTTGGAACACAAAACATGTATGTGGATATGCAATAATAATATTATTAATACATTTTATTTATAGAGTTCTTTTTGTAAATTTTTTGCTTTACAGATAATGTAAAATAAGATGTTAAAACAGGAATTTAGATCACACAAAAAATTAAAAATGAAGACACTGGCATTTCAAATCAAACCAGATAACAAATTGATTACACATTGAAAGCAGATCTGATTAGGCGGGCCTTGAGTAGTGATTTCAACATGGAGGGGTCAGTGCTGTCTTTGATGTGTTTCGGTAGGGAGTTCCAGCAGAAGGGAGCAGCAATTGAAAAGGCTCTGTCACCGCAGGTCTGGTGCTTAGTCCTGAGTGACGTAGAGAGGAGGTTTGCATCAGTGGAGCGGACGCAGCGGGATGGATTGGCAGGGCGGAGGAGTTCTGTGAGGTAGGAGGGTGCCTGGTCATGGAGGTCTTTGTGGGTGAGAATAAGGAGTGTGAACTGGATGCCAGTTAATTGGGAGGTTCTGGAGGTCAGGGGTGATGTCCCAGGAGCGAGTGTGGGCGAGGAGACGAACAGCAGTGTTCTGGAGTTTATTGAGGTTCTTGGAAGTTGTGCCATAGAGGATGCTGTTGCAGCAGTCCATAATTAACTAAATCATGAAGCATTTTCATCGCTTTGTAAACTAGGATACAAATGGCACAAACATTCAGAATATATATAACATTCCCTTCATGAATATATGACATAAACACAAACAATTTGGATTCAACCCAAAGTCCCACGCATCTACTCTATTCTTGGTACTTCAACTTATACTATATAAACATAGAATTGATGGCTCAACTCTTCTGATGTACTGTATCTGATTTATATTTCCATTACTTGAGTATATATATATAGTTTGAATTGATGGCTCAACTTTTCTGATGTACTGTATCTGATTTATATTCCCATTACTTGGGTGAATGTGTAAATAGTTATAAGAGGCAACTTGCACATGTAGGCTGCAACTTTTTTTTTAGTATTTCGGACAGAATGAGCGTGAATGGCTTTGGAACTGTGCTCTCATGTGGATAGCTGTTAAATACAGACTCATCCTGTGATTGGCTATGAAATCCCTGCTCGTCTTGTGATTGGTTGATCCTTGTTTCCGGGGCTCTGTTCTGCACTCACTGACGTTTCTCGGCGGAGAGAATGGCTGCCAGTGGAGGTTAGCAAAATCATCCTTGTTTGGTTTGTTATTCGGACTTAAATTGCACCATTAAAAGCTATATTTCGTGATTTTATATGTTTACGGAATATTGCTAAACAGACCACCAGAACGACTAATAGTTTGTTGAATGCTCTTTAAACGAGGTCAGGATGTGAGCGACTCCTGAAAAGTGTTGCTGGTCGTTAGCCTCGCTGTCTGGCTCGTGCTAGCTGTCTGCTAACTTTTGGCCGGTTAGCTGGCTTCCCACAGCTGATTGTGTAAACACTTGTGTGGGACAAGAAACAACTGTCTGACAAGTGGTTGTTACAGCTACTGATATCTGGAGTAAAGTTCCGAACATCTTTGAATATAGCTAAAATTATTTAATATATGAACAATAAGGAAGGAAGCGTGTCCGTTTTTTATCGCCCTAAATATCTGTTGTGCCAAAGAGAGAGCCGGCTAACATTAGCTCGAATCCTAGCTGTCTGCTAGAAGTTAAGCTGGCACGCAATAAGCAAATGTAAACGCGACCATAGTGTCTGTCACGATAGGCAAGCGCTCCAACTTACCATTACACATCTTGAGAATTAAATAGTTTTTAACATTACCCTTATTTTTGACTCTCTAACACTATTCCATCAGTCACCGGTCAGTACTGCAATATGTTAGCAAGCTAGCAACCACCTGGCTTGAGGGCAGGTTTTAATATTCAGCCGTTGCCAGCCTTTGTCTTGTCAACAGTTGCCTTTCCTCACCTCGTGCAATTGTTTGCCTGAAACGTTTTTGTTCTCTATTTTGGCAACTGAGAATGCAAGACTCAAGTTCAACTGTAGAATTAAAGACCGCATGAAATTGTGTTGCCACATGCACAACTTGCCATAAAACGTAAGTTAAGAGACATGTTTAATTTGATGCAAATGAAATGAATACATCATAGGCCCATCTATTATACGCGTGTCCTGGGTGAGACTGTGATATCATGAACTATTAAGACTCGAAGTTAAAGGAAAGAAAATGGGATTCTCTACTTACCATGTTATTATAACTGTTACATGTTATTATTCACTGTAATTAATAATGGCTAAATTAACATTTACTTGTCATTGTCATATCCTCCCAAATCATTTACTTGTGCTATCTAAAGATATTCCCTGATCAGCCATAAAATTATAACCACTGCAAATTAAAATTGGAATAACGTTAGCTATCTCAATTTAGTGGTACCTGTGACAAGTGAACATGTTCACAAAGTTGATATGTGGGGAGTAGGAAAGATGGGCAAGCTTAATAATCTGAGTGACATTGATCAAGGCCAAATTGTGATGGGTTGACGACTGGCACAGATAATCTCCGTAACGGCAGGTCTTTATGGGGGTTCTCAGTCTGCTGTGGCTAGTACCTGCCAAAGAGGTCTAAAAAGGGACAACTGGTGAGTCAGCAATAGTTCCTGCTAAAGGTCCACTGATGTATGTGGGGAGCGAAGGCTAGCTTGGGTTGTCTGATCCCAAAGAGAAGCTATTGTACCATAAGTTGCTATCTTGCATAGGTTAAGGTTGGTTCTCACAGAAAGGTTTCAGAACATGTAGCGCTGATATAGCGGCTAAAAGGATATCTACACAACCTTAAGCAGGTGGTTTCAATGTTATGGCTAATCTTTTTATAATGTACCAGTTCTATGTTAAATACACTCTCAATAGCATTAAATATATTTATTTACTGCTAAGCCTCATGAAAAATATCATAACATATTTGGAATTTGTTGTGGCTTAGTGTCTTGATGTCAAATTCTGCCTTATCTTGCATTTTGTGAAATACCTTTCATCAACAAGTATAGTAGTCCATAAATATTAATCCTTCCACACGTCATCCTAGTTGAGTGCTGACACTGAAAATCGTTAAAAGTTTTTCTAAAATTCTTCAACAAAAATGAAAAATCCTAAAATTAGAAAAAATAAATTATATATTTACCAAATGAAGGAGGTATAGTTGTCGTCCGGAGGTTTGCCACTTCACAGAGCTTGCAGTCTGCTCCTCAGAGATGGGTCAAATGAAGAAAAGTAATTACATAATGTTGTATTAAGTGGAACAAATGATAATACATAGTATACATTATTACTATTTAAGATATCCACTGTGTCCGTGAGAATTTCTCATATGAAGTCGGAACACTAAAATCTGTTTTTTTTATTCCTGAAACAATGAAGCTCCTGGATTTCCAAGTCAGAAAATCCGTGCGTCTTGAGAGACTTCTGTAAAGCTTGATTGTTTTTCTCTCTATTACTTTTCTTGTTAAATGTGATTAAGAAATGTCCAATGCTATCAGGAACTACTCACACTTGAAAAATACAAGTCTGACAAAACCTTCAATGTTTTGTGATGTCAACATTATTTCTGACAGTATTGTGATCTTATGTGTTTCTCTTTTTGTACTGGGATGCTCAGAGGTAGGGAAGCTGTTACCAGTACAAAATGGGACACCGCCAAGTACCAACTACAACGGGGTAGATGCTCTTCATGCCTGTAACATCCTTCAACAGCTCAAAGCATTGTATGATGAAGTACAACTCACTGACATCGTCGTAGAAGTGGACCATGGCAAGACATTTTCATGTCATCGAAATGTCCTCGCAGCTATCAGCCCATATTTTAGGTATGAAATTTCAGAGGTAAAACAACTGTTTTTCGGTAGTCAGTTTGGTGACAGGTTTGATATTAGTTATACTATTTAGCTCAAGCCTTTTACAATGTTTGAGTCATAATGGATGCTTAACTTGCAGCGTTTCTTCCAGAAATGTTAAGATTCCCAGTAGTCCTCCTGTAGTAGTCCTGCAAGGTGTTTTCTATTTCAGTTTGGGTCTGGTGCAGGCTTGGCAAAAAGATGTTGCTCGAAAGATTTCAAACTGGTGATACAACTGACCATTGTTTAACCATGATCAATTAGGTCAACTCCACATGGTTTGGCACAAAAGTGAAATGTTTATCATTTTCAGAATTGAATCCTAGTTGCCTAAAAATGTTTTACTCTCATTTTACTTATTGATGTAAAAACTGCCCAAATCTCACTGCAGAGTTGCAGTGAAAACATCGTCGGCTTAGGCCTGGTGGACTACCCGGTTTGCACTGCACTGGTGAATACCCTGATCTATATCGGGCTGATAAATGAATGTAATAAACTGAAATTCAAACTATTTCCTTATTATTATAACGAAAAAATCTAACAAGTCATTTAAAATCCATACTGCCTTTATTGACTTAAGATGTACAGCATTTACACAGCAGGGTATATATGATCATTTGAATCGGGTTTGCCTCCACCAGAAAATACAGGAAAGAACCAGGACAGTAGAAGAGAACAGAGAAGTGCAGGACAGTTGAGTCATTCTTGTGACGTCAAACTCCTGCATTTGGATAGAGACATGCAGTGTAGATGAGAACGCCAGACTTGAATGTTTTATTTTTTAACAATTTCGGAGGACGTCTTTAAGTTTAACAAAGGAGGGAAGAGTTGTTTGATTTTAATCATTATGTACACTGTTAGCACTATCAAATTTTAATCACCTACCTTGGCTGAATACATCTTAGGCCTCCCTCTGGTGTGCATGCACATGTTTAACAACATCTTTTTCACACAATTGTGAAATAATTGGCTATTGATACTGGTTAACAGGACGTAATTATTAGTTATCTCTATTGACTGAATAAAGAAACATGCATCCTTAAATGCCTTTCTTGTATGACGATGATTAATATATTCGCCTAATATTTTGTTTTTTGTTCTTTCACCATCAGGTCCATGTTCACCAGTGGCCTTACAGAGAGCAGCCAGCGTGAGGTCAGAATTGTTGGGGTGGAATCTGAATCCATGCAACTCGTCCTAGACTATGCCTACACTTCCAGGGTCACGCTCTCTGAGTCCAATGTACAGGCCCTCTTCACTGCAGCCAGCATTTTCCAGATCCCTACTTTGCAGGACCAGTGTGCCCAGTTCATGATCAGCAGACTTGACCCTCAGAACTGTATTGGGGTTTACATGTTTGCTGATGCCTATGGACACCAGGAGCTGAGGGAACGTTCGCAGGATTACATCCGTAAGAAGGTCAGTAACATGAGATCTGCCTGGACCCTCAAGGAATTTTAAGTGTTGCAGTTTGTCTGGTATGCTTATGCATCCTCCAAGGAAGTCTGCCTTTCAATGCATGACAATTGCATACAAAACTTCGTACATACAGTCTAAGAGGATATTCAAGTATTTGGTTGTCACTCCTTAAGCAGCCACTTTGAGTCCAGATTTTTTACTGGGTATCTGTCCGCAAGGAGGAACCCTTGTTTGTTTTGCAGATATCCATCCAAAGTAGCTGCTGAACTGTATTACCTTTTCAGATTTTGCTCAGTTTCGGGGGAAGTTGATTAGGGATGTCACCCATCATTTTAAGCAGATGTACATGGTATGATAACCATCCAATTTTGGACTAATATACTGATCCACAGCTGCAAACTTAGTAGTGGAACCAAATACCCAAGTATTTCATGCCCCATTAACTTCACAGACTTTTAATTAATCAACAGTCTGCCACTTTTGCCTGCCCACAAAATACTTGGATACTATGGATTTGCATAACACAATAGTAGAACACAAGTTTAAAAGAAAAAATGGTCAAAATTTCTAGAACATTTTTCTTATACAACACAGGCGTTATAAGCATGCAAGACTCTGAGCCCCAGCTACAATGATGGAATCTTTGGAGGGAACGAGGTACTAGATGGTTCAAAAGTCTTTCGCCCCATACACAGGTCAGACAACTGATTGCTTGGCAGTACCGCTGGGGGCCTCTTTGACAATTTCATTTACCTTCGCCCAGCAATATTTTTAATCAAAAATAATTGCTTGTTAATTTAATCACATTTGGTGTTGTGTCATCATCATCATAGTTTAAAGGTCTGTCACTGAACATTTAACATCCTGGTTCTTCGTAAATAAAATACAAACAAGTCTGTTGTCCTCCTCAAACAATCCGCACAGATTTTTGAAAAAAATGTATATCATTTATGAAGTTGTAACAGTGTTTTATTTTCGCTGCTTTGTTGTAGTTCTTGTGCGTGTCATGGGAGCAGGAGTTCCTCCATATGACGAAGGAGCAGCTTGTCAGCATTTTGAACAATGATGACCTCAACGTTGAGAAGGAAGAGCATGTGTACGAGAGCATTGTCCGCTGGTTGGAGCATGATCTACCTGGCCGCGAGGTTCACCTAGCTGAGGTTTTTGCCGAATGCATCCGTCTGCCCTTGCTGGATGAGGCCTTCTTCAGTCAGATCCCTGCCTCCTTTGCCTGTGCCCTGTCCTTGTCTAATGACCCTGATGAGGTCAAAGCTCGCCTCACTGCCACCAATGGATGCCCACAGCGCCTGGGCATGACTGCTTCTGAGATGATTATTTGTTTTGATGCTGCTCATAAACACTCAGGGAAGAAGCAGACAGTGCCTTGTCTAGACGCAGCCACAGGAAGGGTGTTCAAGCTCTGCAAACCACCCAATGACCTACGAGAGGTTGGCATCTTGGTGTCGTCTGAGAATGACATTTACATTGCAGGAGGGTACAGACCGAGCAACAGTGAGGTGTCCATTGACCATCGGGCAGAAAGTGACTTCTGGCAATACGAACACGCAGGCAACCGATGGCTTCCACGTGCACCGCTGCTGAGATCGAGGATAGGCTGCAGACTCATGCACTGCTCTGGGAAGCTTTATGCACTGGGGGGGCGAGTATACGAAGGAGACGGGCGAAATGCATTAAAGTCAGTGGAGTGCTACGATGCCAGGGACAACTGTTGGACTGCGGTCAGCCCTATGCCCGTGGCAATGGAGTTTCATAGTGCTGTGGAATACAGGGACCGCATTTATGTCCTCCAAGGTTAGCTGCTGATGCTGAAATGAAACCATAAAAAATGTTTTAGCTAATCGCAGCGTATTTCCTTTGAATTATAAAAGAAAAAAATCCTCTCGCACGAGAATGTTGTGACCATCCTTGTAATCTTCAAGAATATGATTGAGAACACTCTAGTATGCATGTCGGTTGTGTATTAAGCAGGGAAAATTTTCAAAAGCAGCATAGAATAAAACCACACATGTGCGTACTAACAATATAATCCACAATTCTGTTTTTTCCCCCATGTAGAATGGAAACGTATCAGTCAAATATACATACAAGTGTTTTCAAGAGGTTACAATCTGGAACTTTCTTTTAAAAAATAGTTTGGCTTTTAATGACTCAAAAGTGGTCTGGTCGTGTGAAAAAAAAGGGAGAACCGCTACAGATGGTCATTTTCTTTATGCAAAAACCATTGTCCTGTAAATAATAGTATGATAACCAACCCCTGAACAGTCTGTGCCGTGGACAGAAAATTACAATGATACGGTCCTCCATTTCTTCTTAATTTAACTGAAACTGCGGATGAAAAATAGCCTTTTTGCTAACTCTGGTACATTTACAGAAATGTTTATTACTTTACAATGTCCCTGTCGAATAAACCAAAAAAAAAAAAAAGTAGGTAGCTGGATAGCTTACAAAGTACATGTAGCAGTATATGTAGTGGACCACGGCTCTGAATTTTTTTCTTTTCTTTGTTTTGTGCAGGTGAAAATGTCTTCTGTTTTGATCCCCGTAAGGATTATTGGAGTCATCTCGCCCCAATGAGTGTCCCTCGCAGTCAGGGTCTGGCCGCCTTGTATAAGAACTGCATCTACTACATTGCGGGCACCTGCAAGAACCACCAGCGAACCTTCACTGTGGAGGTCTACGACATTGAGAAGAACACGTGGAGCCGGAAGAAAGATCTGCCCTTTGACCAAGCCACTAGCCCGTACATAAAAACCATGGTGCTCCAAGGCAAGCTACACCTATTTGTACGAGCCACTCAAGTCATGGTTGAAGAACATGTGTTCCGCACCAGCCGCAAGAACTCCCTCTATCAGTACGATGATGAGGCAGATCTATGGACCAAAGTCTATGAGACACCAGACCGCCTCTGGGACCTAGGTCGCCATTTTGAATGTGTGGTGGCCAAACTTTATCCACAGTGTCTACAGAAAGTGATCTGAGGTAGCTGCTTTTTGTGAATCCTGTTTACCGGGTAAAGGTAGTGGTGTGGTCCTGCCTTGCACCTGTGTGATGCTGGGTTTGCACCACGAGGACCATTCTTTGGTTAAGTCTTAAGTCGGCCAAACTTTGGTTTAACATGATCAAAATCGGGGTGCTTTTAAAGATTGCAGTATTTTTTTTTTTTTTTTTTCAGACTGAACCAGCTGCCCACACTGATACTTGTTTGACAAACGTACAATGAATCATAAAGTGCAATTATCCTATTTTGCTTTTTGTTGAGCCATTTTCTCTTTTTTGTGTTAAATACTAATGGGTAAGGAGTTTCACAGATGGTCAGGATGAGAATGAGGTTTTTGGCCAGATGTGTCTTTGGAGATATGGATGCTACGTGTCAGCATTATGTGAAAATCTATATACACATATAAATAGCTATAAAACATATATTCATACGGGTAAGTTGAGTACCATAACTCATTAGTTGGTTGCTGGCTTTTAGGTTTCTGGGTTTTCTGTTTTTTTGTCTTCAGTTTCTATAGGTTAGTTTAACTTTTAGGTGTGCTTGTGTTTTACTTCCTGTTATTGAAGCTTGTATGATATTTCTATAACCCATTCTTCCTTCACAAGCGTGAGGTTGTCATACATGCACTATATGTGGCTTCCAAGCTTTTTTTTAAAGGTTTGCTAGCAGCCAGTTTGCATGTGGGTTCCTGCCTCCCCACTTTTTGAGTTGGCGTCTACATAGTGTCACATGCAAAGACAACTTAGTGAATTGTTTAGAGTACTCACTCTCCACATTGGAGAAATTAGGACAGAGTCAAATTTGTGACAACACTAAGTGGAAAGTTCAGAAGAACTAGCAAGCTTACCTCAGTAACTATTTGATTAGGAGAAAAGGGAAATTTCAGGCTATCTGTAAAGCGACTTGTATGAGAAGCTCATCTCGGCAAGGATGTTGCTTTTCTATATAGGATCATAATTATTTGAAAGCTGTTGCAGTAGCCTCCTTCTTATATGCCAGAAAAGAATTTGAGGTCTTGTTATCATTGATCTGGACATGGAAGATCATTTTGTGGTAGCAATAAGTCATGGAACTGTGATTAGGCTTTAATACGCTCTATAACATTAGTAAAAGTGCATTAATTGTTGCTTGTGCTCGTCTCTTCTAGTGAAAATCATAGTAGCTCCATTGATGGTAGTGTGGCTGTTGCACGGGGGCAGGCTTGAAGTGATGCATAATGTGTAGTGCATTGGGGTGCCGTTGTTGGCTTCAGAATCAAAAGAACGGTCCCTCTTGATGAAGAATATCTGGAAAAGTCTTACTCTGTTTTGCACTGAATCACTATTCACTTAAGCAGACTTTTAAAAAGCACCCTGCTGAACAAGCAGACAAAGTATAGAAGAGAGGGTAGCCCAGGTTGTGTGCTAATCCTTCTGTCAGCCATCAATCTGTCTCTACACACCATCTCACAGTGGATACAAGTTGTTGGTGCTGCTTTTTATTTTTTTGACAATCTTGTATAAAATAATTAATAACCACCACTGAGTGGCTTTCCCTGTGAAAGTGACCGTTTCTGTGACGTTATTTTTCTCATACAGCTTCCTGTCTCATCTTTGCACTACACAGTTCCCTTGTATTTTAATCTTAATAAAGAGCGCCCCTCTATTGCAATCAAGGTTCGTAGCCGTGCAGCAGTCATTAGAGATTTAGGCGGGAGAAGAGTCGCAGTCTGTAAATATAGAAACTTCTTCAAGAGAAGCTTCACTATAGACTGGCGTTGAGCTGATTTGTAGATAACCGAACTTGAACAAGGCCCTCAGCAAGCGGTTATGGAGAGAAGGTTTGAGCAACACCCACACGTCTACAGCCAGCTATTTGAGAACCAGTAGCGGAGAACTCTCAGGATTTCTACTGAAACACAGTACTGTATTAAACTGTTTTTGTTATGTGTAATATACTGTACTATAGGTTTGCTGTACTTGCACAGTTTTTTAAACAATTCATAAGTTTCTTTTTTAACTTGAATAATAGATGTGATTTTTTTTTCTTTTGTTGTCTAAATGTGGCTGCCCTCCCCTTGTATAATTACTTATTTAGTTATGGTAGAGTTATCCAGCACCTATGGAAAAAATTACCTCTAGGATTAATTCATTATGATTTTCTAACCCCCCTTTCTATTTTTTTTTTTAACAGTATTTCTTTGTAACAACTCCGAAAGTTAGTAATACAAATCAAGTACCTACGTTATGTCATGTTTTCAAACACCAGTCATGTTATATAGAAAGCTTTGATAAAAAGCTTTCTATGTTCATGAGTCGGTGGCTGCAAAGCATCGCTCAGTCGCTTCCTCTACATGCATCGTCCATGGGTGCTACTCTATTGTGGTCTTCATGCATTTTCCCCTTTTGGTTTTTTAACATTGCTGATTTGATTCTTTTGGGTTCTAGTGATGGTTGAGCTCAACTGTGAAATTTACATTGCACATAATTTGAGAATAAAGCTATTAAAGGTGAAAAGTGTTTTTCTATTCTCTACTTTTGGTGTTTGTTTCACCTGTATCAAGTGTAAAATGAGATACCTGCATCTCAAACTATAAACAGTAGAATTAAAAAAACATTTCAGATGATTTTTATCGGTTCTGAAGGTGTCCCTCTTGCAATTGGTCTCTTCAGTTTGCTTATTTTTTTTTAATGTGAATTCAGATTATTTTCGCATCTAGTTCCAATTCTGAGAGTATAGTCTCCACCTAAGCCCACAAACAGCTCAACCGAATTCATTGAAATTTCTCTTATCCTTTTCAAGGGCTGTAATGGTGAGTAGCTGATAATTGACGTCTTCTATCAGCTCATTTGCATATTTAAGACACACTTAAACTAGCAATTTTCATGGTTTTGCTCGCATCTCCAAAAAAAAACTGAACCGAACGAAAAAAAGTTTCTATGGAACCCGAAGTGTGCATCTAGTAATTGTTTTAGTCAGTTTTACTTTTAAACTTTGAAGCACGTGTGAACATGGATGATGCCTGTAATTTAGCTCGCATCCTGAGAGTATGGGTCATTCCCATCAAGTAAAAAGATGCATGACAGAGTTTAGTGATACACGTCAGCAGTCAGGTAAGAAAACAGTCAACCCCTCTGTAGTCTGAGCAGCTCTGTAAGCTCTGACAGCTGTCAGGTTTCCACGTATGAAAACAACATGCAAATGAATCGGTTCTTATTCCAACGATTCTTAACTGCTCTGAACTAAGAGGAAGCCCGGAGGAAGCTCGGAGAACGGTGATGCGACACGTGACCTGACGTTAAGAAGAGAAGCAAGCTAAAACTTCAGTCACTAGTTGTGGGAGTCAAACAGGCTGGACTGGCATTCAATGAAAGGTAGGACCCTCTCAGACATCATCAAACATATCCACGTGTTTATCTCTGCTCCATTAGTTTTAGAAAGTTAGACTTTTAAAACCGCGCTTAGCTTACATCAGTTACCCACGTGTTAAAATTATTTTCCCCGTCGCGACTTCTTCCGCTGTTTCATTCAAATTAAATCTGAAAACTTAACGTCCTTGAACCCACTTGTTACCGTGTGAGGTAGTTTTAGAAGAACGTTGTGCTTGAGATAAACCAACAAGTTTTAAGAGTCTTTTGAAATAATTACTTGTCGTATTTTTCTCGGTAAATTTAACTTTATTTGATGAAAGCATCTATTCACCGATACACAATGGCGTCCTTAAACGCAACATTCATTAACCATGTTCAGACCAGTCACCTGAACGCCTCATCAGAAATTTACTCCGTCAGGTGACGTCTGTGTTGGACAAAAAATATTAAACTTAACCCTTTAATAACTTCACGCAGGAAAATCCAAACAATGTAGAACTAATTTACATTATCCTAATTTACCAACAAACACAATTTTTTTTGGTCAAGCATGTTTTAAACAGTAAAAACTAATTCTGACTTCCATGGTAAATAGTCAATTAATTAGATAAGCTCACCCTTACTAACTTCATTATGAGTTTTGGTTATGCATGTTTTTAAGAAACTATTTGACCCTAATTAGAATGTTTTTGATCATATTAAGTTACATCATTCTGCTTAATAAGTCCTCACATGCTTTAGTATGCCAAAATAGTTCCTACTTATTGCACCGGACTCTAAAAATGGGCTTAACTTAACAATTGAATAGGGTTAAACGAAAGAGAAAATGTTAAACAAGTAACTGACAAATAGATGCTCATTTTGCACTAATTTTATTTGAATGCACAATGTCTTTTTTCTTTTACATATAATTCCCAACATATTGAATTTTGTCCATTTGACAGTTTCTGGCCATTTGACTCTGAAATATATATATATATATTTTTTAGAGAATTAGACCTGGTGTCATAATATCCTTTTTTTTTTAAAGAAACCTATTCTATAAGAGGGCACCGACAGTAGGTGGGTTTACATGGACAGCCTAATTCCGAATAGATTTAGAAAAAGGCGCCTAATCAGAAAGAAAATGCAGCATGTAAACACCTCTTTCCAAAAGAAAAGGTCCCTTTCAGATTGAGATTTAATTCCTTTACATCCTTGTTAGATGGATGAAAAGTTACTTCCGTGCATGCCGTCTTTGTCGTATTCTTCTTCTGGGTGCTTGTTGGTGGTTGGCAGCTCATCGTAGCATTATCCCCACCTTTTGAACTGAAGTTTGGATCGTCTGCGCATGTCAGAAAACTTTTCCGATTAGATGAGTGGATTCATGTAAACACCGGGTCGAAGAAGATCACAGTTCATGTAAACAGGCGACAGACATTGCAATTCAGAAAGGTTTAATTTGGATAGGAGAAAAGTGTCCCACGTTTACCCACCTATTTAGGAGGAAGTTACATCAATAATGCCAATGCACACTGAAAAGTTTGTAACATTTATAACCAAAATTGCCGTTTAAAACTTTCGAGGTGCTAGATGTTAATTTTGGTGCACTTTTGAAATACTGAAAGGCTAATTTAATTCTCCTCTAAAAGCAGAAAAACAACTGGATGGCAATATTAACAAACATCCAACAGTAAAAAAAAAAACACTTTTTTTTCTCTTTCATCTGTTTTTCACATGTGACTGAAATGATTATCACTATTTTGAAAATGATAGCAATTGATTCCAATAATTACTATCAACAGATTTTGTAACGATCGTGACAGGCTTAGCAATGGATAAAGCAACTTGACCGGGAGTTTGACATTCTGGGTCCAGCAATGACCCGACCATGTGATTCTGGTTGAATGACACACAAAGGGTTACCGCTGGGTCTTAAAAGGTCTAAAATTGAATCATCTTAATTTCTCATCTTAAAAAGTCTAAAATATGTCGAACCCAATATGAACAAAGTCTTGAATATGTTGAATTTAACTATGTTAATGTTCATTTAACGCTTATTTAAGTGTTTCCGGTGTGAAAAGACCATGAAATGTTACGAAATGTATGATCCTTGTCTTTTTGGTATAGTTTTTCTTACTGCTTAAATTAAGATGGGTCATTAAAAGTTAACAAAGAACACAACACATGTTATTTTTGAACGCTACAAACTTCCTCAGCTAATTTGTAAAAAGGAACGCAGTAGTGTGTGTTAAAATCCCTTGGGTGCATATGATGTGCATATTCACATTAAGCAGCTATATAACATGAATTCAATATAATATATAAGCATTTATTGTGTACTTATTCAGTTATAACACATATGTTGTGTTGTTTGGATGTACTGTATATAGAGCATCATAAAGTCTTTGTTTTCCTTTTTTTTTTAACAGGAACATGTCCTCGAATCGAGCAGAGAGGTTCAAACCTATGGATGGTGGCTGGGGCTGGGTGGTGGTGTTAGGAGCCCACGTTTCCATTGGCTTCTCTTACACCACTCCCAAAATCTTATCCATCTTGTTCACTGAGATCCAAGAGGATTTAGGATCCAGTGCCAGTGAGGTAGCATTGATTTCCTCCATCATGCTAGCTTCTATGTACGGAGGCGGTGAGTTCACTCAGTATTTATTGCATTTGTTTACCCATTTGGACAAATAATGACAAAAACCAGATCTTATAGTTTTTACCATGAACTGGTCACAGTTTCTGCTGTATTTGGAAGGTAGTGCTTGTCATACATTCATGCAGCCACGCTTTGAATCCCCGTATTCACAAAAATTGTTTGGACAAAATGCTATTCGTTCCAAATCGTAGCAAATAAGTGTATTTCTGGTTGGCCCAGTTCTTAATACACTAATATACACATGTTAAACCTGCCAACACAGACAAACCACAACAAACTTATACTGTTTGGGTCCTTAGGGTTCCGAGGTGGGGCCTCCAGTGATTTGAAAGGTTCCAACACATCGTCCAGATCCCTGATGGGATTACAAACAGAGAGTTTGGGGCGAGGTCCTTGAGCTCCTTCTCATGTTTCTCAAGCCATTCCTGAGATGTTATTCGGTGAATTGGTGAAGCGTAAACAGCTTTTAAACAATGAGAGATAATTTGGGTTTTACTTGAATGACGGTACCTCGTATGGACTCTAACTCAATCTGATGCAACCTCAAAAGCTGAATCAGAAGCAACTGTTTAGATGTTGAAGATGTCTCACGTCTCATAACACATGCTTAGCAGTACTGTGGGTCATTAGAGTCATTGGGAACACAAGGACCTTCATTATCTATTGGACCATGTGAGGCAACATAACGTGATTCAAACTGTGAAGCCTGTGATACCGTCTGTGAGAGAGAGGATTACAGTGACCTTGATGAATGAGAATCCACCCAAACATCATCATTGGACTATGGCGAGTTATAATCTACTCTGTTTGTTTGCTCGTCGGTTGCTTTGTTACACAAGAACTACTGATTGGCATAGATCTGGGAAGAAGCCATTAAATGTTACTGCAGATTCAGAGGAAGTTCATTTCAGTTATACATTTATCTTGTCATTGCACGACAGGGCGATTTTCAACATTCTCCTTTAATTATACAGAAACTACTGAACCAGGTCCTGCAGAACTTTGTGCAGAGACGGGGCATGACTTGTGTATGAGGAAAGGACTTTTTCACAGTGTGCCTTATTGGTTTTTAGTTTTTTTTTTTGTTGCATTATGTAAAAAAAAAATCTTCTCTTCTGATCGTCTGAGGAAAAGGGATGAACTGGAGGAGTCTCAGTTGTCCTTCTTAGATATATGGGTTGATTACAGACAGATCTGTTATAACAGAGACGATCCCGGCACGCTCAGGTGCGGGTCTCTTCCCAGAATCTTGTAAATCAGATCTCGACACACAGTTTTATTCATATGAGGTCATTGACATTGGTCATAATCTTTGTCAGGGCCATCTTTTGTCCGACAAAACACCAGAAAAGACCTTGGAATCACAGTAGGGCAAAGGGATTGAATGATTTCTCAAACATTGTTAATCTGTGTATCTATCAAGTCATAGAGCAAATATGAAAATATAGTAGTGTACAGAGTATTATACAAACAGTTTTCAATTGGATAAGAGTGGACTATATGCAAGGAATAAAGCATATTAAGTAAAAACTGAATTGAAACAAAATCTACTTAAATATGTTGAGGAGTTGGGAAGGGGTTCAGGAAAGCTAAGCAGACATGGATGAGATTGTATGCAGTAGTCCGCCGAGTGCCAATCTAATCACTCTCACATTTCTGTGATTAGACGGAATTTTCCATCAATCCATTTTCTGTAATAGCTGAAACTGTTCAGGGTCACGGGAGGTTTCTGGAGCTGACATCAGCTTCAGCTCCAAGAACTAACACTGATGATGGTCTCTGGATCAAACAGCCTGTAAATGGCTTCAGGTGCTCCGTTCCAGTTGTTCTTGAACACATCACACAGGCTGTATGTGACAGAAAGCCAAAAGTAGACGGGGACTCCCGTGGGGGCGAAGGTGAAGTAGTAGGTGCTGTTCAGTTAGCGTCCAGTTGACATTGTCATTGCTGATAGCAAAGTTTTACAGCGAATGAAAAGCAGTTTCTCTGTGTCTGTCTTCACTGTGAAGAAAGCGACTCTTGTGCTGTGCAGCCATCAGAACCAGAGGGATAATTGATGAATAGAGCTCATATGAGTGACCGCAGAAATAGTTTCAGGCTGTGTAATCAGAGGAGTGATGTTATCATTTGTTGATCACCTGACTTTCGTTTAACCCTCCACTCTAGCTCTGTTTGTCGTAACCCTCTTACGTCCTCACCAAAAAGAATTGAACCATGGGAAAATCATTTCTTTTATACATTTTATATTTCTCTGGGGCATTTTTTATTCTAATATCTTTGACACTCTAAATTCACCATAAAATGACAAATCGTTTGGCCAAGCATGTTTTTTAACAGTAATGGAAAAAAAAACAGACATAATGATGACGTCAAATATTTTGTGACAGAATTTTGTATTTCAGGGAAAAGAGTCGGTCGGTTTCAATAAGATCAGCTCAACGTTCTGGTCAAATCTTTTGAAATCTATTTGAACCCTTATTAGATTGTCTGAAGTTACATTCTTCTGTTTAATAAGTCCTCACGTGCTTTAATATTCAAAAAAAAATCCTACCTCTCAGATAGGATTTTCTCGATAGCCATTAATGCCTCCTCCTGGGTGGTTACTTTGATCTGTGGTGATGCCCAGGGCTCCATCCTTGGCCCCTTACCCTTTAGCATATACATGCTTCCACTGGGTCATATTATAAACAGGTTCAATCAAGTGACTTAAAATGTGATTTACCAAACAGTTGAGCAAGACATTATAATGTTATCTGTGAAATATTTTAACTGTTTAACACAACTTAATACCCTTTCAGTTATTTTAATTAAATGTCTGCGACGTCCGCTGGTTAAAATCACTGCTAGGATCGACCTACAGGGGACTTTGCTCAAACAGGCGTCTTTGGACTGACATGAATGCAACTTGGTAAAAAAAGAAGCTTTGTAAAATGTTCTGATGGGATACCGAGGGTCCTGCCATTCATGTGGGTCTTGTACCACCGACCTAAATAGACCAAGAACGAACCATCATGGAAACATTGATCAGCTGGTGCCAACCAGAGAGAAGTAAAAACACTGCAGGTTAACGACTCTTCACAATCGTCTCTTGAACAGTTAAGTGTTTGCTGTCCTCCAGAACAAACTGACATGCATACATTTGTTACTAACGCATCCATTTTGATTTAAAGGCAATGAATTGTATCATAAATATGATTTTCTTTTGTTTTTTATACATATAACGACTCAAAAACATAAAAAAACTGAGCTAGATACTCTGAGTAGGCGTAAGAAAAGCCCCTCACAGGTGACGTCTGAATAACATGCTTTCTGTAATTACAGTGGCACCTATCAGGGTGGTGGAATATCAGGCAGCAACTAAACATTCTGACCTCAGAGTTGATGTGTTACAAACAGGAAAATGGGCAAATGTAAGACATCATCCATTAATTACAATATTGCCACTTAATACTATTTAAGGAAAGACCATCTTGTTTTGAGGATGTGGAGGGCCGGTTCAGTAGGCCGACACAGAATGTCCAGCATTTCACATTATTTCTTTCTCACATAAAGATCTCCTCTTCATAGTCAACACACTCTCAAGGGCTCCTTCATTGTTTTTTTGTAATATTTCAGCCCGGATTTTCAGCAATGCAATGTGAATCACAGTGTTACTGAATATTTCCATGTATGTGGGGTGAAGGCCCAGCAAAACAACTGCATTTGGACGTGTACCACACAGGATAAACACATATAGCCTAAGGTTGAACGCCAGGCCAAAGTCCTACAACATTACTTTTCCCTAAACCGACTTGGATTTAGATTCACTCAGTCGGTATTTGGATTTGTTTAGACAACAGAATATATGACAAAACAAAAAGTCTTATCAATGGCTTATTCAAGGTCACATGACAAGAGAATGTGTCTCACCTGCACTCCAGTAGAGAGGGCTAACTAGTGAAATATTCCCCTCCGCCGCGGCTCAGACACAGGGCTTTATCATATTGTCCTTGGCAAGGCTTTAGCAATGTCACCAAGTGGAGGAGAGAGACAGGGGGGACATACGAGAGGAAGGTTCAGCTCGCTGGGGTTTGATATTGGGTCCCTCAGGGAGAGACACCGAGCCTTTTCAGAGAACCTCTGACTCGAGGAGTCTGAATGACAAAGTAATAATGGAGGTATATATGGTGGAAGTGTTGGCGTTGCCCTGTTGTAACACCGCTCCAGAGAGAAAAATGATCCATCTTTGATCCCTGCAGGCACCTGGTTAACTATATAAACAGCAGGACAGATATTTTTATTTCATGTAGTGCAGGGAGAGCGGCACAACGGAGCAGCGTTGTGGAGTTGTGTGTAGCTCAGTTAGTGGGCTGCAGTACTAACAGACCACCAGCATCGTTCATTTTAACACAATGTGTTCAATATTGCTGCAGTTTCCCTTGACTGTCCATCACGATTGGAGCATGTCAGACATTCCATCATTTGGACTGTTTGTTATTACAGCAGCGGAACATGTTTTGTTTTTTTCCCCCACTGCGGTACCAGCCTCATCTCTCCCGACACACTCTTACACACAGATCTTTAGGAGCGACGAGAAAACTTATTCAACCCCCGTAAACAGGAGGCTGCAGGTGGATGCTGGTGGGCCCAAAACACCTGCTGTCCATCCATCCTGCTAAAAATCATTACTGGTCATCTTTAATAGGATATGGATGATCTTTTATTTATTTTCCATCTTTTATTAAATATCCTTTTAGTGATGTTAATATTTATGTATTTTTTTAATTGTGTATCTTTAAGGTGACCTTGACTGTCCTTAAAGACGCCCTTAAATAAAGTTTATTATTATTATTATTATTATTATTATTATTTATGGACAAAGGAGAAAATCCCGGACTTTTGTTTAACTTGCTTTAATATTTGTGACACAGTTTTTTTTTTTTTGCCTTATATACTCGTCCTTCCATCCCCTCGTTCATCTGTTTGCACGTTTTGCGGAACATCCATCGGGACGTAGCGATTACAAACGGGGAGTCTGTCTCTTTGGATTTATCTGGAAGGACATTATTCCCCAAGAGGCTCTTCCATAACTTAGTTTTTCGTGTATTTTCCCATCATGTGTTTCCTATCCCTACCGGTACCTTATCTAGTTCTTTATAAGGCGGAAGAGTCGGAATATTATGGAAACGTCATAACTAGTGTCCACGTCCGCCACTGCAGACCCTTCGTGTCAACTATTTCATAGACCATTTTAGAATGTTATACTCCCATAGTGGGTGGAAGAAGTTTTCTGGCTGTAAATTTTCAATTTTTTGGTTTCTCCATAGTCCAATTTGGTGCATATATCTGTATATTATCATATTTTACTCTTAATAGTTCATATTTTACTCACTAGGGGGGGGGTGCTTTTAATGAATAACAGTGTTTTTAGGACATAACCTTTCATTTGAGGATCAGGAGGATAGCTTGGACAAGGTGGGGGATTGGGGGCTCTCCAGGAATGTGCTTTATTTTTTTGTCATTTGTTTGATTATGGTCTAGTTTTCAATTTCACCATCAAATGGGAGATGATGTTCAGTGGGTTCAGTAAAAAAAAAAGAAGTGGTTTAATGATAAATTACTTCAGTTTCTATCTTCTGGAATAATACCGATAAAGACACCTATAATAATGTTTATTATACTTGAGATGAACCATCTCGTTTTGGACCAACGTTCTCATAAACCCTAATCACCCACACAAAAAGTCGTGGGATGGTGATTCCATAAAGTCTAAACTGTAGTTTTAATAATAACGGTAATGAAGAGGAAACTGAAAACCAAAAGAAGAAAGCATACAAAGTATTGTTTAAAATGAAAAACACTAACATAAGATAAGATTTAAATATTATTAATCCCCAAGGGAATTTATGCTGTGAGGCAAATGCACAAAACACACAAAGGGACAGAACAACGACCTGATGTAAAACAAGAAATTAACAAAGATTACAAAAAGGATTGTAAAATGAAATAATGTACACGCTTAAATATGAGTACAAGAGATTAACCTGAATGTTGACGCATAAATATGAATATGAATATTTGTATTACTGCAGTACAGTCCAACACTACCTGTTAAAGCGTCCTGTTTAAGCAGGTTAGCATGATAACGCAGAACTGGGTATTAAAGTAAGTAATGTTCTAACAGTGTCAAAACAATTCATTGAAACTTAAAGCTTTTGTAGGGGAATTTTCTTCTTCATTTTTTTTTTTTGGACATTTTCACACATTTGAACTATTTACAGCTCAAAAACTGCAAGACTCCACTGAGGCGGCGCCGTTTTTACATAGTGACAACGATGTGTTGCAGATTATAAAGGCTGGACCTGGTTGGACAAATTAACTTCCTTTTGACGTGGATTTTAACAGAGGGGATGTTTTGTCTGGTCTTGTCCTACTTTTTTTTATTCGATTCGGTTAAAATGGCCTTTTCTTGTACAGCTCTGCCTCCAACTAGCTAAAAAAACTAAAAGAGCAGCATTAATGATTTTCCTTCAAGAAAGAAGGTTTGTAACGACAATTATGTTTACAAGTTTTGTGTTATTACAGTGTAATATTTAAATGAAAGTGGTGACATCATCATCATCATCATCGTACACTCTCTCCCTCATGCGTGGAACAACTTAAACATCCGTCATGACAAACCTGCTCTAGAAGAAAGTGGGTGACGAACGTAACGTAATCTTCTTACTACTCGGCGGTCTGTTTTCTTCTATCCCCCCCACACACAGAGGCCGGTCCCACGACTGAGTCAGAAATCCGAAGCCTGCTGCAGTCATCACGCCATTCCATATATTAGTTTGATTTACAATCTCTCTATTTCTCTATATGAATCAAGTAAAATTAATATATATTCAAATGACTGGTCTACATAGTCAAGCAGTAGAAGAAACAACTGCTGATGCAATGTCACTCTTTCAGGCAAGGTTATGAATAAAGGGAAGAGTGACAGCATATAAAAGACTATTTAATTCCTGATTGATCACTGAGTGCAGGATTTGACATAATCAGAGGAGAATATAATGACTTACCGAGCAAAAGTTGCTTTTACTTGGTACTTTGCTTGTGATGTCCCTTTGTCCTTGATTTTCTCAGCATGTAAGAAGTTGTATCAGCCGTTTAGGTAAGTTAATTAATAACTGTTTATAGTGAAATGTAACATATGATCTTTGTTAACTGTCCTTCTCTTTGTCCCCCCCCCCTTTGCAGGACCACTGGGCAGCGTGTTGGTAAATCGCTTTGGAAGCCGCCCAGTCGTCATAATTGGTGGACTGATGTGTGGGATCTCTATGGCGATAGCTTCTTTGGGGAACTCCATCATCTTCCTCTACCTGTGCATTGGCATCATCGGAGGTAAAAGTCTGGCATACATTTTAAATATATAATATTCTGTAGAGGAAACTGCTGACTGATACCTTTTTGCTAGGTTAGTATATTTTTTCTTGCCTGCCTGCCTGATGAATGTTTAATAACATTCAATCTTAGACACACACACATACACACACTCTCTCTCTCGCTTTCTCTCTCTCTGTCTCTCTCTTTCTCTCTTTCTCTCACACACACACACCAGTTCTGTCTCTCTCTCTCCCTCTCTCACACACACCAGATCTGTGTCTCTCTCTCACACACAGACACACACACGGGTCTGCCTGTCGCTCTCTTTTTTTCAGATTCCCTCTCTCTCTCTTTTTCACACACACACACAGGTCTGTCTTTCTCTCTCTCTGTCTCTGTCTCTCTATCTCTTTCTCTCTCTCTCTCTCTTTCTCTTTCTTTCTCTCTCTTTCTCACACACCCACACCAGTTCTCTCTCGCTCTATCTCACACACACTCACCAGTTCTGTCTCTCACTCACACACACACAAACATACACCAGGTCTGTCTGCTTCTTTTTCTCAAGGCCTCTCTCCCCCACGTCTTCAGAATCTCTAGTTTGCCAGACCTGCTTCACTTTGCAGTGGTGCTGTGCATTTGGTTGGGGCCCAGGGCATCTGCCCCACCTCCTGGGGTGCAGTTACAGCACCAGGGGGACCCGGACAGTAATTACGATAGAGCAGTTTCTGACTCCTGAGACTTCAGTCTTCCATGGCCTTCTTTACTCTCCTGTAGGCTCCCATCATGGTGGTCACATGGGGGCTCCCTGTTACCATCTGAGGGAGGCTCATTACCCTGTCAAGGACTGCTGTGAAGGATTAATCTGTGGCGCCATAGGGCATGCGTGTACGCTGCTCCCCTGTGCCACGGCACACTGACACTCACAAGTATATACAAATAAACGCATGCGCGCAAAACATTACAAACATTTTTTTGAAAGTTTGTGCTGGAGTAAGTGCTTATCCCTGTATATACAGCACATGGCCAGTATTGAGAATTAAATAAGCTGTCTTTGTTCTGCCTTTTCATTATTTTTTACTGTTATAACATAACATTAGAGAAAAGTTTATCGTCCAGGTGGATTTAAGAAAACATTCACATTTTTGGCTGTATGGGACACGAAAGGACATTCAAGCAACATATTGTTCAATAAAGAGGATGTGCCATAACATTTAAACCATCTGCCCTATAAGCCTACAGAGACTAGCCTTTACTCCCCACATGCATCAGAAAGCCCTGGGTCCCAGTTTTCTACCATGGTAATCAGATTTAATTATCTAAGTTGGTTGTATGTTCAACCAAACGCTTGGCGGGGTTAATAGTAAAGCTATCGACATGCATTGTGAGGAAACACAAACAGAAAAATGTGTTAGTAAAAGTTGACAGTCGGCAAGACAATGGAAAAGTGTGTAATGTAGTGCCATGTATCTGTTTATCCAAGACAAATGGTTGTAAAAGATTCCACGCTAATTGACTTTTTAATGCATATCAAAAAATTTGATTTCATATTAAACTGATTTCCTACCTCTAGCTCTTCATCTCCATTAAAAATATGCTGATATTAAGTTAAATATCTGGGTGAAAAGGCAGGTGAGTGAATGAATTAGCCAGGCTCTCTAATGTACTTCTACTAAAATGGAGAAATTATCTCTGGAATAATACCAGCAGTCTGTAATGAGATTTTAGCCAGCAAACGTTAAATGAAATGGAGCCTTAATGAGCAGTAGAATGAGATTTAACTCAGTAAATGCATAGTGGAGTTGAGGTTGGAAACTGTTTTCTCACTGAAGAGTCTAAACTGTGCCTTTTCTTTTTTTTCCTACACACAGGTTGTGGACTCGGCTTTAACCTCAATGCATCTCTCACTATGATCAGCAAGTACTTCCTGAAAAAGCGCCCTTTAGCCAATGGACTCGCCATGGCCGGGAGTCCAGTCTTTCTGTTCGCCTTCTCTCCGCTCACCCAATATTTTCAGCTGAACTTTGGCTGGAGAGGAAGTCTCCTTATCATCGGGGGTATGATTCTAAACTGTTGTGTTGCTGGGGCCCTCATGAAACCGGTTAAAATGCCTCCTAAGCCTCCATCTAGTTCACCAGAGGTGGAAGTGGAGCTACAGGCAAATGGCAGCAATGCCCAACCAAAGCCAAGTAGGAAACAGACTTTTCTAAAGACAGTGGATTTCACCCTCTTCAAGGATAGATTGTTCATCTCGTACCTCATTGGGAGTGTGTTGTTCCTTTTCGGGGCCTATTCACCCATTGTGTTCCTGTCACCGTATGCTATTAGCAACGGCGTAGAGGAGTACTCTGCATCCTACCTACTCTCCATTCTGGGCTTTGTGGACATGCTGGCTCGGCCTGGCACCGGTTTAGTCGCAAACACCAAGTGGATTAGGCCAAAGATCCAATACTTCTTCAGTTTAGCCATGATTTTAAGTGGCGTGTCCCATTTACTATGCCCACTGATGAAGAGCTACGTCCTGCTGGTTGTTTATGTGGTCCTTTATGGCGTGAGTTTCGGCATGGTGTTCGCCCTGATATTTGAATGCCTGATGAACCTGGTGGGAAATGAGCGCTTCCCCAGTGCTGTTGGAATGGTCACCGTCATTGAATGCATCCCCATGTTGTTGGGACCTCCTACTGCAGGTAAGTGTGCCTGCTGACCATTAACTACTGTTTATACAGACACCAAAGAACCAGTCTCATTCATTTAGAAACTGGGTGCTATAGGCAAAACCATTTTCAAAGTAGACCTGGTTTCTCAAATACTAGATCCAGATACAAGCACAGCTTTTCTTTGGACCTCTCTCCTCTCTGCGCCAGAAGAAACTAAAGAGTATCTGATACTTAGGTATGAATGCACGCTCCAGTCTCTAGCAAGCTGAAATGATTGATTAGGAAATCAATAGAAAAATAACTAACAAATTTCAATTGAAAATTCTTAGTTGCAGCTTTCCGTCATTCTTAACTTATTATCAAAACAGGACATTTGAGGACATAAGATTGGTCATACAACATCCATTCTCTATCTTTATCTTATTTTGGCAAATCATCACAGAAAAAGATAACTTGAGATAACTTGATTGCACTTGAGACGATTTCTATTGAAGCACAATGCATCCGCTTGAGTTTAGTTTTTCATCCAGTTCTGTGTGGGTCATTTCTTCAGACATTAAATTGTCAGATGGTATTGTTATTAGTTTTTTAACTTTGTTTTTGCGGTAGTACCTTAGCATCATTTGAACCGATATGGCATCATTCACAGATATAAGATGAGGCGCCTGAGATAAAGGCAGGCTGCATTTGTGGCTACAGTTGAGCAAGTGATGAAAATACAGATATCTCGTTAATTCAGACAAACGGAGCAATCTTTTTCTCCCGAGACAATGTATAAAGCTTCTCTAGCTGCACTTATACTAAAAGTGATTTCCCTCTGCTGACGTCACCACTGCCACGCCATCGTCTGTTATGTCATAACTGATGATAGTAAGGCAGTCGGGGTTACCGGTCCAACCCAAGGTCAAATGTTCTGAGTTTAAAACAAATACAGTTAAAAAAAAGTTGTGTTCTACTGGGAATAGCCAATGCGAGGAATCTTATCAGCTATGACATTAACCATATATATTGTCACAGCGCTCTCTCCTCAAGCCTGCAGCATGTACAGAATACAGAACGAGTGTCGTAATGGAATAAACCTCCGACCATTAAGCCGGTGTTTAAGTGATGCTCCTTAAAAGCTAATACAGAAAAGTCAAACTGCACCAATCAATATTTCACCTTTCCACTCCAATCACAGAGGGCTGCTCACTGTGCTAATTAAACACACCGAGGGCATGCAGGACTGAGGCTGCACATGACGGCATCACATGTACACATCGGCACACTGAACCGTTTCTCTGCCTCCAACCGGATTTTCAATGAGGGGAAACAACTAGATCTAGGCCCCCCAAGTTTATCTGGTGCCCCCATGTTCTCGGGCACTAATTTAATAGAGAAATAAAATAAGCGCATCCACGCACGTGTAACATTCTTCTCAAAGAGGCACAATCGTGTCCCCCAACTCGTTTGCTTGTTTCTGCCCTCCTTAAACCACCGGGTCAATCCACTTAAGGACAGTGGCTGTAATTATCTTTTTTTCTCTGGTTGTTTAATGATGATCAGCTCAAACTCTCGTGCCTGGGTGGTTACTAAACATTGAGTGCATTAAAAAAAAAAAGAGGTGACAATGTCAGATGGACTTTATTATTGCTCAGCAAATCAAGGACTGTCATCGTGGAGGTGGTTGCCATCGGCTCACGCGCACCAGATGAGTGGAATCAGTCCGATCGTAGAGCTTCCACTGAGACAGCAAAACGCTTCTATATCCTGCTCAACAGGCTCATTTCCAGTCTCTCTTTTTTTATGGAAAGGTATGCAAAATTTAGCTGAAGCTGTTTAAAATGTGAACCAGTGGCAGCATGTATATGCTAATGAGTGAGGGGCCAAGTATGGAGCACCGGGGGGGACGCCTCGTGCCGAAGGGGCCACCGAGCTGGAGGCTTTAACAATAGCTATTGAGAAAGTTTTATTCGATTCGGAGATTTTTTTTGGCACATTAAAGCGTGTGATGACTTAACAAACAGAATAATGTGACTTGATCCAACCAAAAAAAATAAAGTTCTTTCTTAAAACATGCTTTACATGTTTTAATCAAATTAAAATTCACTATTTTACATGATCGACAAAATGTCATCATGAAATAATTTTTCAATTATTATGAGTAGGAATTATAGATTATGCTGCAAAAAGACAAGAACAAATTCACCAATCAGCCATAATAGTATAGCCACTGACAGGTTATAGTCAGAATAACATTGATTATCTCATTAGAAATAGAATATTTCAGAGGGCAGCCATTGAAATTTCTATTCCTTGGGCCAAGTAGTGACGCCTGGATGAGAGGGTCAGAGCATGGCAAGAACTGCAGGTCTTGTTGCGTGAGCCCTGGCTGCGTTGTCTAGTTCTTACTGAAGTCTTTTAAGGTTTAGTGGCGATACGCTCATGGGTAACAAAGGCATTTTTCGATCGCGAAGAAGGGTAGAGAAGAAATAGCTCAAATGATGGGCAGCTGTCAGTACTCACAGTGTATCTGTCAGCTTAAAAAACCAGAAACAAAATTCCAATGCACTCTCTTTCAGAACAGCTAAATCACATTTATTGTCACAGCGAACTTTGGAGTTTGTGTTTATAGGTCAAAATGACCATTTTAGCTGTTTTAAAAGAGATTGCCTTGGAATATCTGGAATTTGAGACAATCCTGTTTTTCAAAATTTTTGCGTCTTAGATTTGCTTTGGTAGCAAAAAAAAAAGTAACCTACCGTTAATGAGGCAGATGTTTTTAAAGTCATGGCTGGTCTGTGTATGTCTTCCCTATCTGTCTATGATCTATGGAAAGTTCTGAACGTTGAGTGACTTTAAGGAGTGATCCTTTATTAGGAAAATGATTAACATATCTAGTCACTTGCACTGATTGGATGAGGTTCTAATAGGGTTCAAAGGAGTGAGGGTAATACAGTGAGACAGACACACAGACACATTGTCATACCTGCTCAGACTGAGAGATAGCGACGCTGACCCATCGATCCACGTCTGGAGGCAGAGGGTGTCGAGGCGGCGTGCAGTAAAGACTCTGAAAACCTGGAGGCTTACATCTGCTCCAAACTACATTTGTCACTTTTCTGCGGAATTGGTCTCGATATTTATGGCTCTGAGAATGGGCCTCTCTTCTGATTCGATTCGGTCCAAGCCATCCAAATTGCCTTCCCAGAGATGCAGGTGAGCCAGGGAGGGTGTAATGGTCCCCTGCCATTTCCGACATGGCTCTTCTCAAATTGGCCTGTGGTCAAATAGACACACACAGAAACACACACACACACACCAAATCTGAGTTTGGCATTCCTCTTAACCTTCAGATAAAGATGATATTCAGTGACATTCTGTTTGTTCACAATGTACATCCTGTTCAAAAGTGTTTTTGTTCACACAGACATGGCGTGGCACAGAATAGGGAGAACTGACACCCTTGGTTTGAAATCTCATTTCTCCTCCACACAGGGTTTATATTGGACGTCACTGGTGACTACAATTACCTTTTCCTGATGTGTGGCTCAGTTGTCACGACTGGTGGAGTCTTTCTCTTTGTCGCGAACATCGTCAACGACCACTTGCTGAAAAAAAAGGGGATGGCAAAGGAAAGGTCCGACCCAAGAAACTGTCAAAAGGAGGGACAAGATGGAGAAGAGACTTCTAAGTTTGCGGAACAAACTGAGCCTGAGGCTGAAAAGGAGATTGAAACTACGTGTCCAGAGAAAGCGGAAGCATCTATCCAGAGTAACGGGTCTATTTCAGCATGACTGTGAGGGGCATGTAGGTGTTAATGCGGCCGAATGACTCATTCCAGTTTACACACAAACCAGCTTCAATCCAAGTGTTGGGCAAATTTTAACCAAATTCCACAGTTGCACCTTTTCATCAATTATCATAATGCAAATATCAAAAGTTGGTGCGCCTGCATTAACAGCTGAGGAAGATTAACAATCTTCCTCAGGTCAGGTGACATTAAATCATGGCTGGAGAGGAGCGTGCATCAAGAGGGCATAATTATTAAAATCGTATAATTCCTGCTGATGGGAAACTGTGAAAACCATGTTTTTTTTTATTTCATGTAATGTTATTTTATCTGTTTTATGAATATAATGAGTGTTTTATCCATTTCACTTGAATTTTGCATTAAATCAGGCGATTTGATAGTAACTTACACAATCCTTCATTTATTCTTTCAATCAATGATCAGCTTGATATTTGACTATTTAGGTCATTCCGTGGTTAAAAAATCAGCCCCCAGAGGATGTGAGGGAGCGCCATCTTTCTTCAAACTTAGTGCGAGGCGAAATCACACTTGAATGTTTGATTGTGAATGATGGGGATAGACAATAATCCCAGGGAAATGATTGAGTTGGTGTTCGTGTGTGTGTGTGTGGGGGGGGGCTTCTAAACCAGGAGAAGACAACCTATCACCATATCAGCACATGCAACATCCCAGACCCCATCTAGTCTCCTAGCAGTCCAACATTGATTTCTTTCCCAGCCCCACAGTGAAGCAAACACAACTTCTGGAAAACTATCCCAAACCTGCAACAAATAATAAGACTAGGTATTTATATTTTTGTAATACTTTTCCCTTTTCCTGGCTGCTTCCAACTGTTTTTAGTTTGCAAGGAATTTGCGGTACATGTGCACATTGTACAGCTGTACACATTTGCAGCTGTGCCACGACACTGTCCACATCCAGAAGATTTCTCTCATTCCTCCATGCTCAGGTCTTCATTGAAAAGACTCCTTCTGTTATCGTCTGTGCCTGCATGTCAGCCGATGGCGCCCTTGTCTGCACGAAAAGCCTGGAAGATGTCCTTTCTGGGTTTTTTTGATGAATCCATGCTTTTTTGACCATTCGAGATCAAAGTAAGTTTTTCGATAGAACTTTTTTGCCGTAGGTGGCGGCGCACCTTTCACGGCCGGCTATAGCAACGTCAAGAAGCCGCATGGCCAATTTGACAACGCTGCCAATTTAACCAATCAAATACCAGATATTCATTTGACACTTCTCTAAGCCAATATTTTTTTACAGTACAAAGTCTTGGGGATTTTTAATGACTAGACATTGAACGCATCACACAGCTATCCTAATGCAGTGCGCTGCAGGCAGCTACTTTAGCAAGCTGTCCTGCCGGTGTTTACAGAAAACATTTAATTGATTTGACTTGTTTTTCACACATTTTTTTCTTTTAAGTAATAAAAGTAGAATATAAAAACCACTCCGCTACATAATCCAAAAGGTAGGACGAATGAGCGTTCGGCTCAAGGCCCCACCAATGGATGGCCACTGCCACTGAAAGAAACATGGTAGCTTTGCCTTTTACTGCGCCTATCAATGACTTCAACACCTTTCGCAGGTTTAAAGGCGGAGACTTTGATTCGATTCGAGTTTCCATTTTTTACTCACGTTATTCATGCACATTCTTTTTCTTGCACCGTGTGTGAGTGTCAGATAGAGGGGTGCATTCATAAGAAGTTTACGAAAGTTGTATGGATTTTGTTTTTTGGACACCGGCTTTTACCGTGGTCATGAAATATTGATTAAATGAATCAATAATACTGCAGGAGGGTTTCAGCTGCCCAGCTGTTGTTCATTAGGAACCTCAGACTACACCGCAGACCCGACTGATTGTTGCTGATGGATTGCTGTATTAAAATTAAAGCAGGCTGATGAGAGGTTAGTTGGAGAGGTGAGGGTGCTGGGGTGTTCATTTACATTCTTAAATGTACAGCGATGACGGAACGTAGCCGAACTGGTCTCTACTTTTAACCGCCGGGGGAAATTACTGTTAATCATTTTTCATGAATGGATTAAGTGACCAAAACTTGATATAATTTAATATTTGATACTTCTAAGGCACATTTTCACACTTCGCTCTTCCTCTTCACAATCCCCCCATTGACTGTTTGTGGGGTTCAGCGCCAATCAGGCACAGTAACATGGACATCAAACAGAAACTATTGGTAGTGGTTTTGACAGTGTCCTGCCGGAAAAAGGAAATCAGTATCTCCTGAAGCTTTTCAGCAGATGGAAGCATGACGTCCTTTAAAATCTCCTGGTAGACAGTTGCTTGACTTTGGACTTGATAAAACACAGTGGCCAGACACCAGCATATGACACGACACCCCAAATCATTATAGACTTCAGAAACTTCACGCTGGACTTCAAACTTTGGATTCTGTGCCTATCTTCTCTTCCACCAGACTCTAGGACCTTGATTTCTAAACGAAATGCAAAGTTTACTATCATCTGAAAAGAGAACTTTGGATTGAGCGGTGGGTGTGTGCGTCTTGATGCACTGACAGCAGCTTCAGTCCACTACTTGTTAAGATCTCCCAAGATCTTTAATTGACATTTTTTGACCAATATACACCCTACTTATACTGGTCAAAGGGTAATTTACTCTAACTCCTACTTTAATATTAGAATATTTCGAGACGTTTCTTAAAATGTATCAGTTGTAGGCCATCCTTTTCTAAACCAAAACAAAAAAAAAGCTTGAAACATTTTAGTTTTCATGAAATGGGTCTAATATATAGGAAAATTTTCACTTTCTTCAAGAACCGATGGAGGATATGGAACTTTTTCATGATATTCTAACTCATTGATATGCAACTGTATGTGTACAGCAGTCAACAGTTGTAACTGTCATTTTTTCACTGTAGAGATAAATCATTTTATAAGAATTCCTGCAGTCAGTGAATGCATCAGCTCTGGAGTCAGTCTATTTTCTTTCTGTGATAGTGCTGTAAATGATGTGCTGAGATTTAGGTATCGAGTAAAGTAGGAGTTATTTAACACAGATTTTCTTTGCAGCTTGTCTGGCTCTTGATGCTCAGGAATTCTGCGTTTCCCTAAACTACAAACTCCCTCTGTAACCGGGCCGAGGGCAGCTGTGTCTCTGCAAAATGGAATTGAAAGCCTTTTAGACATTCTGCCGGCTAACTAAAAAGCAGCGATGGAAACACAACCTTCTTGGCGCAGGTAGCTGATGTGTGATCCAGAGTCATGTTATGACGTGGTGTTGATATTTAGCAGTGGCATTTGTTTTGTGGGTGAGATGTATCTTCATGCTCTTGATAATTGATTTGACTCCGAGGTACGAGGTGACCTATGGTTGTTGTTGAGTGGGAATGTGCGACGACAACAGAAAGCGTTTTACGAATAATCCAAAATGTAGTTTTAATTGTGTGTATTAGGTGATGGCCGATTTTTAGATTCTGTTTTATCCTTAGGATTGCATCTTTTGTTCATAAACGTTTAGTTTGCTTCTTTGATGACTTATCAGTATGGATGACATAATATTTAACTTCTCTTATGAATGTTTTTACACAGCTTAAACATATTTGTGGTCGTGTCCAATTATTCGTGGCAATTAGGAGAGTGGGGAACAAGGTAGGGAATGTCAGCGGCGTAAGGCCCGGAGCACCTAATGAAGCAAAGCCCGGATGTTCCGGGCTGGTGCCGCGAGCAGCATGCTGCCTCACTCCCATCAGCAAATCAGTGGGCCAATGAATTAGAAATGCATGTTCAAACACACATTTCTGCGATCTGCTGTCCCTCCCCCCCAAGTATGATGCAAGGTCTTTGGCCATGACAAGGTGGAATGTTACCCCAGAGACAAGACGCTGTGGCCGGCAATCTGTTTATCATTATTATTATATTTCTCCTCACCTTCTGCTCCCCTCTGGCCTGCTGGCCCTCCTCTACAGTCTGCCCTCTCCATAATGTGTGTTCACCCTGAGCTCCGTCACTGCTGCCCTCCACGCTCAAATGTTTTTAAAACAATGATCTGGTGCATCAGAGAGGGTTGTCAGTGGTCGGTTGGCTACACAAAAGAACAGGAATTATGACTAATAGGCCACCAGGTATTTTCAGGATCTGCTGTATTGTGCAGCGTTTCATGGTTACTGTTTAGTAATGTGGTTACTTTGTTAGTACGCAGAAGTCACACGTTTGTTTCCTCTTGCCTTAAGTGTTCAGAGTTCTTTACATTTAGGTTTCTCTGCCTTTTAGTTTTTAAAACACATTCATTAGAATTGGTGCTAAATGTGTTTAAACTGTCATTTTTTAAGAAAAAAGAAGTGAGTTCACAAACAGTTACAGAAGCTGTTTTGGAGTTTATTGCATTCAGGTGAAACCTGAACGTCTAAAGCGATGACGTGCAAGTGTATGATTGTGTCCGGTTAGTTTTGGTCTGGGCAGGTGGTCTTACAACACAGCTGCATTATGTAAGTGGGCTCTATCTCCCTGTGCTTGATATTTGGCTTGCAGATCAATGTATGTTTCTTTCTCTTCCCTTTTCAAGAGAAAGAAAAGAAGCAATTAAAGTTTCAGGTTTTTTTTCCAGGGGACATTTCAATTGTTATATACATTTATACAAATAAATAATGATATTAATATTCACCAAATGAAACGGCAAAACACCTTCCCTCTATAATTTTGACATTTCAGATCTTAAGATGTATTTCATATGATCGGAAACTTAAAGGTATTTGCATTTGAAGTATAGTTTGGTTGGGATTTGTTTTTTGTTCCCTTTTGTTTTAGTTTTAATTGTCTTTTCTTGTTTCATGATGTTATTGTTGTGTTGTTCATTTATTTCTTAACCACAGCTTTCTGTGTATTGCTGTTTATGCAGTCCTGATGTCGAGTCTGTGATTTTTCACGACAAAGCTATATTCGATAAGTAGGTTTATTTTTTTGTGTTCCAAAGCGTGCGAGGACTTACCAAACACAATTTTGTAACTTGATCCAACCAAAAAAAAGTCTTACGGGTGAAATTTACCAAACGCTTGAGCTAATCTAATTAAAATCTACTTTTATCCATGTAATTCAAAATTTTAACGAAATAAGTCTTGATTTTTTTTAAGTGTTTAGAAACATTCTGGACCAGTTGATTTGTCATTTTATGGCGATTGTAGAGTGTGTGAGATATTAAATTATCCAACTGATGGCCCAGAAAATCTTAATCTCTGACGCTGAAGCTCCAAAACATGCCGTGAACTCAACGTAAGAGCTAAGAAGAAAAAAGTTCTCCGGATAAGAAAAAGAAGAAAAATCGTTTTTAAAGATTTTAATTGAAAACTAATAGACTTTGCTACTTATACAAAATCATTTAGTGACCCTTTAAACCCTTTTTTAACTTACTGACAATCTCCAATAGAGTGCTATAATGTAAGCATATTTTACATAAATATTTAAAGCTACAATTAACATAAAACAGGGAGAATATCCAACTTACACATAAAATAACCCTTTAAAAGCTTTCTCCCACATTCAAATATACTGTAGTTAGTGCAAATCCAGCCCTACACCTTAAACATTAATTTATTCTACATAATTAGCTAAATTCAACCAGGGAAAAGCAATAACAACAGAATTCTGATACCAATTTAGCAGAGATGAAGCAGATGCCAAATGTAACTGTGACAGAAGCGCCAAACAAGTTAGGAGAGCTTTATTGGCTTTCTCCTCAGGAAAAACCTTCCCGTATAAACCAAACGCTTCTATTCATCAGCATCTGCCTGCATCAATGCGGCAATGCAGACAATTCTCTGGTGTCTGGATTACCAGCCCTCCTGACCTTTGCATCCACGCCAAGAAGATCTCCGTTGTTTTAGGAAAGTGAATGACCTCATGAACCTGGAGTGAGCTTACACAAACGAAGAGTTGGAGACAAGTCAGAGCGGGGGAATCTGCTCCCGGAGGGCTCAGAGAGCAGTGGCATCTATCAACACAAGAAATTGAACGATGGGATGTTGCTGCGCAGCAGAGATTAGATAGGCCTGATCTTGAGCAAGCACCGGCCACCGATGTAATGCTTTCCTCGTCTGAGGGAGCTCAACCTTACACAACAGAGTGGAGCAAGGACACACACACACACACACCTCTAGACCACTGTACTCATCCTACTGTGGCCTTTAGGTTTGGAGTCGAGGTGTGATGCTCGTTATTTGCTCAGGGAGAACACTGAGAGATAATGTGAGATAACACGGGAGATTTCCTATTTCCATGTAAGCCACATCTGCTCTCACACAAATTCCCTTGGGAGTGTGAGTATTAACATCTGAACAAAGGTTCATCAAAAACGGCTTACAGGGTCGCCTTCGTCAAGGACCGTTTGAAATGTCAAAGCCAGTTCCAGAAGAGAAGGCGATATTTGTCTCCTTCAACTAATAAGTTTGATCTACAAGACAGACTTTAAAACAAACAATTTAAACCTTTTAAATGTCTGAAGATTCAAGAGCAGGAAACTGAATCTGTCAAACTGTACTGCATTCTTTCCTGTTCAGCAAACATGGTTTTCATGTGTCTGACCAGGGAGAGCAGATTCTTGACACCCTGTCTTGGCAAAAATCTGTTTGTCAGTTTATATATTTGTATGAATAATGTTGTGCAAAAGACCATTACTTCTGGCTGACTGCACCGGCTTGACATGCACCAAGGGACGCATTCACTCCCTTTGTAATAAAGCATTTTTATAAGGTAAAACATCATTCTTTCTCTCTCTCTCTCTCTCGCCCACTCTCTTTAGAAACCCGGTTATGGTGCAATCACTGAGGCATCAAAGGTTACTAGAATGAGAGGTGAAAATTGATTTTTTTGATTTTTTTTTTAAACAATCCATATTTAAAGAGAAAATATATGAAACAAGAATAATAGAAATATATTGTTGGGGGCGGAGTCTCATGCAGTTCTGTGATTCCTGTATATCCCTGGGAAGTCGGGGATATTATGGAATCATCATCGCCTTTGTGTTAACGTGATGACTGAAACTCTGTTCCAAGGATTGTTTTGCGATTTTAAACCCACATAGGCATAAAGAACTGGATTGAAGAACTGGATTGATTCTAGAAAAGGTCTTTTTTTAATTTCCGACACTATTTCCAAACATTTTCGGCCTATAATTGCTCAACCGCTTGTCCACTTTAGTCCAAATGTAGTGCATCTCATAAACATATACATATGTGATTCAAAGAGATCTATTTTGTATACATTGTATTTTACTCAAGTAGTTCATATTTTACTCAATAGGGGGAGCTTTTTATTACAAAAAACAATGTTATTCGGGTCATATCTTCCACCATGTAGTCCAGATTCAGTGCATATGAATCACCTCAAGGAGATCTATCTTTTGAATATATTTTATTTTACTCTTATAGTTCATATTTTACTCTCTATTATCGTAGACATGTTTTTAATCCACCAGTGGGACCCGAGGCCAGTCTGGAGTTTGTATACTCTCCTTGTGTTTGCATTGGTTCCCTCTGGGTAATACGACTTCTTCTCACAACCTAAAAACATGCAGTAGAGCTCAACTCAAAATTTTCCACGAGCGTGAGTCTATGAGCTCACACTGTGATGAACTGGTGACATTGCTAATATCACTGCTCCTCCACTACAGAAGATGTTACAATGTTTTAAATATCAGGTGTAATGGCGTCAGATTAATATTATGAGTACGAGTACCAGTACAAAAGCCCCACATGTGCGCTGATCCAGGGCATCCCTGCTGTATTCAGTGTTAATGTCACCCTGTTGAATATTGACAGAGGACCGATAAATAGAGAGAGAACTGCAAACATTGGAGGAACTTCTAAAGAATCTAAAGAGTTAGACAAAGTAAAAGCGGTGCATTTACTTCTCAGGGAGGTATAGCAAACTGCTTTTCATCCATCATCCCTGTCTCTGTCCCATCCACCGGGCTGGAGTGGTAATGAAGGTAATTTAACGTACATCTATAATTAATATGCTCTCTTTGGGCACTGTGATTAGACCGGATGGATGATGGAGTGTGTTTATTATGTGTGTGTGAGGCATGATGGTGCACCGGGCCACTGACATGCTAATTCACCAGCCATCACTCCAGCTGTGTTGAGGTCAGATGGGTGCGGCAACATGGGGCGCTGCCCGCTCCAGCGTTCCCATAGGTATGGATCCAAAGTGGGTTTTTGCTCTTTCTCATCTCCCTTTTTCTTTTTCTTTCCACCTCCTCTGAGTCTCATGAAGAAAAGTGGGGAAAGGAGGCGCCACACGTAGCGTCGCCCCGGGCTAATGTTCCCCCTCTCTGCATCCTGCTCTTTCATTCCTTTCTTCCTCTTCTTTACTTTCCTTCTCTTACCTTCCAGTCCAACTCCCTCCACTCTTATTTTTCTCTTGGCTCTCTGGGCAATTAGCGAACTCCCATCCTCCCTGTCTGTCTGCCTCCACCACTTACTCCTTATTTCTTCTAAATTCCCCCTTCCTCCAGGAGATGTGAATGCACTTCAGGAATCTTTCTTTTTAAAGGCAGCTTTGCACAAACACAGTTCAAACCCCGCTGCCCTCAGTGCTGTCTTCTTTTGAAACCTCCTGCTCTTTGAACACCCTCAGTTTGAAGAGAGTGCCCTCTGCATATATTTTTCCCTCGCTCAAGTGCCCCCCCATCCCCCTCACGTTTACACACATACACAAACACATAGACAGATTTATTACTTATATGTACAGAAAAAAAATTGTACATGCACCCCCACGGCACACTCATACACTCTCATATTCAGCCTATAAGAACCCAAATCCATGTCTCTGACAGGAAAATAAGGGGGATATAAGATAAACTTGGATATGGAATACCGAAGAGGAGTAAGGCGACATATGATTATGTGAAACATTTTGGGGGGAATTCCGATTTTTTTCTTAAAATTCTGAGAACAAAGTCAGAAATATGGGTACCTATAAGGAATAAAGGTAATTTTGCCTCATGAGAAGGGAGCAGATAGCTGCTTTAATGTTTCCTTGATTTTTCTTATCCTGAAAGGTTTTGCTCTGTCCAGATTTTGAAAAGCTGTTCAGAATTCTGGAAAAAGTTTTTTTTGTTCTATTGTTATACTGACCCATGTATTCAAAACATTCCTGCAAGAATATCATCCTACTGAGAAACATACTGTAGTGACTGAAGGGACGCGACAGTAACATTATTATTATTAACATTATAAAGACTGTTTTGTCTTTATTCTTCTGTGCAGATTGGCGCTGATGTCATCAGGCTGATGGATGAGCCTGATGGAGGGGTTGAGGCTCAACCCCTCCGCAGTAGGGGATGTACATTGAATTCTGACAATGTACATCCCCTACTGCGGAGGGTAAATGGTCCCCTTCAATTTCTGAAGAACTTCCAGTCACTGATTGATTTACATCAGTTTTGCTGCTTACAACAATGCCTGCAATGCCGGAATCGGATACCTGAATCAAACTCTACTTCACACTGCCTTTCGGTAACAAAGTAACACTTGCAATGTTAGCACATAATCACATTTTAATAAGTGTTCGGACGTTATAGAGGAATGTAGGCTTGGTCTGTTCAGAAGGAAGCAGATGTCGGATTTGGATCAGGTGCTGGCTTTTGTCCAACACCAGATCATGACCAATGGACTGATGCCGGGTTACCATTGGTTACACTTTTTTGCAGCTCAATAGGAATTTGTGGTGTTACAAGATAGAATAAGACGCATCATCAAATTGGTACATCCACAAGGCTTCATCCATAAAGTTTCCTTTATGGATGAAGCTCAGCAAACAAACGCATTGAGGGATCTGTCCGCAAACAGAGTGTGCAGGTCTGGGTGAAACTTTTTCAAACTTTCCAGGATGATTGGCACCTCACAGGAGATTTTTTTTGGCAAAGCGCTTATACAGTTGTTTCCTCAACCTTGTCCAGGTATAAGTCTGTAATTTTCTTCTGACACAAGTTTAAAGTAGTGTGAGTTGTAATAGTACTGTGGGGTAAATTCTAAACTTGGTTGCAGACAAAATGAACTCACAGACCTTTTTTGCACATCGACATTGAGCCAATGAATGGAGATAAAGTCGCATTATTGATCAGGTCATGTGTAGGTGAAAGGTTCTTACATACATGAGTTAAACATATCACAAGAAGAGGAAACATGCATGACTGGATGAGGTGAACAGACCCATTCAGACACCTGTTACTATTTGATTGAAGTCAACACTTTTTTTCTAGTCTCGTACTGAGGAAGATCCATTGCTGGTGGGAACCAACCATAATAATAATAATAGTTATTATCTAAGTTACTAAGGTTGTTTGTTGTGGTTGATACAATAGATAAAGTTGTAAAAGGGTGAAAGTGGTTTTTAAAATCCTTATTTTCCTGATATGGGACCAAAGGTTTTGCCATTGCCATAGGTGAGCATATTTTTCAGTACTATTTGACTACTTCCCTCTTAAATGTATTCTGTAGCCCCCATTATTCCATCAGAATTTAAAAAAAAGACTTTTCAAGCCATGCTTACTGTAGCAGAATTTTAGAATATCTGGATGTGTTTTTTCTCAAAGGTACTGACCCTCCCCTGTTGTCCCCACTCTCCCTTGTCATCAACTCTCCCTTCAATTTAGATGGTTTGGATCAGAAAAGGCTTCAGAAAGTTAGGGCCAGCTGCCATAACTGGATCCTGGCGGTCGTGTCCAGAGACATTGTGAAGATAGTTAATGTGTCCATAAATATATGTGAGTCCCAATTCAAACAAGGACATTTCAATAGCTCCTTTCTTGTGATACTTCTACAGACATCAAGTATCTCTGAATAAATACTCAGAGGATTGTCCACTAATGTGGCGGATAAGTAAGTTTCATCTGTAGAATTCTTTTAATCTGTGTTACTCATGACTTTTAAAACAACTTTGAGAGAGTATCAGAAAATGTTTGTAGTACTGTACTTGAGAAGTACAGATTTCCTTCAATATAAGATGGTGATAATAGAACATTACGTATTGCATTTTTATATATTCAGAAGTATGCATTAAATCTGTAGGCCTTAATATTCCATTTATTAGCAATAAATGTTTTTACCTCAGCAGCATCATATTCATGTTATTTTTGCTATTTTTCAGGAATATGATTTTGTATTCCTGCTCCAAATATTATTACTTTAAAAAAAAACATTAGAGATTTTATCATTAGATTTAAACTGAACTGCTGCAGTTTTCATATTTTATTTAACCCTAAATCCCATCTTTTCTGGGTAAATCCAGCTGTTAAATATGATTCTCTGTTCGTCATTCATGCTGTCAATATGTGCGCCCTCCAACCGCATCAATGCCAAGTTTTTGTGGATACACCAACGTCATCATTCTGCAGTCCCAGCAGAGACATCAGCCACCACCACCACCAATATTCACACTCCAAGGGCGGTGAGATCACGCCTGACTCTCTGAAGGATTAATGATCACATTTATCTATTCCCCATTTATTTTTCTCCCTTGATTGACAGCACTCATGGTTTTATTTTAGGTTTTTGAGCCTCCTGTCAACAAACTCTGTAGAGGCTGTTTTTTTTTTTTTTTAAGTAAGCAAGACAAAACTTTACCAATCACACACAAATTCAAATGGTGCAATTCCAGAGCAAGAAGTGCAAGAAGAAGAAGAAGAACAATCCTTTGGTTCTATTTGTCATTTTAGTAATGCGGGCCAGGCTATAACTGGGTCATATCTGGACCCACTGTTTGGTGGCTGTTTCTTCTTGTCTTCCTTCCCATGTTGACCGTCCTCTCCCCCTTTTTCTGAGCTGTATGTGTTTAAGGCTTTGTCAACAGATGTGGAGGGGGTCACTAGGTGCGTGAACTTTGCGGAGGTGAGCGCCCACATGTCTCATTTTAATGGGCAGCATATGGAGTTGATGACTGATGAGTGGGACCTGACCAGTGACAGGTGTTGAGACGTCTGCCACGCTGACCCACACCCCACAGAGGACACTTTCATGCAACACACACACACACAAATACACGCACATACGCACTTGCAGGCACATACACACACATGCACCCCCCCCCCCCCCCCCCCCCCCCCCACACACACACACACACACACAAATGTATTTACATTTACATTTATTTTCTCCCAGGTTATAATAATAATAATAATAATAATAATGACATTAATAATAATCATTACTTTATTTATCACATAGTTGTACACAGCATATACATACCCGGCAACATTGTGGAATTTATTTGACCCATCCCTGAGAGAGCAGTGGGCCGTCTCTTTTGAATCAGCTGGGAAGCCAGTTGGGTTCAGGGTCTTGCTCAAGGACCCTTAGAGACATAGATTGCTCTGCTCGTACCGCCAAACTGCTGATCTTCAGATTAGGAGACAGATCCACTGAGAGATCCACTGAGAGACAGATACGAATTTTCATTCCCATTTTTGCAACTTTAGGCACATTTAGACCTGATCCAGTCCTTGCTGTACGAGGTCTTGAATTTCAGTATCTTCTTGCCCTTCTGAGCTGCTACTGATACTAAAAGAAGGTAAAAGCTGCAGCAAAAAAAAAATATCCTCAGAAGTTAATGCTTCAAAATAAAATAATGTTCAAATCAATCCCTTGTTGTATATTTCACAGAACTTGGGAAAACTTTCCAATTACTGGTTCTAATATTGTGGCTGATCAGTATAGGTTATATCAGTTTCTTAGCTATACTAATGTTCTTTGACTAACTGAGCTAAATAACATGTATGCAAAAAAAGTAATGACAGTTTAATCAATAAGAAATGATGCCATTTACACATATCAGCCATTACATTAGGACTGGAAAGCGGTATCTATGTTCTAAATTGCTTGACATGATTTCCATCCTCATAATCAAATTAATGAAAATAGGTAGTTTGAAAATGTAGCGTACTTTACAAAAACGGGGTACTTCTTTTACCTTTCAGCATTAATGAGGCAACTGATGGAGAGGGTTGAGGCACCCACCACCGTGTCTAAAACTTAGGCTGTTTATGTGTACAATCATCGTCACTATTTTGTCAGACATAATGTTTTCACGGAGCGATGAAAACAAGTCTGCATCTTGCAAGTTGATAGCTGATTATTTTATGTACTATATAATTGGTTGTCGATGACCTTGCAACTTCTTCCCCTCCTATTTCCTGTCCCTCTTTCCCCTTATTAAGAAATGGTTGATGCAGTTTTTACACGGGGCCCGGAAGATGTAGCTGGATCCTATGGCAATGAGGTCGCTTTAGAGGTGTTTAATTAGTGGACCACAGCCGTCCCTGCAGGGGAGCTTTTTATTACCACAATATGTCATAGAGTACATCGGCTACCAGCCGCACAAACACATTCACACAGACTGACTCAAACACAGCCAGACACGCACACGCACGCACACGCACGTACACACACACACACACACACACACACACACACACACACACACACACACACACACACACACACACACACACACACACACTAACACACACACACACACACACGCACGCATGCACACGCACACACAAACAAACAAGAAAGTGTGAGAGAAGACAATATAAAAATTCTGACGGAATGTCAGAACAAATGAGACAAAGAGAAAAGGCAGAGCAAGAGTGAGAGAGTGAGAGAGGGAGTAAAGAGGATCATAGATAGAGACTCAAATGCGGATCGGCAAAATATTGGAAGAGCAGGAAAAGGACAAAAGGGAAAGTAGAAGAGAAACATGGCCACTGTGTTGAAGCTCCACGCGTTGCTGACACTAAGCAGAGAAGTTCTCCTCTCATGACCAGCTCACTGAGATTTTTGAGGTGCTTAGCGAGCTAATTGCTGGGTCACTTTGGCCGGTAGAAATGAGTGGCATCTGCTCAGGCCTGACTCTGAGCACGCCACCAAGCCAGTTGGATGCATCACTTTGCGGTTGGCGTGGGGTGCCGGGACCGTTAACACATGCCAGCCTTGTGAATGGCTATGCAGCTACATTGTGTGTGCCAATGCATCATTAGCTGAGGCAGAAGATGACTGTGAGATGAGAACACACAGACGGACACGCACATTGAGGGGCAGCACATAGGGGGTATAGTTCTGTTGTGGTCTTTGATCGCTGTTTGCTCATGAGCCGTATTATTTTTGTCTGCAGTTAAAAATAAACAGCATGCCGATCTGTGGCTATGTGTCTATACAACATCATGTTTGTCCATCCATTCATAAGAGTGCAGTGGCGGACCGTCGGGGCTGGTAAAGGCCTTGTCTGCTAACCCTGACAGAAAAAAACCCAAAAAAATTCATAATTCAATAAATATTTTAAGTTAGACTTCATGTATTTGAATAGTTTGTTCCCATCGGTTTCATTCATTTCGTTGCTTCTCTCTGTGACTGCTCATATAAGTGAGCTTTGTTTTATCCAACCAGATTCCTTCACTGGGGTCTCTGGGTGAAACATCTGCGTGGGGCAAGCCGTTTCCGGAGTGAAGGCCTCTGCATTTGAAATAAATGGGATGATTTTGTCGATTGTCATATTTTTAACCAATCAGATTTAGAAGTATCCATTTAGGGCGTGTTCTTTGAAATTCCTCCACAGCGTTTCAATGCACTTATTCAATGCACAATTTGCTGTCCTTGACTCACGCCATCTCAGGATTGTGGTATATAAGGTGAACCCTCATGTTCGTAGCACTTTACCTGCACACAACTGTCCTCTGCATCATGTCTATTTTCCTTGGCCCATTCCTTGTAGAAACAGCCTTTTGCGGAGTTTGTCTTGGCCTCTGATGACCCTGTTGCCGCTTCATCAGTTGTCTGTCCTTAGATCACACTACAGACCAGGAGTACCAAACAGGTCTTAAGATTCTCCGGAACAACAGTTCTGGAGAGGCTCTGAGCCACATGTCTAGCCATCACAGTTTGGCCTTTGTGAAAGGCACTTAGATCCTTTTGCTTGACCATTTTCCTGCCTCCAACAGATCTTCTTCCAGGACTTCCTGTCAATGCTTATAATTTTATTTCTTATCAGTGTAGGAGGAAATACTATTTAGCAACACAATCAGACTGCTATTAGATTGAGGTTGGATCCTCAGTGCCCAACTAAAAATCAGCTGATGCTTCTCCGTTCAACCATAAATAAGAAAAATTATGTTTTTATACTAAAAAGTGTGCAGGTGTTTATTATGTTATTAATAGATGTGTATTATCTCCCTGTAGCACCCTACTCCTATGGCACTGGGGCGCTGAACTACAATCTGTTCTGCGTGTGGCCCACGTCTGATCAGGTGATTGATGATATCCTTTCAAGTGTCATTTAGAACCTAAAACTTTAATTGGCGTCTGAGCGTAATTGTTTTTTTTCCTACTCCTCATCTTGTTTTATCTATGCTCCCTCTCACTCACATGCTGGATGATTTAAGAAGGCAATTTTAAAGTCAGTGGTGAGGAGTTTATTCGAGTGTCAAACACAGGGAGGGGGAATTTGTTTGCCAGCAGAGAGCAGCGTTGCTCCACAGATGTAAGTTTGCAGAAGTTGAGGGTGAGTTTCCTCTCTCTGCCTGTCGAACCCGCCTTCATTCTCCTGTTTTCTCTCTTTACTGTCTGATTGTCACACTTTCCATTCATCTTATTCTCAGGATCACACCTCAGGAGGACTGGACATTTATGTAATAATCAAAGTTTAGTCTAAATATCCTCTCTCCCTCACATACAACAGATGCTCGCTCTACCTCAACAACCCTCTTCTGTAATTGCATTTGATCCTGCTAATGGCGTTGAAAACAATAGAGCAACAATAGAGAAATGTTGTCTACATGAGGTGGTCTAACGTTGGAGGGAAATGAAAATAGTTAGGCGCTATCAGGCCACGGACACGGATTGAGACACATGCATCAGAGAAGGATTAAAATTCCACCACCAAAGCATCCTACATTGATTGTAGGATGTGTTGTTGTCAACGTCTAGATTGGATTACCGCTGACACGGAGGGCCGATGATGATACACAAGGCTTGTAATGGCCATTATGCTTTCTGAATATCAAATATAGGCTGAAATCATACTGGGGTAATTAATATCACACTCTGGTTTTGAATTTCCTGGCATTAACGGCCAATCGGATTTGCCTGGCTCGCACGGTGGTAATTAAGAGGAAACATCAGGGAAAATGTGTTCTAGGAATATTTACGCTAAGTCCTCTTCTCTGTGTTTCTCCCTCTCTCCAAGGCCTTCCCCTTTGGTCACAGTTTCTCAAACATTTGCAGCACGATGTTGACGTCGACACAGAGACACCTTGGAGTAATTCAAAACCCACATTGAGCCCTGGAAAGGAATAATGCAGGCCGTGCTTGGTTATTTGTGGCATTGCTGATTCTCTCTCAGAAAAAGAGATCTTCTTCTTGTGGCAGGCTGTCACAAAATGCTTTCCAGAGCTCTGGATTTTCTAATGTTTCAACTCCTTTCCTATGGCTTGGAGTGCTGTGTATCCCTGTGGGGGGATTTGGACTTTTTTTTTTTTAAACCTCCTCTGTCCCATTTTACACTAGATTGTATTTCCAGTGTGCGATCGACCTCGAACCTCTCGGGCTTTGATGGCGGTTTCTCAAAAATCATCCCATCAAAAAGCTGTCAGTGTAGTTGTAGATCAGTCAGATGTCATCAGGTGTGGGCAGTTATTGACCTTGTGGTTAATTTGCTACACCACACATTACTATTTTCAGCCCATCATCTACCGATGTGATGTTGACCGGCCATGTTAACAATTGGTATTGTTGCTATCTTGTAACAGAAGGCATACGTGTGGTGGTGACTTAACCACCATCATCAACACTTAAAGTCAAAGCAGAGCTCACATAACAAGTACAATCTTCAAATTCTACCTATCTTTGCTCCATGTGTTTTGTGAGTAGAGTGGAAATGTTTTTTTTATTTCCCTTTCTTGGTACGGTTTATTTGCCCAATTGTCTTATATTCATGACAACTTTCTGATTCTATCTTATTATTCTTCTGAATCTGCTCACAATCTCCATATATATGCTTTGCTGTCATCAAAATGTATGTGTAATCCGATTCTAATTTGACATTTTCCTTTGTGTGGAAGGTCCGCCTCCTGGTCATTGTGATGTAGAGGAAGTCGTAAGTGGCAGAGAAACCACTTGGCGACATTTAACCACATTAATCACATGCTGTATAATTCAGGTATGAGAAATGTTTTCATTGTATGCTGAAAATAATGGGATTTTTACTACATTTATTATTATTATTATTATTTATTTATTTTTACCTATAACAGCATGTCTTTCCATTCTAGGAGATGATTCTTCCTATAACCAGGTCTTATATAACTAAGGTGACTTCCTTATTTTTTATTTTTTTACTTTACTTATTTGGTCAACAGCAAAGTTACTTAAACCACAGGCAATCTGCCTGGCTACATACCGCTACCAGGTAAGGAAAATAAAAAATAATTTAAGCATATTATCATTATTAGTGTGATTTTGTACTCGAAAAAGCTGAAAATTATTTTTTCCCTGCGCCCTATAAATGAATACCCTCCACTGTTAAGCACCATTAAAGAGATCAAGTGCCCCTAATGGCCTGAAACCATAATCCATTTTAAAGCAATATTTAAAAACCACACATAAAATATTATGTTCTGCTGCGTGTTGCTGTGTAAGTGTGTGACGGAGGGCATTCATGTATTTTCCAGAGTGAGTGTGTGTTTGCCCGGCGGTGGGGCAATGCATCTTTGTCCTTCCTGCTCTTCCCCTGCAGATGAGATAACTGATTCTGGGATATGGGGGCCTCTTCCCTCACTCTGTGTCATTTCCAGGCCATCGTCCCCCCGGGACCCTCCCCTCCCAGCCCACCAGCCCCCAAGGCCTATGACACACATAACACATTGGCTCTGTCACCACCACAGCTTATTTTAGAATTGCCTCCTTGGCTGCCGGGGGAACTTTAACTTTATGTAAATCATATTAATAAATTTGCAGGAGCTGGCAGAGGAGGGGTGGATGGCGGAGAGGATTCAGCATACGTGTTAGCGCCAGAAAGTGAGCGGGACAGTGACAGTAAGTCGACAGATGAAGGAAAAGGTGAAGGAGGAGGAGAGACGGCATAGTACAGTCCAGTAAATACTGTGCTGGTTCTGGAGAATCAGCAACAGCAGGTCAGGACAGATATCATTTAGTGACCTTCATTTGGGGATTGTTATGTCTGGCAACATTTAAAGGTTAAGTGATAAGAGGACAGATAAAAACACTGGTTGTAGAATCTGAAAGAAAATAATCACTGTGATAGGATATTGTTCTTGCAAAAAGGAGAAAAAAATAAATCTCTGTGATTCTTGCAGCTGGGCCAGGATCATTTACAGAACACATCCCTTTACCCTATTCCCATCTTCCTCTTCATCTTTCGATAAGATAACATCCAGACATGACCAAGATGTCACAATGTATTTGTACAATTCATACCCTGCTGATTTTCTCTTAAGGGTATTGACATTGGGCTTTCTGACTTTCTTCTGAAATGAAGCTATGAAATGAACAAACATCAACATACATAGTTATTTTATTATGAAAGAAACAAACAAAAGACACTCTTTAAAGAATGTATATCGGTGTGTAATACAAGTCAGAGAGATGAGCTGATGTTATGAAGTAAAGGTGAAGTCCTGAATGTTGGACACACTGTTCTGGACGCCACAGAGAACCAACGATCGATGAAGAGAAGATGTAACTGATGTAAAACAGTGACGAGAGCCTATCATCTTCCTCTACCATCTTACCTGACATCCACATCGGGGATGCCGACTGGACAGTCAGGAGAGAAAACATGTGAAGAGAGTAAGTCTGGCTGAGTCGCTCCCCTCTGAAAGGCAGCTTAACTTTATTTACTCCAGATCACATGGGACGAAACATGCAACCAGTTCGTTATGGAGCGAGGAAGGCTGGAATCAAACGTTGTTTCACTTTGCTGTGTATCATAGAAGGAGCGATCAGGGATGAGGTCCTACTTGCAAACACAAGAGTGTCTGAAACAGTGAAGGTGCAATGAATAATATCAATATAGCCTGGACAAACAATGTCTGCTTGAAGAAAGAAGATCCATTGGACAGGTAAAGTTCAAGCAGTCGATAGTCAAAGGCAAACAAGCAATACTGGAGGGCAGAATCTGAAGGCCGGCCTAAAGTTGTTTCAGTAGACTAGTAAATCTGAGGACATCTTTCACACCTACCGTGTTTAGTCCAGACTTTTGGACTTTTCAGTTTGATTTGGACCTAAATTTCAGGTGTGGAACCTCTGCAGCACCGAGGTGTAGATCCAACAGACAAAAAGAGGCGGCCTCTGTCAGATCTAACTAAGCAACAGTTTGGTTAATTTACAGTTTGAAAGGCTGGAACAAATGTAAGAAGGAAGATGTTGAAAAAGGAGCCAAGGCAGCACATGGGGGGAGGATAAGATAAGGTATTTAATAGGGATATAACCCGACTGAGAAATCTAAGTCAGATGAAAAAAC